>JAHREE010000605.1:6794240-6842235 GCA_033628505.1 Tringa tobata
CGCCTCAGCCGCCGGCGGTGGGGGCAGGAGCTCCCGCCCTGCCCGCCCTCGCCTCTCCCGCCGGGGCGGTGCCGTCCCGCAGGTGCGGGACCCTCCGCGGGGGGGAGGCCGAGGAGGGCGGGCGGCGGTGGCCGTCGGCTGCTGGGCTCCCCCGGCTGCGCCGCCGCTGGCCGAGCGGGGGTTGGTGCGGGGCTCCCCGGGGCGGCGGCGCGCCTCTCCGGGGGAGGAGAGGGCGGGAAAAGCCTCAGCCCTCACCGGCTTTCTCCTCAGACTCGGCAGCCGGCCTGGCTGCTCCCCGCGCCCCGGCTCCCCCTGTCAAGCCGCCGGGCTGTCGGGAGATGAGCGGCTGGGACCAGCTTTATCCCATCCCGATGCTGCCCTCCTGGGTACCGGGCGCCGCCGCCGGGGTTGTCTCCCTGCACCTCGTCCAGAAACTCCTCTTCCCCTACTTCTGGGCTGACCTGAGGTACCTGCTGAAAGTGCTGGTGTATGGGCTGACGGTGGAGGTGTACCGGCTGCAAGGGAGGATTGTCACCGTTCTGGACAAGTTTGTGAAGCTGGCTGAGAAGCAGCCCCACAAGCCGTTCCTCATCTACGAAGGGAAGGTGCACACCTACCAGGACGTGGACAGGAGGAGTAACAGGATAGCGCAGGTCTTCCTCCACCACGGAGCGCTGAAGAAAGGCGACACGGTAGCCTTGCTGATGGGCAATGAGCCGGACTTCATCCACGTGTGGTTCGGGCTGGCCAAGCTGGGCTGCGTGGTGGCTTTCCTCAACTTCAATGTCCGCTCCAGGTCTCTCCTGCACTGTGTCAGTAGCTGTGAGCCCAAGATACTGGTTGTGGGAGCAGGTAGAGTATATTCCGGTGATTCGTACATCCAAAGCTTTTAATGTCATGCCACCCCAGTGTATGACCCTCCAACTCCTTTACAGAAGGATACATCTGATTTTCAGATGTTCGTAGAATGAAAGAAACCTCGGGCTAGAAGGGGCTTCAAGAGATCATAAAGCTTAAGCGTCTCAGGCAGTATCAGGTATATCCATGCTTTGGGGCTGTCCATTTAACGTTTTCTTAAAAAATGTGAATTGAGGAAAGTTTGCAGTGTCAAAGTACAGCCTGTTCCAAGCAATTGCTTCAGTAGTTGCTTAATGTGTCTCAGAAAAAATTAAAATGATATATTAAGAATAATTTCCCATTCATTTTAAATAGTCAATTTTAACCTTAGGTGAGTCATGTACTTTCTTATCCTGGTCTATCTCTGCATCTTTCTAGTGATCAAAACCACAGCAAACTGGAAGATCTGAGTTCAGACTGTAGGACCTCTGTTGTACGACTGCTCACAGAGGCACATTAGGCTTCCAGGGACTAAAATTGAGGGGTTTTTTACAGGTGTAGCACATAGGAGGTTACTTTATAATAACCAGCATACTGTTGGCATTGGATTGTGGAAGAAACTGCTGTGTCTCAATACGAAAGAATAGTGTGTGTTGTATAAGTTTCCAAAGTATTACATTTTTATTAAGTGCTTCAAAAGAATTTAAGATCTTGATGTAGGCCTACTGTGCATAGTATATTCAAACTGGGCTTCAGTTGGAGATGTATAATCTGAAGGCAGATCCAAAACCTAAACTTGCCTCAGTATTTATGATTGAATGTAAGTGAACCTGCAAAGCTAAAGGATCACACAGAACCTTGACATTTGGTTGGAGGGGGATATTTCAAAATATTAAATACTAATGCTGTCCTTCCTCTCTGAAATTATAATTTCCAGTCTACTCTGCCTTATTTGTATTTCACAACTTCTTGCCTTATTCCTATTACACAGGTTGCGGGGTTTTGCATCCATGACACCTAAATGGTGGAATTGCCTTCTGTTTGTTCTCTGCTGCTGCAAATTTGTGCTTTCAAAAATGTATTTAAGATTTTTCCCTTGCATATTTTTAGTTTTGTCATTCTGATTGTATATGGTATGCTGGTTCAAGAATGCTTGGTAATTAAAACAAGCTAATGAAACAAAAGTCAATTTAAATATAATCCCAAGACACAGCTTCTGAATTGACAGTTTTTATTTTTCCCTTCTTACTTTATGAAAAAAAAATAATATCTTGTTTAACACCCTTTCATGAATATGTGCTTTTGAGCTAATGGATTGAGGAATGGAATTAACGCTAGGGAAATTCTTGCTCATTGACTGTGGTGAAGGAGAACTTTGGATCAAAACTTGTATCTAAAAGTAGTCTTTGTTAAAATGAGAGGTTAACTAATGAATGAAAAAAGCATTTGCAAAGTGGGAATGGCATCTGTGTTTCTCCACTCTTAATTTGTTACCAGCAGCTGATTGTAAGAGTGACTATGTTGAACTAACTTGTTCCGAGTCTGCCTCTCCTCACAAAAGAAGAGCTATGTGCAGACAGATAATACAACAGAGACACCAACACACCAACAAATTAGTCTCTGAGCGGGTCTCTTATGTGTTGGGGGTTTGTTTCAGGGCTGCACAATGTTCTTTGCGACATAGAGGTGTTTTTTTTTTTATCTGTATCTGTGAAAGAAGTTGAAGTTCTGCTATGTGCTTATTTATTGGCCACATCAGACAGAAGGGAGCCTCTCCAAAGGAGTCCAGATTTTCCAACTGAAGGTTCATATGCCATTCATGGCTGTGAAGACTAATTCATACCATACTTGAAGCACAAACATTTTATACACAATTATGGTATATAATAATTTCCCCCTAATGTTTATAAAAATTGCGGGGCAGTATTTAAAACAGGTTACACGGTCAGATAGTTCTCAGAGATCTGTTAGACATCTTTTCGTCCAGTGTTAGTGTGTGTTTCAAGGGATTCTTCTTTATCAGTAGGCATGAATTGAACTTTCTTGTGTGTTTTAATCTTGCAGCGCCATTTTCAACAGGATTGTGCATAGTTTGAACATCGTATTTTTTCTTTTCAAAATATGTACACTAAAAATAAATCACCCTGTGGTCCAGTATCTATCATTGTCATAGCCTGGCATCATGTTCGGCAACTAAGATTGAGGTTTTTAGCCAGAGATTAATACGTAGTGGTATTATTTCTGGATAGTGGAAATTCTAATTTTCAAAAAGATGTAGGTTTATTACCTTCCACAAAAAAATATAGGCTTGACTTAGCAATTCCATTTCTCGTAACAGTTACAAAACTACCTTTCCGCATGTACTGCAGCATAGCAGAAAGCATCCCCTTAAGAATTTGACTATTAACTGTCTGTGCTGAGCAAGACTAAATTTGCTTTTGAAATTCTTGTCTGTAATAGCACCAGGAACCTGTATGCAAATCCACTTAACATTAAGGTTTTATTTGCGCTGAAGGGAACCTTCCACCTTCCGCTATTATCTGGAGCAGTTCCCACAGATAATTGTTTATTGCTAAATCTTCCCTGCTGAGAATGGTGGAGTAGCCTTCCTAGATGATTGCATCTTGCAGCTTCTTTTGGTACATCTTGTAATTTTTCCAAAATGCTTTTATTTTTAACAAATGGTGATACCTCTGTCCAAATAGGCTAGGTACTATTTATGGTTGCATTTTCTTCCACGCCTTGTTCCGTCTTTCATGCTGCCTCTTGAAAGATTACTCTCCTTTGTGGAATTTGTACTCCTCAGATTTGTTTTGTGCCTGCATATTTTTCAGAGGTTGTGGTTTGGTAACCTGGTCCAGTTAGTAATATCTTGTCTTTCCTTCAGCACTTACAGTCAGACTTTCTTCTGGTCTGACAATCCTGTGATATTTATATGGGGGTCTTCCAATTGTACTTAAGTTTTGGGGGTTTAGTTTTGACTTGCATATTCTATGAACTCTCTGCAATTGAATATGTTATTCTTAAGCCTCGGATATGTTATAAAAACTTCAATATTTCTCCTTCCTGTCTATTTTTTATATGAAATTGATATCTCTAAAAGATTGAATTTTTTTCTGTGACAGCAATGTTCTTTTAATTCATTTAGCACCATCTAGTAGCTTGGTTTTTCTCCTTCTCAACCAACCACAAGCTGTAAAGGAAAAACTATAGATTCTCTGATTTACCAATATTTAGATTTTGTGTTCCTTTCCAGTATTTCCATTTGCCTTTTGCAGCAGAGAGAGTGTTTGTGCTTTATCTGCTTTCATTTGTCTGCTGTGTTCCCAGAGCATTCAGCTCTTGCTTTAATTTGTTGTGTAACATTCTCACACTTCCATTCCCAGAAATACTGTCTACCACCACTCCCATTCTGGGGAATGTTTGTTGAAAGAGATTCAAAAGTTGGAGTTTAAAACTGCCTTTTCAATGAAACAGCAGTTAACTAGCATGTAAATAGAGGAGGAACTTGTAAAGATGAAAAAAAAGAAGCTGTATGCCCTTCTCCCTGCCAGACTGCCAGCATTAGCTTACTCTAAAAGCAATCTGACCTGTTTAAAAGGTGTTCGTCTTTACCGTGTTTGTTACCAGATTTAAGCCACCCTTATTTGTTTAAAAACTACTAGTTTAGCAGAGGAGTAAGGTACGGCTTGAAATGAAGGCATCTTTTAAGGCGCTGTGGCCTTTCTAGGGAGTGTTTCTGCTTGTTGGAGTCTTTTTTGAACAAGAGATTACGCATTATATTTAGGACAGTACGTGTGTAACAGCAATACTATTAAACAACACTTACAATGAAGTGACCCACCAGAAAGGTACAAATAGAATTTGCCAGTGCATTTATAGTGTGTTGCTACTCAGAAGAGTTCAGCTTTTAGTAGGACATTCCAGGTTGCCATTATGACTTCCGATTCAAGGATTCAACTGTGAAAGGATTACATTACTAAACTCCATGAGATTGGTTTACATCAATCCTGACAGCAAAGGCTATTTAGGGAGTGTACGTGCTGCAGCCTGTGGGCAGCCTGTTCTATGTGGGCCTGCTTGAGCAGGGGTCTTTGACCAAGGTGACCTCCAGAAGCCCCTTCCAACCACAGCCATTCTGTGATTCTACAGTTCTGCACAGCATGACATCTCCCAGCTGTGCAAGTATAGCATTTTCCTGGCCAGGTTTCCTTACCCTTCAGGCACCAGCAGTGCTTTCTGCTGCTGCTGAGTGCATTCTGAACTTCTCGCCATCTGAGCTCAGAACCAGGGTTTATGCTGGCAGGAGTAAAGTTCAGACAGACGCGTGTCTACATCCTGGAGAAAGAGAGTAAACAGTCGTTTTTGGTATTTGCAAATTATGTTCATATGGTATTATAAGCAAGTAGCAGTATCATCTCTCATATGTTAGTCACCGAGTGAAAAAAAAAACCATGCATTTTGTCAAACCCATCTTTTCTTAACTATTAGAAATAAAAAGCTATCTAGACCTAAACATTTAGGATAAGGAAACCATAGAAAACCTGCAGATGACACTCTGCTCTATTAGAGACCATATCTCTTTGATCACTTGCTGTTACTTGGTCTGCGTCTCTGTCCCAGATGGCCTTTCAGTGGAAAACAGTGCCAACTGTGATTTCCAAGCCAGTTTATGTTTTATTACCTGTACTGTTTTCAGTGGCATTTTAAGATACCAACACTAACCCTGACCCACAACCAACTTGTAATTTCTCTTATTATTACTTGGTGAAAATAAGGGCTGAGTAGAAGGAGTCACTCGGGGGATCGAGTATAAGTAACAATAATTTTTGGAGGCCAGACAGTGTGGGGAAGATTTTGGACTTGCCATAGCTTACTGAGCATATCTACCAGGGTGCACATCAAAGTTATGTAAGAACCATTCATACAGTTCATACAATTTTCCTTCTGAGTAACTTTCTGTTCAGTACAAGTTGATCTCATAATCTGATGTATTCCTTTCATCAGTGTAGGACTGTGTCCTTGCCAACAGGCTGCATTGTTTCTTTGGTAGAAAAAAACATAAATAGCCTTTTGTGCAACTTGAAGCCTAGGACTGTAGTTCAAAAGCAAAACATATTTTCATTGCTTTCTCAAAAGATGTAACTGAGTTATATATTCATCTAAATTTAATGGAACAGTTTCACAAACTGTTTTGATGAATAATGAAAGGCTTTAAAAGCAAGAGTGGAAAAAAAAAGAAAAATTGGAGAAGCATATTCATCATGACCTATTACATTTTTTTTCCCAGTAGAAGACCAATAGTTAGTAAATGGTGAATATTCATATACAAACTATGTAAACAAGGCACACAGAACTACTGACTACCTTGCCAAACTTTAGATAAGCAATCATTTCTTCCAAAACAAATAAACCAAAACCTGAATGTACTTTTGTAGTCTAAAAAGCAAACAATTACTTGAGAGAAACCACAAGCTTAAATAGCTAAATTAATTTACTATAATTGTTTTTCTATATGGTAAAGTACGTATACCAAAGCACACATACCAAACTATAGGTCCTCCAAGAGCGCTGTTTTTTCCTGACACATGGACAAGATTGTATGTGAGCCCTAAACGATGTCTGGCACAGAAATTTTTTGTTCATGGAACAAAACACTAGTTGACTAGGATTAAAATTATTCTTTGGAAATATGTTAGTACAACTGAGAGTTATCTTCAAACACCCCATGCTCATGTGTGTTCCAGAAGTAATTTTCAGCTTCTGGCACCTTGAATACAGCTGTTTTAAATTATCCTTTCTTACTCAGGAAGTCACTCATTGTTTCTGCTGTTCTCTGCTATCTAACTAGAAATTTCTTTCAAGATAACATATAATTACAAGTTATTCACATATTGTTCCAAGTACTAGATTCCTGAGCACAGAAGAAAAATTCTATTGTATAATCGATTCACAGTTCAGTGGTAATTAAGAAACCAAGCAAGCCTCTGTGCAACAAAAACGATAGGTTTTATGAGTGTTTAAAGAAACAATAAACAGTGTGTTTGTTTAATTTGAAGATTGATCTTAATTGTTTAGAGTAAATATGTTTCAGTGTACTAAATACCCTCCTGTCATTCTTGACTCTTAAATGACTGTGTTTGTAGAGTTGAACCTAATAGTTGTGATCTTTCTTCCTTTGAAGGAAGGAAAGAAAAGAGGGAAAAAGAAAAAGAAGAGGTAAGTCCTCTTCTTGACAGAGCAGCATTTTATGTTCTGCAAATACACAGAGAGCTTGGTGCATGTCTTATCTAGAACTTCTGAATACTAAAAAATTAGAAATATTTGTGAATTTCATCATGTCTTGCAATCCTGAAGAAAAATGTCTTCTGCAGAGAAGTTAAGAGTTGGTAGGTAATACAGCTTCATCTTCGTCACTTTCAAAACTGTAAAAAGCAAAAGAATTTAAGGAAATGCAAGAAGGAATGCATTTATCCATGGAAAATAAGGAAATGCCACAATGATGCCGTGGGTATCTGCAGTAATTATAAAGGGTGATACTCACTGAGGACTTTTTTGTCAGGCCTTTTGCAAGAGGATAGTTTTCAATTAAACTATAGGTGAAATTTCATTTACAATTACCCAGGATAATTTTGCCAATGACTTTTATTGGGCAGTTTTTCTTAATATTTGTATATCATGATTGTTATCTGGAAGGGACGCTACAGAGGATGGAGAGCTGAGTCTGGTTCAAATGACGCTAGAGGAGCTAAGAAACTCTTAACAATCCTTAACAATTAACAGTCCTTAACGTTTTGCTGGCACTATAATTGGAGCCACTGCACCAATAAAGAATTACAGAGGATGCTATGTTCTTTTACTTTCTGTAGGCTTCAGGTTTGTAAGGTTTGTTTAGGTTTGTGTCTCTGTTATAGTAATAGGCACCAGTACGTCATTCATTAAAATATATACAGCAGTCTGTCATTAAGAATGTAGTTTTCTGAAAGATTAAAAATTTTCAGTTATTTTGGTGTAAAATTTATGTAAGGGGATTATATTAATGGTATCCATATTTAATATTAAATATTTGCAAAATGAGCTTGGAGTTGACATTGGGATTTCAAATGCTGGCTCTGGCAATACCTCATTATGAGGTTCTGGGTGAGTTATGTGAACTTTGTTTGTTTATTCATCTATGAAAACTGAGATAATAACATAAATTTATACCCGTGGGGATATTTGCAAGATTAATTACATAGGCTGAGATCCAGCAAAGCACTTAGGTGTAAATGAGTCTTTAAGTATATGAATAGTTCTATTGAAAGCAATATTATTCCTATTCTTGAGAATTTTCCTGGATTAGTTCTTCAATGCCTGTGCAGTGTTCTGAAAAAGTGACAGAATGTAAAAAGGCTTAGAAATATAAACATAAATACCAAATGTGGTACTTAAGGATTGGCCTCTATTTATATTTTTCTTTTTGTTTAATCTGTCACTCTCCCTCTGTCATGGTTTCTTTATTGATAAGCAAACAAAAAATATCTTAGTTATGCAGCTGTTTTTATTTTGTAAAAGTGATTTTGTATTTATATTCAGGTAAAAGCCAAGAGAGCCAAAAGAAGAAATGGCTTTATATGAATGAATGTGTGATTATAAGAAAATAAAATTGTCTGAGGTACCCAAAATCAGATTCTTTAAGGTATCTAAAACACTCACAGCATTACAGCATAATAGCCACATGGCTCTTTGACAGTGTCTGAATAAGCCATGTATCATATTTCTGTTCTGTGAAATTCAGGTACCTACATACATTATATAGTTTTTTATTTGTGTGCTTGTTTTTAAAATAGTTACTTCTATGCCTTTGAAAAAAGTACTGTTTGATGAGAGATCGATGTTGAGGGCATCCAGGGAAACCTGCACTGTGATTACCAGCTGTGTATATATTTGCCTTGCATATTCGACAGATTTCTTCCTGATTTTTTTAACTACACTTCATTCTGGTCTTAGCAATGGCCAAGGGTTATCCAAAAAGAGGTGGAAAGCAGGAGCTACTAATCAAGGCTCACCATTTTTCTTTGGGGGCAACTTGACAATTAGACCTTGTGAGGTCAGCAGTATTTTTACCGCATTATATCCCATTTTCAGTGAATTTTCATTCTACTTCATCACTATTTTATTGAATTTATTTATGTCCATGTATTTATTACATGAAGTAAAACTTTCAGGGGAAAAATACTTTATTCATTAGTTTTGTGAAGACATAATGTAATATAATTTTATGTTATTTTTTTAAGATTTGCTTGGGACACTGGAAGAAATTCTTCCTAACCTCCAAAAAGACGTTAGTGTTTGGATAATGACCAAAGACTCCGCTTTCCCAAATGTGCATACCCTGTTAGACAAAATAGAGGCTGCATCTGAAGACCCTGTTCCAGTTAATCGACGCTCTGCCAGTAACCTCAAGTCAACTGTTTTATATATCTTTACTTCAGGAACAACAGGTATGGGTCTGCTAAAGAGTCAGTTTTCCTTCAGCTTTCATCTAGAAACTTCATTTCCCTAAACTCAGATCTTTTGGTTTATTTTTTCATAGTAGTTATAATATTTCTTATCTAGAAGCATTATAGCAGAAAATAAGCATGTTTCTTGCCAGTAACTATTTATAGTCAATGGTTTATGGGCTTCTAATCTTTTTTTTTTCCTGCCACATTGTGCAAATACTATGAGAAACTTTGCCTGTTATTACTTTGCAGTTAGGGTGTTTATAAAACATTTTGCTTTTTTGGTGGGTTTACAATGATAATAAATATTATTTTGTGATCACGTACCACTGCATACCTAATATAGCTAACATTGTATCTAGAACTTTAAAAAAACATCAAAATCTTCAAACAAGCAAATAGACATTTGGGTTTTCTTCACTAAGTCATGTTCTCTACAGTGACCTGCAGAGACAGAAAATAGGATTAAGTTACTAGCCTTTTAGCTTAGAAACAGATGGCTTCGTTTATTACCAGTGTTCCAGCAGCTAAGAAGCTAAGACTTTAAAAAAACTGATTACTGACATGAAAAGCAGCATGATGTTGTTAAGATAAGCAGATTGGCATTCTCATTCAGCTGAACACAACAGTTTTAGTCACAGGAAGATTTAAAAGAAAGATGTGTTTTATGGCTTTGTTCCCTCATACAAATAGTTATTTAATTTATTTGCTTCACGTTCTGGAGAAAAATTAGGAAATAAAAATGTCAGTCTGGAATAAAAAAATTAGGAAGATATAAATGTTGTTGAAAGGTCAGGTATGTTTGTAATACTACTAATATAAATGTGGTCAAGCTTGCTGGTTAAAAGTAAGGAGTTTTAGCTAAAAAATACTATAGAATCCTCCAGATAGGAGGATTTTGTTCTTATGACTGCATTCAGAATGTCTGTGTGAACTCTCAAATTTTATTTACGTATATTTTAAAATATTTTTAAGTCCTTGTATGTATTACGTTAACTTACATTGGATTTCTTTTGTGTACCATGTAGCTAAAAGAATAACATTTGTTTAGTCTGAAGAGTATGGAATAACAAATTCTAATCTGAAGTAACTGAGCATTTTCACACTTTTTGATAAAGCATAGTGTTGCTCCTAAAATCGATGACTGATAAATTTAGAAGAAAGAAGCATCTTGCGTGGTCTGTAGTCAGCTGTCTCTAAAAGCAGAAGGGAAAAACTCAAGACTGGAGCACACTTCTTGCTATAGGTGGTTCATTGGCAACACAGGCTTATTGCCTTTTCTCTTCAGCGTAATGGGTTTTGGAATAGCTTTGAAGTGTAGCTAGGATCTCCGTAGATCACACTTCCAGTTAACAGCTCTGGTTAAGTCTTCAAGTGAATGGTAGCTTTGTTAGAACAGGTGGGAAAAGTTTCTGTACCATTAACTTTTTTGAAATTTTTAATGGTTCTCACTGTTCATAATCAAGACTCAGACTGAAATTTGTGTGTGTGTGAGCACCTATACGAAGCAAGAACACATGCCCTACTCAAAATAATGGGTACCAGAGTAGTAGCTCCAAGAAGCTCTTCCATGTGAGTCTGCCTGTTGCTGAGCAGAAATACGTTGCTGAAACTGAAGAAACACATTAAGAAGAACCTAACTGGAGGGGACTTTTTTGCTGTTTTTTTTTTTTAATTCTACCTAGTCTCCATAGTGTTCTAAAACAAATAGGTAGATTTAGATGTCCACATCTTAGATAAGCACCCACTGCATGATCTACTTCATGTAGATTCCATACCTTTCTTATGTTACAATCCTTTCTAGATGTTACAATCACTATGACACTTGCGTGAAAAAGATCTAGAGTGATGGCTCTTTGTGTTAAAGGAATTCTGTAAGTACAGTAAATGCTTTCAGCCCTTTGCTGGTTCTACATAATTTGATAGCTGCTCACCATGGAGTTTCTTCGTGTTTCTGCCTATTTGAATTTACTTGACATCAGATTAAATAATTTACAGACAAGGTTAAAAACTGGCTTTTGTATCTTTATGTGTACAGAACAAATATGCAATAATGTATTAAACAACCAGTTGTCTATTAACAGCCAAGAGTTCTTGGTTAGTCAAGAAAGAGTTGATTCTTTTATGATCTTATAAATTTTACATGGGAAAAAAAAAATACTTGAGTTTTCTTTAAGAGAACAATTATGCATGGTTTTGTGTTTTCATTACAGGACTTCCAAAGGCCGCAGTCATCAGTCACATGCAGGTTCTTAAAGGAGCTGCTGGACTGTGGGCTTTTGGTGCTACTGCAGAAGACGTCGTTTATATTACTCTGCCGCTTTATCACAGTGCAGCATCTCTTCTTGGCATCGGTGGATGCATAGAATTGGGTATGGCTTGTTTCATTTAATTGTGCTGCTAATAGAGAAGTAATTATTACAAAAATGTGTAAAACACACTTAGGTTCACTGCCATTAGGGAAACTAATGCTTTGCAGAAATCAAATGAAGAGTCTTTGTGGAATAACTTTATATTTCTGTTTCTGGGGATGTGAGGCCTTGTAATAGCGAATGAGCTCTTTTGAGCTATCTTTGTCGTACTGAAGAAGAATTAGTTATAGTCACTTGTGTCACAAATGTTTTGACTTTCTTTTATATTTGGGTAAAAAGGAATTTAAGGACATATGTAGTATTTTGGCAGTGTGTGTAGTGCATTAGTAGTACACACAGACTAGGCATTAAACGGTGGAATAGAACTAAAATACATTTTGGTTAACTTAAAAAGACTGATAAATACGTTTATAGTAAGCATTCAGCTTTGTCGTATATCATTAGATGATATATAACTTTTTTTTTTACAGTTAATTTGTGTGCTGTTTTGGCATGGACAATAAAATACATATTTTATTGACACAGTGTAGGTGTCCTCCATGACTCTCTTATAAAAGATTTATTCGGAATTTGATGGCAAATATTTTCTGTTTCCTGAAGCATCAAGGACAAGTCAGAACAAGGGAAAGGCCATTAGATTAGAAATTAATTCTCTCGGAATCTGCATCAATGATTATTTTCTTCGTTGAAAAATGAGGTTTCAGTGATACCAGAATGATTTGCTGATTCAGGCTGACTTTTCTGGACATTTTCAGTTAAACTTTTGAATAATGTTATAACACCAACAAAGAGAAACTGTCTTCTTGCTTTTAACCTTTTATCTGTCAGTTTACTGTCTCACGAAGGAGGGGGCTGGGTTCATCTCCCTTCTTTATCTATGGGGTTTGAACAAACATCTTCTAATAAAACAGCTTAAATACCATATAGTTCTCTGAGCAAGGCTGCTTTTAGTTCCTCTTATGTTCTAATTTTTAGAAATACTGAACATAGCTAGCTAAGCTGCTATATAGAGAAAACACCTAATTTTCTTTTCTGCTGTTTCCACAAAGGTGCAACCTGTGTCTTAAAAAAGAAGTTCTCAGCTAGTCAGTTTTGGAGTGACTGCAAAAAGTACAATGTGACTGTCATCCAGTACATCGGGGAACTTTGCCGTTACCTTTGCAGCCAGCCAGTGGTAAGTAGAACCAAAATGGTGGCTATTCATCTGTAAGTGATAGGTACATTTATTGTTCTTAATGTGGATATATTAAAAGGGTAATAAAATTGAACTCAACCTATCCCTGCCCTTCTTTTTATGTGAGGTTATTCAAATATTTTATGATCTGTAGACTGCAAAAAAGCCCAAATGGCTTGAATCAGGAACATGTTAAAGTAATAAAAGAAAATATTTCATCACTAAAAGCTGGATCAGTATCATTTAGTGAAAAAAAATACTATTTCATAGAGTTTCACAATCTAAATTCAGAAAACCAGAATTATTGTTCAGTGTCTTTTCAGAATTTTCAAAACTTTGTTTCTTGGCACATAAGTACATCAGAGGTCTCAAGTTTTATAGTTCTTGTTTTAGCACTGGTTTGGCTCATGGAATGGACTTGTTTTGAGACCATCTAAACCATATTTTAAAATTTAGAAGGGGTTTGCTCTAGGTTAGCAGCTCAAAGGAGGAATGCCTTTTGTTCCAATTAGGAAGCTATTCCAGACATCAAAGCTAGTTTTGTTAAAGTGACATTCCTCTCTGAAACTGTACTAGCCCTAACTTGAAAATATTTCTTTTCCCTTGGCAGTCGGTGGTGTAATGCTCTATCTACATGGTATCAAGTACGAAGTATGCTGAACCTATTGTAATTACTAAGTAAAGCTGACTAAGGTTAACCAAATTAACTGGCTGTTAACTGATAATTAACTGGCTATTTTCTGATATGTTTCTATATCTACCCATTGATGACAGAGAGAGACCAAGATGTTTAGGCTAAACTAAATGCCTAAAATTCATTGGAATTAATTTAAGATGTGGAGAATAATATAGACAGAATGGATGTACCTTGTTGCATAGCGCACCTAACTGACTTTCTATCCTCAAACGCTTGTGCTAAATGTGTCAAAATGAATATGAAACAAATGTTCATAGTCCAATATGAACTAGGATTCATCTTGCTAATGTTGGCAACTTCCATCCATTTATGAGCTGCAGGTTGTCCTATTGTGTTTGAACAACAAATCCTAAATGCTGCATCATTTATTATCTTACCTGATTAAGCATTTTAATAAATGACTTTACACAGTTACTTTATGATCATAAACAGCGTTTATTTTGGTTACTAAATAAAAATAAATAACAGCTTCCAAGTACCTCTGTAACATTAAGCAAAAAGAGCTGTATTGTCTTTTAATTTAACAGAATGTTTAGGAGAACACAAAGAGATTTGTGAAAATGTACAGAAGTCAGATGCAGTGCAACTGTTATCTCTTTGAATATCTTTGCCTCTATCATATTTTCACTTTGTGATTTCAAAAAAATAACCAGTGTTTTATTTCCTTTTCAATTAATTTTATTGTAATTACTCATCTCGTAGGAAATGGTGCCGATAATTCAAATCAATTAATCTGAAAATTCCTTTCTAATCCAAGATCTAATTTTATGATTTTCCAGAATAACCTCCTCCTTAAGCAGTGTTCTAATAATTCGAAGAGAATGCAAATCAGTCTTGTTTTCCAGCAGAATAACAATTTTCATTAATATCTCGAGTTGCTGACCCACGAATGGAAAAGGTCAGTGTTCGTAAGACATTGGATTTTTTTTTAAATAATGTAGCCGTGGGTCTTAGATCCTACAGCACTATCCATGCATGCCTCAGCAAGAAGAATGTTCTTGAATTAAAGAGGGCATGGCTGATGTCCCAGTAACCACCACTAGCTGTGATGTGAAACCAGAATAACGATACCTTTCTCTCTGTTTCTTTTTTTGGGGGTTGGTTGTTTTGGGGGGGGTGTGTTTTGTTTTTGGTTTGGTTTGGTTTGGTTTTTTGTGTGGTGGGTTTTTTTTTAAATTTCTATTTATTTGGGTTTTTTTAACTTCAGAATAAAATAAAAAAAATGTTACAGGCTAACAAAAAGTAAAGTTAAAGACCATAAGGAAAATAAAAACATATTTAATATTAATCAAAACATAAACAAATCTAAACCTTTAATAAATTTTTATATTTCTTTTCATTGTAGGCTAACATGATTTCCCCAAAATCATCTCACTTCTCACCAAAACTTCCCAACTTTTGCTGTGTTTGCAGCCTCAGATACTGATTGTTCCAATTTTCTGTCCTTTAACTGCACAGTTAGAACATGGCATTTTGTTTTACCCAGTTTGTCCTGTTCAGTGTCTTAAAGCAAGAATGATAGATTAGTAGATTTCATTTTCTAAAACAAACTCGTTAATTTTTAAATCCTTACCAAGTGATCATGAAGTTAAAGAAGTTTTTAAATTTTGCAAAAAAAAGTTATTTATGCCATCATTAACTATTTATATACTATATTTATACCATCATTAACTATTCATTAACTATATAATTATTCTATTTATTAGTTTATGTGTGTACTTTCCAGGAGCTGGCATGTCTAAACTCATTACTCTGTGAAGCTACAGGGGTTTTTTGGTTTTGTTTTTGTTTTTTGCTAGCTGGCTGAAGAGAAATCTAATGTACCTTATCAAGAAAAAATAAAATTATAAAATGAATCAGTTTGACAGCTATGTACTTGAAGAAAAGTAGTAAGTATTTGTCATGTTAAAACTGGAAGAGAAACATGTTCACACAAATAAGTGGTAGGATTTCAAATGTTATGCAATCCATTATTATTTTTCAAGTAGGTGAAATAATTTGCCAAGTTTTTATCTCTCTTTAAGCTTCATTAACTAAGAAGTACTATATGTACTGGCAACATGAGAAAGATACAGCTAATACAAGTTCCAAAGCTCTGCGAAGATATAATGTGGGCAGTGTTGTCAAGGTTAGAGTACTACTATACAGCCCTCCTAATGAACATAGATTAAAACCATAGTAATTATCTTAAGTGCTTCATTTGTTTATTTAACACTAAAATTGAAATAAATGGTATATTTCTAATAGTTGGGGGCCAAGTGTGGCCTTTTGTTTCATAGATTCTGAGCAGAAATTTTTTGCAAGTCTCTGGTAGCATATAGACACTTGGCTTAGGTTTCCTTATTAGTTTTGTCATGTTTGATCTTTCTGCCTCCCACTCACATCTGCAACAGCTTGAAGACTCTTTTCCAGTAGAATTTTTCTGAAACCTATTCTGCATCCAGTTTGGTTTAGTAACCTGTAGTCTGGAAAGAACATTTGTTGGAAAAGGAAGTTGTCTTTTTTCTTTAAGTACGATTAGAAAGACCTTGCATTATGTGATATTCATAGATTTTCCTGGGCTCCTAAATAAGTGAATAATCCTCATGCCTGCCCTCTTCCAAGCTTTTTCTCTTCAGTCTTTTGATCAAAGTGAAAGTGCAAGAGCAAGCATTGATGGGTAGTAGCTATCAGTAGCTACAAAATGGATTATAGCATATTAGCATATAGCATATAACTCCGGTGAAAGAGAATATTCAGCAAATTATTAACTAGGTCTTGCTGGCTGGCATTGCTCAAACTCTCTGTTAACAATGATCTATGACAGTTCAGAAGTGTGCAATGGCATAGCTCCCTTTTTTCTCTCCAAGCAAAGGCCTTGGGAATGCATGTGTACTAATCTGTGGATATATTGTCCTTAGAGGGTTGCAACACATTTAACATTTAACAAAATCTTCCTAATACACATGCAGATTTTTTTCAAATTTGAAGCAAAGAGCTATTTAAATAATACATTGCCTCCTGAAGCTTTTGGAAAGATATGAATGGTAATGCAGCATCTCTTTCCTGCTTTTCAGTAAAGGAGACATAAATCCTGAAATGATTTACAAACAGAGCCTAGAAATCAACTTGCTTGATCATTGCATCCTGTCCTCTACTCTCATAAGCTGACATTAATTGTATAATTTCTGATACCTTGCGTGAACTTGGTAAGCTCTCTATTGAAAAAAGAGTTCAATTCTACTTGTATTCAAAGTCTATTTCACCATTAATTACATCACTGCTTAGAAACTTTCTTTCAATATCTGTCCTGGTGGATGTCCTTTTGGTATTAAGCCAATGTTATCCTTTGGCATCAGTAATATTTCCTATTTCCTTGAGGTTACTTCAAGTCTTTAAGACCATGTATATCAGCTTTCAGACTTTATTGTGTTAAGCTGAAGCAAGCCAGTCTCTCTACTAGATCCAGTTTGGCCAAGGTTTCTTTGGATGGGATTAAGCTCTCTGAAGTGACTTTAGAAAAGATGCTTAAGGATTTATTTTATTAAAACTCTTCTGCATTACAACAATAGTAATTTAGATGGAGAAAACAAGGAAGTCAATTCTGCTGGGATAAGCAAAGAGAATAAACACTTATTTCGCTGGTGTTGACTCTAGTTGTAAGGGGCGTAAGAGTGGAGTTTATGTATCTTGGATAGCACTCTTTCCCACCTGGAAACAAGTTTCTTTGAAGGAATGGAATTTGACGGTCGAGAAAGGAACGAAAAATGAGTCAGCAGGCAATTCTCTACAATGCAGGTTGTACTTGGCATCAGATTTTATTCCCTGTTAAAATTTACCTCAATTTATGTTCAGTACTGAAAATTGTTCATTCTCTTATCATTAAAACATGAAGCAGAAAATGTCAAGCGCCCTGCAGGTTTTCAGCATGCACATTTTATTAAATACCCCATATCACAAATGCGTCACAGTTACAGACAGCTACAACTATACATTCCATTTTATGTCTTTGAATATTCTCTATATGTCATTACAATTTTATTTACTGGGTGAAATTTCACAATTTATTTATTCTTCTAGTAATCTCTTTTTTTTAAAATCTGCAACCACTTGCATATGTTGTTAGCAGACATCATTCTTAATCCAAGTTGTTACTGATTTACTACAGTATTAACAATGCCTAAAAGGAGAATTGAACTGTTTGTACATGCAGTTAGAGAAAACAGAATTTTCAGACTAAGAACATATTCAGTTTATCTGAAATAAAGCATAGGAGTGGACCTGGGATTTGGAAGTTTATATTTTTTCCCTCCAGACTATATCAGTTGATCTAATTAAAAAATATCCTGTATATCAAAACAAACTTTGTGCTTTCAACTGCCATGACTACAACAGTATTATTTTTAAAAGTGGGTTTAAAAGCGGATTATAATTCTGTCCATTTTGGCTACTGTCTTCTGATACTTAAATATACTGGCACACCTTTCTTGGACTCCATCCACACAATGATTCTGTGTCTGTTTTCTCATTCTTCCCACTACTAATAGTAAAGGTTTTCAGGTTTTCTTCCTGAAAAAGTCTTTTTTAATGTTCGTAGAGCTTCTTTGGCCTTAGGAAGCAGTGGTTTTCCATATCCAAAAGAGCACTGAAGGCTTGTTGCAGTGTCCGCTACTGGTTTTAGCACGGTGGCTCAAGACTTTTCTGAGTCTTTAAGAGGTCAGATAAATTGATCGATTTCCTTCCTTACACCTTCTTTTCCTAGATACTCATCTTTTGGTTTACACTTGTGGAGTCATGCAGAAAAAGACCCAATAGTGAAGCCTAGAAATCACAATCATACTTTTACATACCCACAGAATACTGCGTGCACTATGAAGCACGAGAAATAATCTGTGCATGCTTTAATTTTCTGAATTGACCTTTGGGAAGTTTTCTGTAATTTGCTTTGACTTGTGGTCTCCTGAGGAAGTCAACAAAAAAACAACTATCTGCTTCATATTGCTATGTGAAACACAGACAAAAGTCACCTTTTCTGTTGGTAGATGTTTTCTGAGGAAACAGAAGTAGAACTAAAGAAAGCATTTCCTGTTAGAAGAGCTAAAGGAGGAAAACTCCTGTTAGAATCTAATCCTATTAGATTATTAGGAGATTGATTAATGAAAGCTTGGTGAGAGTGAGTTATACTAAATAGCAAACAACCAGTTCCTGAACTGGGAGGATGTGTCCTGTTTCCAGAATTGCCATTCATTTCTTATGGTGAACCTCTTCAGTACCTTTCCTGTTTTCTTTACTTGCATTTTTAACCCTGGGTATCTATTTTGCTAAAAAAATCTAGTTGCAATTAACAATTAGATATTACTGAAAAGTGAATGGAAGTATGCATCTTGAAGAATTTATTACATCTGTCATCATAATGTCAATAGACAACTGGTGAATGTGTTTTTACATGTATTCCTTGTAAATACATGAATGGAAATGCTCTTGTGGTCCGTCCATCGTATTTTATATTTAACAGATGTTTGCATTGCTCAGGCTCTGAGATTGGTTTTAATTACATCAAGGCCATAATACAGGAAACATTTCATGTTCCTGTGCTTGAAGTTGCCTTTGCTTCTCTCAATTTGGCTTTTTCCTGCTGCAGAAATTGTAAAGAAGGACAATGAACCTGTTTTCTTGCATTCTTTTAAAGCAACTGCTAAGTATCTTTTAATATAGCTGCAGTCATTAATCCTTCTCTCACCAATGAATAAACTGTTGATGGCACTTTAAAAGGCATTTCTTTTATCAACAACTTAATCATGTAGATAGTCCACATAGTTTACAAAGAGCACTTAAGGAGGAAAGACTGGCAGATGAAAAATCCCAGGTATGTGGTATTTAGTGTAATAAGGCAGATCTTGACTTGTCAACTAATTACTATACAAATGAAACAAGTACTCAAAATGGAGAAACAGTGCGTCAGAAACTTTATGATGTATGAAGATATTTGGCACATGGTTCAAAGATTTTAGCAGAATGAACTGAAGAAAAGTCCAGGCGTAAGGTAAGAACAGTTCTTGCCTATTAATGCTTCAAAAAGGCATTGAAAAAAATGTTTTGCCTTTACTGTTAGAAATAGGTGGATATAGACAGAATCCCTGTTTTATTTCACATTATTTGGACTTATTTGTGGTGGTTGACCACGGCAAGGCACTGAGTCCTTCATATACAAGATACTGTGAGGAAATGCAGCTTTTAGTAAAGAAAGTGCTAACTAGGTGCTGTTCTGCTGCGGCAGGCTAACAGTACCCATGCTGACCACCTGCTTACCAGCTGTGCACGGTAGCTGGCTGACATGCCACAGCTTGTTCAGGTGTCAAGAGCAGCACAGGGATAGTAGAGGTTGTCTCCGAGAAGAGATGTGTGCTAGGAATTCCTCCTACTTCTATAATTCAGTCTGCTGTACTGAAGGGAAGCTAGTTGATGAAATGTCATCTGAATACGGCAGAAATTCAAAGCATGACTGTTTGGTGCCATGGTCTGTTTAAAGAATAAGTTCCTGCATGTTTAATTTATTTCTATTTTCATACATTAGGATGCCCTAAGTGTGCGTCACTCAACCATTTTTCTAGAACTTGTTCAAATTATCTCCCTTCCCTTCCCTTCCCTTCCCTTCCCTTCCCTTCCCTTCCCTATTTATTGCATTTTATTTACTGCATAAGTTTTCTGCCACAGTGCCCATGGATACCAACACACCTAGCCTAGAGTTGGACTCTGGCAGTGATCTGGACAGTAACACAGATGATGAATATATAGATAGAGTCAAGAAAAAGATGTTAAAATGGCTAACAAATTTATTTACTGTGGTACGCTTTCCACTGAAAGTTAGTTACACGTAAAACTATCATGAATTAATGTCATATATTATACAAAAATTTAGATTAAAGCACGTGAAAAAGAGCTATATGGATTTACTCACATGTAAAACTAATGTGAATCATCACTGTTCAAAATTTCCCTCGTTCTAATCATTCTCTTCATACTTATTAATCTGCTGGGAGACTAAATTACATATAATTTCCATTCTTACAGTTGAAAGACTGCTAAATGCATGACAATTTTAATGCCTTTTCTCCAGAAAACCCTGCAGCGGGAGTCTTATATCAACAGATGGGTACAGCTGTGATGGAACTGACTAAATCACAAATATGGCAGTTGCAGCAATGCAGTCTAACAGAAAATCTACCTTAGTTGTGACGAAGTGGATTACTGACCTCTCTTTTAAGAAAATTTTCTTTCTGTTGTCAGTTCTTGATGACATCATACACCTTCTTTGTATTTCTGCAAAAGGGCTGCACGCCTTAAGAGAATGCTTCCTAAAGTGAGACAGTGAGTATTGTTGATAGGTGTGAACACTGCAAGCACAGTAGAATGCTGACCTGGCAGGTTTTCACTCTGCATTTTTTCCACTAGAGAAACAACTTTGTGCTGTAGTAATATGAAGCGGCAAAAATATACTTCGAACACCTCCTTTTGGCAGGGGGGTTGGACTAGATGATCTCCAAAGGTCCCTTCCAACCCCTACCGTTCTGGGATTCTGTGATGCTGTAAATAACATGAGGAAGGGAAAGCAGTGAAGTAATTGCACTTATAAATGATGCTGTATTTGTCCTTTTGAAACGAACCATAACCCATGTAGGCCGTTGTTTTCTAGTTCATCCTAATTTGTGTCTCTTCAGTAAATAGCCATCAATGCTTTTGTGTTTTTTTTTTTTTTTAAAGTATAAACAACAAAAGCAAACTCACCTGTATTAACATGGTCTCCAGAGATTTTTAATGCTCCTAGCCTGATGAATGACCCACTTAATTAGTGTGTGTACATATGTGTACATATTTGTCTGATGTGTATTGTGGAACAAAGGATTTCAATGAAAGAATCTCTAGTGCTATTTTTTATATCTTAACAAAAGCAGTACATTTGAATAATTCAGTGGTGTCAGCAAGAGGTAACTGCAGTTCAGTTGCTGACATGTTAATTTCAGTGTAGCACTGACTGTAAGGAAAATAACCCACTTTGAAAAGTTTTAAGTTGAGCTGACTAAAAGCTCAATTCAAAAGATGGCAGACAATCTTCTGGGGGAAAAAAAAAAAGAGTTAAAAGCTTTCCTGACAAAGTTCAAAGTAGCACTGAAGCACTTTCCCTTAAAAAAGGGAATACTTTTATTGTTCGTTGACAGTATAATGATTTTGAATGTGTAATACAACCTTATTATTTCAGATATATGAAGATCTAGACTGTTGCGTTGTGATATGGCATCTGAAGTTTAAAATACAAACCACTCAAAAAATTACTTGTATAGGCAATTTTTAGACACTTCGGTGTGTACATTTTTAGCTCCAGGCTATGTCCATTGTCAGTTTCATTGTACTAAATCATGCAGCACTTCTAATAATGATTTAGAACGAAGGCAGGGAAATATGTGCTTGTGTGTCCAGAAATGATGTTTGCATCTAAAGTATGGTAGGCAAGGAAGGAGAAGGGAAAAGAAAAAAGTTGGTGACTGAGGAAAGGTGGTAAGTGATGTAGTTTTGAGGTAAAATAGCAGGATAATTCCTCAGATTGTAATATGCCAAGAGCTACCAGCAGCTAGTGAAATAGGTGAATTCCTTGCTGAATCATCTCAGCAAGAAGACTTCCAAAAGAAAGACGGAAGCTTAATAAGAGAACTTTTTACCTTCCTATGAGTTACTGGTTTTGAAGAGGGAAGAAAAAACTTGGTTGGTCCTTGTGATTTAGAGGAGGAATCTAAAATTTCACTGTGATTGCAGGTTTTGTTACATAACTGACAATTCACAATCCTCATGAAAAATTGAATTTGGCCAAGCCTCTGAGGAACAGTCCTGTCTATATACTCAGTAGAAGCTTCACTGTTTTTAACATCCAAAATATTTAAAGATTCCTGTTCCAGTCAGCCGACCAGATCTCTTCACAGAAATAGTTTGTGGTGCTTTTATGCCAGATTAAAGGTGCTAACATGGATTTTCACTCTAAAGATATACCTAATTGATACTGAATTAGAGTTGGGAGGGAAAAAAGAAACTATAATAGAAGAACATAGAAGACAGGGACTATCTGCTTTCTTTAGTATATGCATGTGGATGTGTGTATATATATACACACAAATATATAGATAGATATAAAAAGACTGTGAATATGTGCATGTGTGTGCATATGTATGTAAAGTAGTGTTTGTATACATTTGTATAAGTGTGCGTATGTAGAGGTATATACAGACAGTGTTGCGGTATTAGAGGTATGTGGTATGTGGTTCTAAAGGTATGTGGTAACAAATTGTACCTATATTTATGTTGTGCGATCTCACTTCTTGGGCATTCTGTATTGCCATAATTTGCAATGATTAAAAATGGAGTCTTATTTTAAAATAGGTGACATTAAAAAAAAAAAAAAAGACAACAAAAACCAACAAAATAACATTTTAGCTACTTTGCCTTCTGATACTTCAACTTAAATCCGATTGTACTTTTAAGGTGCTCCATCCAATCACAAGGTTTAGGAATGTATTCATAATATTAAGAGTCTCGCTGAACTGGATGAACATATACTGTTGTGTTTCTTGTAATAAATCGTGGGAGTTGACAACAGTAAGGCCTCAAGATCACCAAGAAATAATGTATTCCAAGTAAATTTGAACAAAACCTTGCAAGTCTCAATATTGAAAGAAATACAGAAGATGACTCATACGCAATGTGTGGGAAGGAACAGATATTACAAGGGTGTGAAATCTGATTATTTCCTATAATCAGTCTGAAGACACAATAAAGTAACTATTAATCTACACAGACCTTAATCTCTTGACAGAAACAATTCCTGCCATTCTCTGTTCTTCCCATTTATCTAATTCCTCTGAGTGGAAACAGACTAAGATGATAAAACTCCTAAAATATGGAAGCATTTATATAAATTAATGTAGCCATTTTTCAGGAAATAATTTGCTTGTTCAAGAAAAGACAAGCAAACAAGAAAATAGGTTTTAGATTGCAGTTTGCTACATTGTACCTGGAGGCAAGCTATGTCAGTTTTCTTTAACTTCTTAATTGTTGGGGTTTTTTTGTTGTTGTTTATACTTTGTGTATTTAAAAAAGATACATTTTCTTATCAACATAAGCAACAATCAAATGCATTATTGGTATATTATATTTTTAATTCTTTTTTTCTTTTCTTTTTAATAGAAGGAAGGAGAAAAAAATCACAAAGTCCGACTGGCAATTGGAAATGGAGTAAGAATTGATGTATGGAGAGAATTTTTAGACAGATTTGGTGCCGTTAAGATCTGTGAGTTTTATGGTGCTACTGAAGGAAACATTTGTTTCATGAACCACACAGGAAAAATTGGATCTGTTGGACGCACCAATTTCTTTTATAAGGTGACTATATATTTACGTGTACTTTATAAAAGGGCGTGCTGAAGGTAAATGTGTTTCTCAGTTTGATCACAGGACACGGGGCTGCAGGCATAAATCCGGGGTAAATTTTCTGACTTAGTTACTGCAAGTTGAATTTGCTCTTTGTAAAATCTTGGCTGTCAAAGTATTGCAGATAGTGCTTGGCACCCAACCCAGTTATACTTTCAACAGTAACACTTTGATTTTTCTTAAAGTTCAGAAGATTTTAAAAGCCTTGCCTCTCTTCTGACAAGAAGTTATGAGTAGTTCCGAGTAACACTTCAAATCTCTATTATTTAAAGAACAAAAGAGGAAGTTGGATTTGTTTTAATTACTAAGAACTTGTCATCTGTGAAATAAACATACAAGTGTCCTGTTTTGAATTAGTGTTCTACAGAATATATTTAGAACTCTTTTCAAAGAGTGTATATATATAGACGTGGCATATTACTGTGTAAATACTTGTCATAAATGGGAATTAATAGTAAATAAAGTAACATAATAGGCAGATATAACTTTAAGAGGTATTTTATATCTAAGTGCAATTAAACATAAGACAACACAATATGTTGTGTTGAGTAATACAATCAGTGTTGAGTAATTGTGACAGTACTTACCAGAGATACTGATTTAAAAACTCTATGCCCCTTTATCTAACAAGTCTGCTATATTTATTCAGTTTGTTCTAGGTTACTAAAACTAGCAAAAAAATACATTTTTTCACTGCTTATTCTATAGTCTCTGTTTTGTATTTCATTGACAATGGAAGTTATATGTCTCAGAGAAGAGGAATACATACTGTTTATATCACACATGGTGGCTTTTCTTTCATCCTTCTGAGTAAATGAAGAAGAATTTATTTCAGCTTGAAATTCACAGATAGATTTTTCCCTTTGGGTCCTATTAATACCATCTCTTAAATGGTTTGAGAAGTCAGTAAGTAATGTGTCACAAACTTGAGCTAACAGTATGAAAGATTATTTAGCAAGGCTTTCTAGCAAGGCGACTAGATATTTAATATTAGGTTGTTATTTAACGCCAATTTTTACTCTTCTTGAAATAAATAGGACAACATGCATTGCCTAGAATTTGCAAATGAACTGAGATACCTATCCATACTGAGATACCTGTCTATACATAGAAGTCCTGCTGACTTCAGTGGCATTTGTGCTCCCAAAGAGAACTGATAATAAATGTCCTGACAAAACTCTTTTTTTCAAAGAATGATGTAATACATTTGTTCAGAAATACATCAGAGGTATCTTCTGATGACATGCAAATAGGTTTCTAGGCAGCATATGTTCCAGAGTCCACAACTTCAATACAGCATGACCACATTACAATCACCACAGACTACTTTACAGCTTGGGGCTAAAGGAATTCTTCGCTTCTGGGACAGAAACCCAGACTGCAGGGAGAAACCTGGAAACACTCAGAAAAATACCACAAGTGCTAGTGTGTTTTTCAGAAACTGTTGAGAGCTCAGAAATTTAAGCAGACTACTCTGCTGAGTCTGTTGTTCTGCATAATTGATGCTCTCTAGTATGCACAGTTTACATCTGGTGCTGAAGGATGTCTCTAGAAGAGGTCAGAACCACTAAAGGAAACCAGAAATAAGGAATTTAGGGAGTAGTAGGTGAACCAGGAACCTTAGAGCTGATGTTAGTTTTTGTTTCAGACTTTTCTAAGTTAATAAATTAATAATTTTTTAATTTTTTTAATGTTATGAAATTTTACATTTGTTCCAAACCTGAATAAACTTGTTTTCAGTATTTCAGAACTTTTCACAGTTTTGTCATACGTCCTTAACCGTTTGGAAATACTGTGTAAGGTTACAGCAGATAAAGGATTAGACTTGAAATTACTTATTTATTGATTTAATTATCTGTATTTTTAATCAAAGAGTGTGGAGGTTTTGCATGAATTAATAGTGGTACTTCATATGTCAATGACAAATGCTGTTTGTGTTTCCAAAAGAAAATAGTAGTATTTCTGGATTTTTTTTCACATGAAACATCCTACTTTTTCCTCTTTAATGATTGGACATATGATTTGAGTTAGCCACTGCAGATTAGGTGAAAAAATAGCTCAAGCAACTGCAATTAAAAAATAAATGCAGTTGTAACTGAATACTTGCTCTCACTAGACATCTTTTCTGTAATTTATATACTGTTCCAAGTTGGAACTGTTACAGTCTATGGAAACATCAGTATACTCTGCTAAGATAATTATGGATTGTCCCCTTGCTTACTTGGTATGAATATGGAAAGACCATAAGATATTTTATGAACTGGAAAAAGCCATTCATTCCATTTGGCTTGGCTTGGAATCAGTTTTATTCTGTCTTTTTCAATGCTGTCTTTTCCCTAGAAATAAATCTACAGTAAGTCTTCGGTTATTTCTGTAGTTTCCGTCATAAAGAAAGTAGCTAAACACATTATTTGTGAGCAGGCTCAGTGTTTTGCTGCTACCATTCTCCAAGGGGCCTGAGGTGTATTGGCTCCTAGCCGTTCCCCAATCTACATATATTTGGCATTCTATGACTGTAGAGTTTGAGGGAAGAATGAAGGTTGTCACTAAAAACCATATTCAGCGCAGAGCCAAGCTACCTCACCTTGGTTACATGGGCATGGTATGTCCAGCCAGGTCGGTGGGTGGATCGTATGACCCATTTTATGTGGAAATAGAACTGCAGAAATCTCTTCCAAATCAAGGAGGTTTCAGAGACTCCTCCATCAGGAGCTTTTTCAGAAGTAATATGTTTTGATCCAGAGCATTTATGGTTGTGAGAAAAACATGGTCTCTCTCTGAAAGAACTTGTGTCAGTGGAACAACATATTAAATAGTTACAGTTCTGAAATTAACATTTCTGCAGTGTGTTAACTGGGGCTGTGGGGCTCTGCTTCTGCCCCCGTTGCAGTTTCTGTGGATGGCAGTTCCTTGGGTCTGCTTCATGACACTTGTTTGCAGGAGCAGCCGTCTCCCTCGTACGCTGAAGCAGAGTAGCGTTGACATGAGCAAGGGCTTAGATACAGTGCAGTTTCAGAACAGTCTAAAAGAGCTGAGAAGCATTGTTGAAAATATCATGACATACTTTTAAGTCTTTTTCTCTTTTTTAAAAAAAGTGCATATTGAAACAAATACTTAAGTTTGGGAACCTTTTATAGGTTTTTCATTACTCCACAGTCTGTGAGTATTGCAACATGAACTATGTGTTTTAATGCCATACAAAAGTTCATTTTGACTTATTTCAGGCATTTGCTGTGGTGGTTTTTTAAAATATATCTTACAGATTACTAAATAATGCATTCTGAAGTGTAGCTATTGTGTTTGTTTTACTTCAGTCTGAATGACATCTACTGGCCATCTAGCAATATGTAAAGGAGAGCAGCTTCATTTCTGATTTACCAGCTGAATTTGCCAGTCAATGATCTGAAGTTGGAAAGGGAGACTGTTTCCTGCTGGGAAGCAGAGAATGGCACAGACAAAGCCTAGCATCCAATTCCTGATTTTTTTAATTTCTTCAAAGAGATGCTACAACTTTTTGAAACATTATTCTCTTGACACGTGTGATAGGAGGAGATTCTTTTACACATAGTCTCTAGGGATTTCCTAAACAGGTATTTCCTAAACTGGGAATAGACAGAAAGACAACTGAGAAAGGGGGAAAGAGGCTTGTGTGTCCCTATTTGTGATACAGTAAAGGAGAAGGAAGAAAATTATTCTTTCTGGTGGCATAATTGCAAGTCAGAATGAAGTAAATGCAGTATAAAAGCACATACATACAGATATTGACAGTATAGTTAGGAATATTAGCAGGTAGGTTCAAAATATATTTTTAGCAGGGCAAAAGGAAAAGAAACAGGAAGGCATTTCTGTGGTAGATATTGGCAATGGCACAGTTTTCTAAAGATGAAATGCAGACAAAAGTTACAGCTTTAAAAGATAAGTTGAGCTCTCAGAATGAGCAAAGTAGTTTTACCATCAGTAACTGCTAAGTGTTGGGGACAAGTATTTGTGACTAATATTAAGGTTCTGCATGACACATTAATTTTCATAAATAATTTGAAAGACACAAGTTAACAGGAAGAAGTGAATGTTGTAGCAGTTGTCAGACTTTAAAGAAGCCACCACATGTGAGATGTTAACTTGAAGCAGTGCTCTTGTTTGCAGTTGATTTTCACACTATAGTCTTTATATAAGAGGGATTGGTTCATATGCTGGAAAGCATCGCTCTCGTATATGAATAAATCCTTCAATAAGGATGCTCATATAGAGCCAGTGACCAGAAAAGTAGAAGCCTCTGAATAGCTTTTTAGCTGGTAAAACTTAAAGTGTTTTACAAAGAAGACAGTGTAATAAATTACTGTTTAATATTTACATCTGGCATACATATGTATGTAGGTAATATTAATTATTAATTTTATTATCTATGACACATATATGTTACTATATATGACATACACTGTGTATATTTATATAGATGTGATATGGGAAAAATCTGTAAGACTATCAGTCATGTTTTCAAATATATGTGTATAAATCACTTTCTTACACTGAAGTAAATTCTGAGTGATGGCAAAGAACATGCAATGGGAGAATGGGACTAATAAAATTCAAGGAAGCTTGTAAGAAGGGTTAAAAATAACCCACGGCGAGTACACCTGAAAAAAACAGCATGTTAACAAAAATATTCCAAACTTTATTTATAAATGTATTTTTTAAATTATTTTAGGTATTCCATCTATTACAGTAATCTAAATCTCTCTTACTCAGAACTGCATGAATCAAAATCAGCATTTAGCTGAAAAGCTCCTAAATCATATAAAAAATCATAAATCATTTCAACAGATAAAGTATTCTGTCTTTCACACAGCAATGCAGAATTAGTATTATGCCTTTTTTCCATACAGTTGTAGAACTTAAGTGGCAGAAGAGATACTTTTTAGTTTAAAAATAAACGAAGTATGTTTAAGCAAATCTTAAGATGCTGGAAAACTGGATTCACTGGAAGAACATTGGGCATGTGTTAATCCAAGCAGTGGGAGCTCTTAAATTTACTGACCAATAAAAAATTAGTCTTGTTTCTCCTTTTGTGACTAGTTTTGAGCTAAAATAATCCAAGATACTTCAAGTGTATTTCAAGGTATTTTATTATAATATGTGGTGATTCAGCTAATATCAAGCATAGTTTTAAAAAAAATCTCTTGGTTTAGTTTACTTTTGCTAACAAAACTATGCGAAGGACATATATATCTGCTCTTTACAGCATTGATAAGGCATTACAAATGTATTTTTAAAACATTTATAAGATATGATGATACTATGCTCCAGAATTCTTTTTTTTCTTACATTTCACTTTTTTAAGATGCTTGGAACTAGATATAGTATACAGGATCACAGAACAGTTTGGGTTGGAAGGGAGCTTTAAAGGTCATCTAGTGCAACACCCCTGCAATAAGCAGGGACATCTTCAACTAGATCAGGTTGCTTGGAGCCCCGTCCAACCTGACCTTGAATGTTTCCAGGGATGGGGCATCTACCACCTCTCTGGGCAACCTGTGCCAGTGTTTCATCACCCTCATTGCAAAACATTTCTTCCATATATCTAGTCTAAATCTTCCCTCTTTTAGTTTAAAACCATTACCCCTTGTCGTATCGCAACAAGCCCCACTAAAAAGTTTGTCCCCATCTGTCCTGTCAGCCCCTTTTAAGCCTTCTCTTCTCCAGGCTGAACAACCCCAACTCTCTCAGCCTGTCCTCATAGGAGAGGTGCTCCAGCCCTCTGATCATCTTTGTGGCCCTCCTCTGACCCCATTGCAACAGGTCCATGTCCTTCCTGTGCTGAGGGCTCCAGAGTTGTATGCAGTGCTCCAGGTGGGGTCCCTCTGGTGTCACCCCAGATGGAGTAATGGTTTGTAGTTTCACTGAATTTCACTGAATTTTTAGAGTTGGAAGGGACCATAGAGATCATCTAGTCCAACTCCCCTGCTAAAGCAGGACCACCCAGATCATGTCAGATCATGCCACTAATGTAATGTAATGTAATGCTTTGTTTTATAAACAGATACTCTCCTACAGAATTCAACAATACCTAATCTCTAAAACAAATAACTAAATAAAAAGCAATAGCTTGTGGTCTTTGTTCTCTGATGAAGGTTCTGTGAGCATTTACTAGAAGTTGAAACTTTAGGATCCTAATTTCAAAACTATTTTCAAAACAATATTTAAACTCACACAATTAAAAAAAAGGGGGGGGGAGGAGGGTGGGATGTTGTTATCAGATAACGTCCAGACAGCGTACTAACAGACCATAATGTTGCAGTTTAACTCGTTTTAAGTTTCAGCTAGATAAATCTTGCTTGTTGTTCGGTACATTTATGTGATGCTTTAGGGAGTAAAATGTAGATTAAAATGATGAATGCTTCATGCAGTACTCTGTGAAAATGCTTCAACAGCTCAGGCCCTCTTTTCCAATAAGTTTTAAATAATGAGATAAAATAAATGTAGGCCTGTATCCAGACTAAATGCTTTGCTCTGGAGCTTTCATTTTCTACTGTTTAATATGAAAAGAAAGCTCTTTGCACAGAGGCAGCTGTTTGCAGAGAATGTATATTGTCATAGTTCCATTATGCATGTCTAATACAATATGTGGTGTTTTCTCCTTTTGATTATGTATTTGCTTGACTAGTATTTAAAAAAGCTAACTGGTATAGGCATAGTTAATACTTTAAAGTTGCAGGCACTGAAAGATGTATTCAGTAACAAAAATATAGCCAAAGTCTCGACAGTTTTTAGATCATGTCAGATACTTAAAGTTTCTGAGTATTTATAACAACTTAAAAAAATGCATCAGACAGACAAGCTGGAGGAATATTGAGCTCTGGAGGAATAAACAGATAAAAATGGAACTGAACAGGGGCACACTGCTGTTCTAATAAAACACAAAAATACCAAAACAACATTTCATTTTATACCATTTCCTTCTTATTATTTATATTATTCATTGCACTTGGTCTGTCATATGAAACCTATTAAAGTAGTGAGTATCAATGTAAAAAAGAAATAAATGTAGACAGTCAAAAGAAAAGACTATAAGGAAAAAAGGACTTAATACCTCCCATTCTGTTCGTCAAGAATAATACAGTTATTTTCTAATGAAGGTGAACTTCTTTGGCTCTCAAATTTTTGATTTTGATAAATGCTGCATTCTGTAGTTATTGAAATAAATACTCTTCACTTTATTCAAAAACTGTCCCATTCTTGGATCATGACTTAATTTTACACACAGTGACCTTGTTCCTTTGATCAACTGTTAAAAATATCTTTTTGTTTCAGACTTTGGGTAGAAGGATAACACCTTCTCCTTTGGGTAGAAGGATAAGCATTAAAAAGACTCAGTGAAACAAGTTTGTCCATATGAGGCTGAAATTGTGTGCTTGATGTTTGATTCAAGTTGCTATTTATTCAGACTTCTTTGAACACAAAATGATGTGATATAGCTACAGCAACATTTCAAATTAGGATAAAATAATTATGCAACACTTCATCCAAATTTGTTGCAGAAAAGCAAAGGAGATTATGCTTTAGCATCCTACCCTTTACTTCAGTCACTTTCATAACACTGTCCTTAAATTATATTGCACTTCTTTATTGTGAACAGTGTAGCAGTATGTTCATATGTTTTTAAATTTGGTTTCTCTGCTTGCCAGGATTTCTCCAGGAGAAGATAATTGTATATCCTTGTTTTGACTGGTTGCTAAATAGACTGCTGACACGCTTCTTTACAAAAAGGGAAATCAGAATCCCCAGCTGGGTAAACTGAAGCTGTCATAATAACTGCAACCACAATGGTCCATATAGTACCAGGCACATGATACCTGTCAATGTCTCTGAAAGGTCTAATTTGGATCTGTATCACAGTAGAAAAATTAAGCAAAGCAACAGTCAGATCCTGTATATTGAAGAAAAAAAGTATTGCAATTCCTGGCCTTCATAAGAGCATACTGCTCTCTCCTTCAGCTTACACAGAGCCACATCTCCGTGATCCTTACACAAAAGGAAGGTTGGTTGTAAAACATAACTGAGGCCAGTTAGGTCAGCAATGTCAGGACTTAAGAATTCACAGGATTTCAGAAAAATGCAGAACTAACCCTGACATAACCGTGGGGACATGCACAGCTACATAACCGTGTAAAACGACACGTGACTCTGTATCCTTCTGCTGGTGCTTGTGGTAAGGCTTTCCACCATACACCAGCCTGAGAAAGGCTGTGGGAAAACTAAGGGAAGTTAAGAAAGAGTAAAGCCTGACAGGAAGCAGGTTTCCCTTTGTAAGGAGATGTAGGTCTTTGTTTTGCAAGTTTACATGTCAGAAGACTCCAAGAACACTTTTCATATCAGCCATGACCATTAAATGTCGCTTAAGTTCCCAATATCCTGGCTCACGTAGGCTCTTCCGCTGACATTTGGATCCCGTAACTTAATTTATAAGAAAATTAACAGAATTACAGTTCTGTCTCTTCACCAAGTTTTTTTGAAAGTTAAAAGATTTTAAAAATGTTTTGATGTTGCTATATCCAGGAAATGGTGTAAGCTTACATAAAGAGTATTTTCAGTTTTAAATGAAACTACATTCTACTTTTAGATGAGCAAGAGTGGAGTAAAGGTTTCTTGCTTATATTTGCTGCCACCAGATGTCACTGTATAGATGAATAACTGATGACCCTTTTTCCCTTTTTAGCTTTTTTTCCCATTTGATTTAATCAAGTATGATTTCCAAAAAGATGAACCAATTAGAAATAAGCATGGTTGGTGTGAAAAAGTTAAGAAAGGTAAGTATGTATTTTAATAGGATATAACAGCTTTTGATTGTAATAGAAATACTCCAGATAATTTTTTTAAGGATCCTTGCCATTGTGTAACTGTACTATGCCAACATCAGCTATTACTCTTTGCTCTGACAAAAATAATATTGATTTTTGATCTAAGACAGGACACTGTTAAACCTGCCAGTGCTGACACCAAAAGAACTTAGGTGACCCTTGGATATCTTCACAGAAGAGCAGTGTTCAAAAGTGATGATGTGATATTATCTCTGAATACGTAGATAATGACATCTGTGTTTTTTAAAGGAAGTTAATATAGTGAGATGGTTGCCTAAGAGATCTACAAGAAAGACTAGTGGACTACAGCAAATGCTTTTGCTTTTCTTTTTTTTTTTTTAATGACGTGTTTACATGATTATAGCTGTCTTCAAAATACTTATCAAGTATCTGGTATCTCTTGATTCTACCTATTTTCAAAGTGTTTATCAGGTACTGAAGCATCTCTGTTGTACTGTAGGAAGGTAACAGCTGTAATTAATGCCTGGAAGATGAAGCAAGAAAAGCTGATACTGAACATCAGGGAAGATGAAGGAGGACTTAAGCGATTCTCTAACAGGAAAATATGGTCCCCAAAACTTGAAATTTTATAGCAAATTATCTGTAGGGATGGCAGACTGACCTGTGAAGGGAACACATGTTCTAATTAGAGACCTGGTCTAATTTTTTTCTGATTATATCAGTCAATCTAATAAAAAGTACTATCTGTAACTTTGTGTTACCCATGCTCTATATCTTCAGAGCATCATGGCCACAGTGACACTACCAGTGAACTCAGTGCTTCCACTGTAAGCACTACCAATTTATGGGAAAAGGCATGGCTCTTTTATGAGGAGGCAGTCTTAAGTTAAAAATTGAGCATACCTTTTGACACATTTTTATTTTGGTGTATTTCCATTTTTATAATCTTTATATCTGGCACAAAATATTGTAACTCTTATTGTTCAGAATGTGCTTCCAAAATGGAATTAGGCGTACATATAAATAAATTAGGAGTACGTATAAATATTCCACTTTCAGCAAACTAACACCCTGATACTCTACATGCATAACAGGATAATCCTGTCCCCATCTCTCCCTACTTTTTGAGAAAAAAAAATTATATTGGGACTTTTCTATTTTGCTTCACAAAGAAAATAATGAGGCTATATCACAGTGAAAATCCTTAAGAAGTGTTCTCAATTCTGAAGGAACTTCTGAAACTTTCAGAACTTCTGAAAGGAGGATAAATAGGGATTTAATGCCTGGGTTGAACACTTGCTTTTTATTAACACTTGTTTTCCAGTAGGAAACTGATAAAGTTGAGACTCATCACTGGAAATTCAGTAAGGTGTGGGGAGTGGGACATATTATTCACTTAAAGCGTCCTCTTTGAGAGGATAGTAAAAGTACTAGTGAACTCAAAATTGATAAATGACAGTTCTGGTTGAAAACTGATGAGTCATCAGGAAGAAACACAGAAGACTGGGAATTTCAGTGGACAGTATTTTACTGGGTCTTTATGGTCACTCTGCATGTAGAGGTGGCCACAGGGATTGTAAAGCAGTAAAAACAGGTAAGTTTTTATTAATGGCTCTTACGTACTGAATCCTGTCAGACTTGGTTTGTGGTCTTGTAAAATTGAATGTACCATATTATTCTTAATGTGAAGTAGAGGAACTGTGCAACGATACCTTAGGTTTACATTCTTTCAACTTCTCTTTATAGGTGAGGCTGGTCTTCTCATTTCCAAAGTCAATGCGAAGAACCCCTTCTTTGGTTATGCTGGCAATAAGAGACACACAGAAAAGAAATTGCTCTGTGAGGTGTTTAAGAAGGGAGATCTTTATTTCAATACTGGAGATCTAATGGTTCAAGACCATGAGAATTTTCTTTATTTTTGGGACAGGATTGGAGATACCTTCAGGTGTAATCATTGTTTCTTTTCACATTTCTTCACTAAAAAACATGAACATGCAGAATAGAATAATACTATTCTATTTGTTTTCAGCCAGATGTGTTTAGTTTATTACTATTTTGAGGTAGTTTATAGTTATTTTGAAGTGGATCTCAGGGGCTTAATTTTGTAAAAAGTATTCCCCTGGAGCTGGATAGCTAGTTTCCAGGAGGTTTGTAGCAATAGCAATAGTCCTTCCAATAAGCGCAGTAACCACTGATGGTTTTGCTGTGAGCAAGGAAGTTGGATACTCAAGGGGAGAATAATGTACCAATTAGTAAAGACTGGTCACATTTGCTATGTTTAGATACATGTCAAAATTTTGAAAACCATTGTATAGAATTATGATAAGCTTTCATTGTGCTTTATAGTGATAACTAATAACCCAGTACCATTTGAATTGCAAGGGGTCTTCTGGTGATCAGATTAATATAACAACAACACAAGTGGGAACAAATTTGAGCTGGTGTTAGTCTGAAATGAATGCAGTTCCTACAAAAGTTAATGTTTTTTAAAGAGGAGGTGTCTATATGTTTTCATGGGATTAAATTATTTTTTCATATCTTTTAGATGGAAAGGGGAGAACGTTGCAACTACAGAAGTTTCCGATGTGATTGTAATGTTGGACTTCATACAAGAAGCAAATGTGTATGGTGTATCTGTGCCAGGTAAAATAAGCTTTAGCTGTATGTTTTTCTTCCTCTAGGTTAGTTTTTAACCCTCAACTGTTTTATTTCATGTTTTAAACCTATAAATCACTTCTAATGGAGTCCTATATTTAATACCTAGCTAAAATGTAGCTAGGTATTTTCATATGAAAACAATGAAATTATTACACCACCAGATTGTGAATGTGCCAGTGAATCATGCATTTTTATGTGTATGCAGTGATGTATATTTTTTAAAAGTTAACTTTCATGAATTTGTGATAGCTTCATAATCTAAATTAAAGTGTAAAGATTTGTCAAATTCACATCTGTGGAAAATCCACACATCCATGTGTCAAAATAAAATGTCAACAGGTTAAGAATTAAAATAACTCTAAAGGAAATCGTGTGAAAGGATTCTTCTGTCTTCAGTTTTTACTTAGCCTCATAAACCATCTGTAAACAGATATATTACAAACCCAAGGACTAAGTGAAAAGAAAATGAAGAGTAAATAAATTATTGGGAAAGAAAATACATTAATTTCTTTCTAATAATTTTTTGAGGTCAATTTTCGTAAGACCATCCAGGCTTGACTCCCATTCATGATAAATCTTTTTTAAAATATGTGCTGGGTCTGGCTGGGATAGTGATAAGTTTCTTTATGGAGTCCATAGGGTGCTGTGCTTTGTATGCGTGGCGGAAACAGTCTTGATAACTTACCAACACTGGGCTATTGCTGAACAGAGCTTGCACCACATCAAGGCTTTCTCCATGCAGCGAGTATGCTGGGGGCAGGGAAGAAGTTGGAGGCAGATTTAGGCAGGACAAAATCTGGCCCAAACTGACCAAAGGGATCTTCCGTGTCATATGATTCCATGCTCAGTAATAAAAGCTAGGGGAAAGGAAGAGGATGAGATGTTTGTGATTATGGTGCCTGTCTTCTAAAGCAACCACCACATGTGCTGAGTGAGGCCCTGCTCTGCAGGACATAGGTGGACATCTGCCTGAGGGTGGGAAGTAGTGAATGCAGTTTTTGCTTTCCCTATTAAACCGCTATTATCTTGAGACATCAGTATTCTTGCTTTCCTTCTGTTCCCTTCCTGTCCCATGGGAGAAGGGACTGAGTGAAAAGCTTGGCCAGGGTGAACCCACCATAAAATCATAAAAGAATTTGAAGCGTGAAAAAGGTGTCACTTACCTCTAGTTATAAACACACAACAAGAAAGATCATAATAAAGAAGACTGACTGAAAATCAGACTAAAAATAAGAGCTTCTTATTTCCTATACATTTACCTGCAGATTCCTACCCAGTTTATATGACTGTTATAATTGCACTTAAACATAAATCAAGTTCCTCACGTATTTTGTAGCATTAGCAAAAAAATAAATAAATTAGGAGAACAAAGATAAGGTTGGCAGAATGTCCCTGCTGTTATTACTGGCTGGTGGTTAAAGTGTGCAATTATTTTTGATTGTTGAAGTTCACTGCTTTTATATTTTAGCCATTTGGGTCTTTCCCACAGACCCAAAGTGCTCTCTCTCTTTCCAGACAAACCAGTAAAAACTTTTAATCTCTGTTAATAACATTCAGATCCACAGTTTTGAGAGAAGATACTGACAAGACAGAAATGCAAAAACTGAAGAGAAGACATAATTGGCTAGTCCAGGAAAGAGACTCAGCACTCTGTTTTAGAGAGAGGAATGGTGTTGATGTTTATACACATTTATTGATTAATACTGAGCATGGGACTCCATTTACTCTTACCTGCCAAACTCATTTACAGCATTATTGCTTAATTGGCCATTTGAATGATCTCCAAATATATGTAATACCACATAAAATATGAATGTAATCTTCCAGCTTTACCGAAACTCAGATATATGACTGCCAGTTTATTAGTGCACTGCAATTTGTTTTTTGTAAGATTCGTCACTAAATTGTCAACTTAATTAATGTTTCAAAATTGTCATCTCACTTCCTTTCCCCCAGATCATGAAGGAAAAGCAGGAATGGCCTCTCTTATTTTAAAGCAGAATGCATCATTAGACTTGGAGCAAATGTATAAGCAAGTAGTGACCTATCTACCAAGTTATGCTTGTCCTCTTTTTTTAAGGGTCCAGGTAAGCTGCATTATTGCCCGGTCCATACAAATATCTGAACATAGAGATGGCTAAATTAATAACAAAAACTGCTTGTTCGTATATCACTTGATTGGTTTTGGAACTGGTCCTATTTGCTGTCTTCCTTAATGGAGTCCTGGGAAAGAAATTTCACAAAAAGTCAATAAAATTTGCAGATTATGTTAAAATGGGAGGAATTATACACGTAAGTAAGGATAGTGATCATACAAAAGGATTTAGGGAGATTAGAAGCATGAACATGGGAAAACAAAAAGATTCAGATTAGTAAAATGTGAACAATGGCATCTGGAGAAAGTAATCTAAAATCCATTTTATTCAGTGGAAACGAGAGAAGTAGAGCTAAAACAGGAGACTGATTGTGGGCAATAAATGAAATGTTATTTGCTCTAATGTAATGACAAAAGTTAAAGCATTTTAAAAGGTACGAGGTAAATTGAAAAGGTGAATTAACAATCTACATTATTATTGTCTCCACCATAATAATCAGTTATGGCTATTTGTATACCAGTACTTTGCTGTAGGGACTGTCCAATTTGGGGAAAACAAATTAGTCCCTGCCCCAAAGAGTCAAAAATGTACATGTAATACAATGGACTTCATATGACTAGAAAAAATGGGAGAGTATGTAAAACATACAATACTGATTATCACGGTAAGTGAAGTCTGATGAGTATCTTCATTTCTGGTAAGTGTTTTGAAAATATCATGACAAAGGCAAAGAGAAAAATGTTTCTGAGGATGTTTATGAAGTCTCCTAAGTCTGAGGAGAAGATGGACAAAATAACCATTGTTTGAAAAGAGAAGGTAAGTTATGGGAGTTGGTTCCTTGGGCCAACAAGAGATTGAATACTTGTTCAGAGTAAAGTGGGGAAGAGCAGAAGGCTGTGAAGGACCTTGAAATTGAAATATATATATATATGTTTCATAAATCCAGGAAAATATCTTTTGCAGCAGCATTCTGATATGGGCAAGCAAGATTACACTTGAGAATGTTGCAGCAGTCAGTTTACAGAAAGATGAGAACCTAGTCTAGATTTATTGCTGTAATGGAGTATACAGAAAAGTCGTTATGCCGGGCAGAACGAATCTGAATCTTAGCCTGGATATCAAGCATCTGGAACTTCGATCAGAATTGAAATGCCAACATTACAGATGAATTGCTGTTGGTATTGCTGTCATTAACCAAGAAAGAAGTGGGTGGGTGGAACTTCACGGGAAAAAATTAAAAACCTATTGAGCTTGATCTGACATGTAATCGCACTTTAGAAGTCTTAGACCAACAAAAGCAGGTAGATACAGTCTGGAGGTAGATCTGGAGTACGTACAATAGCTCTGAGTTGTTGGAGATAATACTTAATTTTTCATTTTCGGAGACCGTTTGCATACATATAAAAATGTAAAGACAGAAGAGAAGATAATGGATAAAGTGGAGCTGAGAAGGGATGGGAAGGATAGAGAAAAGCATCTCACTAGAGATTCCTCCCACTACTTTTTCCAAGGGACACAGTGACACTGAAAAGAAGCTTGAAAACATTATAAAATGTATGGTAAAGGTCTGCTATTCATTGGACCTGGCTGAGTATGAGTATGGCTGATTTAGCATGTGATTCTTTCGGCCCTTTATGGTGACAGTAATCATAAATATAGAAAATTTCCTGAGTTTTATCAGTAAGTTGTTTTTGACAATGACAGTTTTTACTCTCGGATTCTTTACAATGTGTAGTTTTATGATGTGCACAAATGAAAAAGCTAGATTGTCTCGGGCAGGCTGGGCCTACACCACATGAGACACTGTGTTGAGACACTGCACAAGGATACAGAAAGCAATGGGCTGTGATTTTTTTCCACCATGTCTCCGGGTGCTGGTCCCTAGCAGGACAAGAGCTCCAGTGTAACGAGAATAAACAGTATTAACCTTATATCAAGTAGGATCTTTTCAAAAACAAATGTGAAAGTGAGCAAAAGAAATTAAACTCTTCTGTTGAATAATAAATCTTTCTGTCTTCTATAGGAAAAAATGGAAATGACCGGAACATTCAAACAACAAAAATTTCGACTGGTGGATGAAGGTTTTAATCCATCTACAATTACTGATCCTCTTTATTTTTTAGATAACTCTAAGAAAGCATATGTCTTGTTAACCAAAGAAGTACATGAGATGATCTTATCTGGGAAAATAAAACTTTAATTAACCTAATAATAGGCTCTTAAGGGACAGTCTATACACGTATTGTATGAGAAAACAGTACCATTGATTACCTGTATTTATACATAGTTATCCAGAATAATATTTTATATACTTGATATTTACGTTCAGATATGTCTTGTATCTTTCCTCACTTGATCATTCAAGTTCACTAATGATTTTTTACCTCTTGAGACCAATATCTAAGTAAATGACCTATAAAAAGTGACTGAAATCTATTTTATCTTCATTTTTGGAATATAAGTGCTGAGTCCAGTAGTTTTTCTTTGTAATAAATGAACATGAATGGTACGTGTTATGACACACAGTAAAATGAGATTCAGCACAGAAAGATATCATGGCACAAGTTGTTGTTTCTAGAGAGTGAAAATATACCAGTAACACCTTTTTTAAATGTAGTTTACATTTTATATATACTTCTGAATATATATTTTAAGAAATAAAGATTTGATAGTGGGTGAAAGAAAAAGCAACTCTTTTGCAGAGGATTTTTCTGATGGTACATAAGATGTAAGACAGTAAAGCAGAAGAAAGCCCTCCAAACAAACCAAAAACTAAGAGTTTTATACTAACAACACTGCTGAGATTGTTTTTGTCATAATTCATGCTCTTTCATTTGTTAAACTGGCTGTTTGGAGTGTCAAATTATGAAGACAGAGCAAACCTGTCAAAGCAAACCTTTGTGAAAGGTTTAGCAGCACATCAACAATAGCCAGAGAAAATGTGCACACTTAATGGGGAAAATTGCTGATACAGCATAAATAGAATTATTACAGCACTTTGTCATGCATATTGACTAACAAATAGCTTCCTTGCTGTTACTAATGACTGCCAGAGATTATTATTTTATGAGTTTTTATGAGTATAAAATATAGCAGAAACTTTAAAATTCTAAATCATATGTTCTAATGCATTGCTTTTAAAAAGTTTTAAAATAAAGTATATAATAATTTTAAACCAAATTATGTACTGTCTCAATTTAATTCTGATTGGGTAAAGTTTGTTTTGTAGCCTGGTTTGATACAGTACTTGCACAGTGTCCTCCTCTAATGGGTTGTGATACCAGCTTTGATCAGCTGAAAGCAGCGTCATGGAATACTGAAAGGGCAACTCTCTTCAACATTGGGCATCAAAAATCTTTTTTCTGCCATAACTGTGGTATTAAACCAGGCTCTTATAAACGAGTAGGATGTAACATACTTAAAAAAAACGTATCTTTTCTTGTTTCTTTCTACTTTGTTCATCTGACGACATTAGAACTTGTGACAACTTTTGATTCTCTGATTATCACTTTCATAATTTTCCGTAAAAACCCAAACCAAGGAAGTAGTGAAAAATATATGGAGATTCACAGCTTGGTTATATTTCTGAACACCATATTTTTAATGGGATTGCCAGTATAAATAAGCAAGTTTGCAATTTTGCAATTTACAAAGCAGCAATACCAAACAGTATTTACACCAACCTCATACTTTATGGTAGATGTTAATGTAATTGTAAAGTATATAATGGGGAAAGGAGAGGACTGCTAAGCTTGGGGGGAGGGCAGGGAGTGGGTTGCTGCTTATTCAGATAGATGGAAGTACCGTTGCTCTGTTGTGCAAATAGTTGCACTTTCCTAGTAACTGCAAACTCAAGAATCAAGTATTTACCATAAAGTTAAACCCAACCTTGCAAGTTAGTTTATAATTTTGAGCAAATTTGTGCCAATCTTCCCCTATGTGTGTGCTGAATATACTTCGGGATCCCATTTCTTTTATTACAACAGTAAAAATTATGCAGTACCTCTGGGAAATAATATATTTTTAAATTTATTTTTTTTTTAAATGTACCCTGAGGTCCACATGTTTAATCTTGTAATAGAATATAAATTAATATAATGAATGTAAGCTTTGAATGCTTACCTTTTGTATCAGATTTAACACTTTTTTGATTTATTTTGCAGTATTTTATAATATTTATGAATATTAGCAAATAATATAATGAAAAGGTTCTTGCACTTGGATGCAACAGAAATGAGACGGGGGAAAAAACCATGAAAAACAACTAAGAAAACAAGCAAATACCGTTCTATTAAAAAAAAAAAAAAAAAAGGAACCAAAACCTGTTCACGAGTGTCACCATTTGTAAAGTACCTAAGATGAAGAAGATTGTTTCTGTGTGGAGTGGTTAGGGTGGAGAGAGAGCATCAGAGGAAGAAAACTGCATGAAAGCACTAACTTTCGTGGTCTGTCCACTACTGGGGCAGCCAGTTGGTGCTTCTGAGTTCCGTGGTGTATTTCGGCAGCAGCCGGACTCTTCTAACTTATCTGGCTTGAGCAGCCTACAGGTGTTTGTTTCCCAGCTGTGACCACTAGAGAAATACAGAATTCCTTAGTGTAACCGTGTCTCATGCACTGTCTCTAGAGACAGGATGCCTGTGACATCAATAAAGGGAAAATAATAAAGGGAAAAAAATCTACAGACCCATAGGCTCTGTATTTCCTAAAGAGAAACAGTATATTATTTACAATTCAGTAGTTTTCTTCCTTTCAGCCAGTCGGTTAGGTGCCAGCGGATGCACTAAAGCATGTTGCAGCGAAATGTCACATTTCCCATGGATATGTAAATTGTTGAACCAGGCACTGAAGTTAGGCTGGATGATAATGATGTTTACGTCCAACACCAGGAAGGGCCTTCCTTTCAGAATGAGAAAATATCTGGACCACCCTGGTCCTTTCCTACCCCCAAAACCATATCGAGGTGGGGAATGGCTGAGGGCTGCCAAATTGCGCCTCAGTGTTTGATTGGGAAGTTTCATTCCATGGAGCAGGGGTAAAGAAGGAGCTGAGGGTGGCCGGGGTGTGGTGGGGGTTAGCTGCGCTGCTAACCTCACATATTAAGGAAGAGAGAGAGAGATTAAAGTACATAAAGGTAATTATTTTTGAGATTTAGCATTGTGAAGTTTTCCTCTGCAACTGGGGATGGTTGATGATGAAATAAATGTTTATTTTTAAAAAATGACATTGGAATTCTCACTTAGGGAAGGTAAAATTCTGCGAGGGTGAACGCATATCCACTCTCTTGTCCTAGTGAACCTGGTACAGTTAATACAGTTATAGTCTGGATTAGTTTTTATAAATCTTTTTCTAGATCCTTGGGAAACTATACAAAAATACAAAGTTCCTAAGAAGATCATGGCCTGAATTTGATCCTCCTCACTCAAGTCAGGCAGATACAGCTTCTCAAGAGATAAAGCATCTAAGCTCACACTCCCACCAGCATTCCCACACCTGTAACAGCAACTGTAAAGAATGTATTTCAATTGACCTACAAATTCCCTGCAAAAGATATACAGAAAAAGTCTGCTACTGTTGGTTGTCCTTTTTTGTTTTGTTTTGGTTTTGGTTTTTTGTGGAGGAAAAAATAGGTAAAGAAGGAGCAGTCTTGTTTGCATTTTTAAAATTAAAAAATACTGGATGGCTATACAGGGAAAGACATAAAGACCCTCTACTTTAAAAACAATAAGTGATGATCCATTTTCAGTAGCCTGATCCCCGCTAACAATGTAACTAGTAATCTCATGTTCATTCTTGCACACGATAGAAATTATAAGACACGCATCAGTATTTATGAAACTTATTCATTAAATAAAAGATAATTTCATGCAAACAGTGTCCTTCTGTTTAAAATTTGCAATCTCAAAAAATACTATTTACAATAAAATTCAGTAGTACAATAAGATTCAGTAGACAGCCAAAGAAAGTTATACATGAAAGTTGTAAATTTAGTGTGATGCATATTATTAGCAGTAATGTCAGTAACTAACAGCATGGTCTGATAATTGTTTTTGCCATAAGGGTAACATCAGAAGATCATCAGATTGTGTCCTGGTATGAGGAAAAGATACCTTACACACTATACCCTTAATTAGGCAAAAAACATTCTATGATGCAGATGGCAATGGTAGTTTTAAATAAACTAGGTCATTATCAGAGTGAAATGAAATTTCTGTATCACTAACAAATCCACAAGTTCCCCACAGCCTGAGAATCTTTTACCCAAAATAGTCTTCATTCAGTTTCTCCAAAGACTCTGTCACACACAGTTCAGATCAAACAGTCAGGAATTGCTTTTGGAATGGAACAAAGGAGCCTCCACTGCTGCCTTGCAGCAGGAGATGCACTGACCTATTTCCTCCTGCAGCCGTTCCTGGCTCCGTCAGGTCTGCATCCTTCCCGTTATCCCAGACGGGAATCACAAGCTGGGGGTGTGTGTGGGGGTGTGTGTGTGCATCATGTCAGCTGCGCTATATACAGCAATAATTCTTACTTACAAAAGAGGCACTTAGACTGGCAAAAAAAAATCCCACTTCTTATTGTTGTCGTCATCGTCTAGTCTTCTTCAAGGAACTGGTCCTGCTAGGCTGACAAAATTAATAGCTCTTGCAAGTATGTGTGGACAATGTTACCAGTACAGGACTGGCCAAGTCTCTTAAGTTGCTCTTCGTGGTGGTTCTGGGTTTAGGACATAACTAAATGGCTTAGTTCACATTAAAAAAAAAACAAACAAACAAAAAAAACCACCACTACCACCACCACCACACCCCACCACCACCCCCCAAACAACAACAACAACAAAAAAAAACCACAAAAAACCCCAAACCCAAACACATTACAAGAAGTTAAGTACTGAGTATTCAATTCAATTAATCAGTTATTCAAAGCATATTTTGCAAGAAAGGAGTGAACACCTTGACTGGAATTCTAACACGAAAAGAGTCCTGCTCATTCAGAGCAACCTGCTGAGTACAGAGAAAGAGAGCTGTCAGTCCTTCGCAGTGCTTACTGCATAGAAGGACATACCTTTGGTTTTAAAATCCTGTCTAAAAAAGCAGATTTGGTCCCAAACCAGAAGACTTACTTTGGTATACAGTTATTTGTCTGGTAAATTTTATTACTCATCTGGTTTTGCCAGGTATTTGTGCATCTTTGCTAACTATATGTGGCAAAATATACTCACTGGTTTTCAAATCAGACAAGCTCATTTAATCTAGTTTACGTGGAAGGTATCTGTAATTGGCAAACTGATACTTTTTTGTTAACAATAATTAATCAGATAGTTAAATAGAGGTGCAGATCTTTACAGCTTTAAAAATGAAAGTGTTCATGGGCATTAAGCTAATATTTTCTGATTAAAGTTACTCAACCTAAACAAATACATATGTAAGGAGCAAAAGGTTCCTGTACAGGATGATGGATGCCAGAGAAATCAAATGATGACTTTGTGAGTAATGCCAACTAGAGTGTTACTTGTGATTCAAGAAAAACATGCTGTACAGATTAGCACAATTTCCATTCATTTCTCTTTTTATTCTTCCTTTCTCATTCATCCTTTTCTCCTTGCTAATAAAAAAATATACTTGCATTCTCAATTTTTTTAAAAATTGGTAATAGTAAGTTAGGACCAGAGCATACTAATGCTGAAACAGGTCACGTTACATGGGAATTCAGTTGGACCCAATAATGAGTACTAACTTTAGTAATCTGGACACATTTTTATAGTAGGTATATGAAAATGTACTCAGTTTTTTAAAAAGTTGGACTAATTTGGCTCATGGCTTCACTTGAAAGCACAGAAATCAAACACAAAGACTACCAGGTAGCTGCCTTTGAAAATCTAGTGAATGACTGAAATTTTTCTCCAAATGCAGGACAAAACCACACTAATTTTAAAAAATGGTATTGAATGCCAACATAATTAAAGAAAATACAGCTAGCTATGGGATCATTAAACACATGCCTAGCTACTCAGTTATTTCCAAAGATATTTTTTTTCCTGAAGACATCTTGACTAGGCACCCTGCCGCACTTTTCTAACCATGCATTAATACACCTGTCTTCTATTATATGCTAATAGTTTTCTCCCCTGAGTGGGCTGTACTTTACCAGTAAAAGACTTGATCAATACTACTGCTTTTTGGGATTGTTTTGGGTTTGGGGTTTTTTTTTGCACTGGACATGCTTTTCTACACAGCTTTTCCATCTCAGGGAGTTATACCTAGCTCATGAGTAAACCGTGAAGAGGGATTAATTTTTGCCAAAGTGCACTCCGCATGTATGAGGATTCATTTTTACTGGTATTGTAAAAGCGTGAATTTGAACATAGCTCTCCGGAGAGGAATGCCTGAGTGTTAGCTCATTCTACCAGCTTCTTGTCCTGAAGGTATGTAGGAACTGGATGCTACACATGCACATTTGTGTTAGTAAGAGCCCTCTCAGATCTATATTTCAGTTACATCTGAATGATAAGACTTCTCAGTAATTTAAGAATATTCATAGACAGCAAAGCTGACATGAACATCAAAATTGTCTTATGACATTTAACATTTTTAGCACGGAAAACTACCAGTTACAGCCTGCATAAAAAGCTAATGCTGTCATTAATTCAAATATGAAAGTATAGCCTTAAAATTAAAAGGTATTTATGCCTGTCAGGTCCTAAAAAACAGCAGGCAGGAACTGTAGATTGCTTTCCACTTCACTAACATTACAATGAAATTCAATACTTCTAGAGTATAATTCTATTGTGCTTCTAATTAAATGAACACCATATGTGTAGCTGGAAGATACCTCTTAAATATCTCCATTTCATGCTGCAAACTTTTGATACCTTGCCTACATTTTAAAAAATAAAGTTGTTAAAGAAGCTGCAAACTGGCATCAAGCACAGTATATCCCAAATTAACCACTGTAGTTTAAGGAACTGGAAGTGATCAAGCCAATCAGATAGAGTGAGATACAGGGAGGAAAGAGAAGGTTTCAAACCCCTTACCCTTCTCTGGGAGAGATTAACACTTAACTCCTGGCTATGTAAAGTTTCATAAGAAAGTGGAATTAAGTCCTTAGCCTGTGAAAATTCTTTAAAAAAAAGAAGAATGAAAACATTACCTACAAAAATTTGGGCTGTACTCCAGATTTGTATGTGGATCCCAATTTCTGTAATAATCCAAATAAAAATCGTGGATACAAAGAGACTTAAGAGACTGTCATTTTGGAAAAGTCTGGATCAAATTGCAAACATGCAGCATATTTTGAAGTCTCATTACATAGAGCTGTTCTGGACTTACAGTCTCCCACCTTTACCATCTCTTATTGTTTTAAGCATATCTGTATCTTTACATATATATATATCTTTATTTATATATATACAAATATATATATCTATTAAAAAAAAACAGGAGATATCAAAGTTCCTCTTCATTTGAAGCCATCACACTTAGAAGCAAACCTTGCTCATCTTTGAAGCTGAATAGCTGAAGAAAATGGAGTTGCTACAGGCATTGTTGCAGTGCCTAGCTAAGAGCTCAAATGCTTAATGAAATTCACAGATCTCTCATTGGATGACAGCGCCTTAAAAAATCTAAGGGGAAAGTTATATGCCTAAGAATAGGATCCATAAAAGTTAGCTTGAAGAGCAAGAACTGCCTAAATCGACTAGTGGGGAACAGTGAGAAGAGGATTATGTCTTAAATCGGTCTCCTGCCAGCACGTAGGAATCTAATGCTCATTTGCTGGAAGCACAGAGATATTTGAGCTCTCTCCAGGAATTACACAAAACCCAGTTTTTTGCAAATGCTTGTAATTCTACAGATTGTCAGCAAAAAGATAGCCATATGTATTCAGCTCAGTTTCTATCCAGGCATTTCATTAGAATTATAAATTAAAGATAGGAGAGGAAATTATTTATTGATGGCATGTGAAAGCACTGTAATCAGTCACGTATCACTGCCATATTCTGTTGTAAGAGGAGGAAAACCTCTTTTGAAATATAAACAATATGACTATATTTCCATTTTTCTGGCCACAAAAATCCATTTTTTTGTGAAGAAAAGCTTACATCTACCCAAATACCTGTAATCTGCCGTTAACAAACTGGTTTTGTTGGGAAATTTGTCGTTGAAAACAAGATTAAGTACGACTCACCATTGTCTTAGCCTGTCTTTATACTGGCATGTGTGCTACAATGAGGAGTCCCTGTGCCATTTGTCAGGTATATTCTGACCTAGCTTGAGGTAGTAAGTTTTCTCCAGATGTACAGATTATTTTTAAAGACCTTTTGGCTTCCTCTTGTGTTATATTAAAACTAGATTTCTTTAGAGAAATGTGGCATACAAGAAAGCAAAATATTGCCGACTACTTTTGAGTTGACTC
>JAHREE010000605.1:6871052-6908765 GCA_033628505.1 Tringa tobata
AGCCTTTTAACTAAAGATAACTTTGCTACGTAGGCAACAGCCACAGTCTTAGAAGCCCAAAAACTCTGCAGTAAGTCCTGCAGCTTGAGCTACGTGAAGCATTGCTGTGTTTAGTTGCCCGCTTACAAGGGCGATCCGGCCTCTTTCAGTTTTGCTTTCTCTGCCCGTGTTTTTTGTTCTCCAGCCTCTGAGAACTAAATCTGGAGTTACTGAGGCTCTAATGAGATGTTGGTTAGACGGAGCTGCTGTTGTTCCAGTATGATTTATAAGGTCTGCAGAAGAGCTTTTTGTTCTGTCTCCTGAGATTATTAGTACTAGCAGGCTGTGTAGTCCAAAGTACTAGTACATAACAAGCCCTTGGAAGAGAAATTGTTACAATTAAGTGTCTTGCTTAATGCCTTTCGCTTTGATGGACCTTGCTATTTTCTTTCACCCCAGGCCTTTAAAGTCTGCATGAGGGTGAAGAAAAGCTATCCTTGGGACCATACAAGGGGAAAGTGGTGTTAGTAGAAGAGGGGGTGTCCTCTGCGTATTAAATCTGACATGGGGAAAGAATCCAGTCCCAGTAGGAAGCCTGATTTGTAATCCAGGGCAGCCTTTTTCCTCAGTGAAGTCTGAAAACAGTCCCTTTCCATCCTTGCTTTATAAATGGTACTGCTAAGAAATGCTGGAATGGAATTGGCAATACTTTTGTTAATAGAAGATGTTTTTAAAAGCGCCATCCGTCTTTTTTACGAAAGGCATACTCGTTCAAATATGCATGTATCTCACGTTATTCTCTGTCTGCTCTTTTCTCTTTCAGCGTCTTGCTCGTACTGGAATTATAGTTACTACTAGTGAAGCTATATTGCTGCAGCTGGTAGCTGATAAAGAACATCCAAAATTCAAAGAAATCCAAAATCTCATTAAGGCGAGTGCCCCTGAGTCAGGGCTGCTTTCTAAAGTTTAAAGAGGATGTGGAGAAGGTGGATCTCGTCATCTTTAAGGAGGAAGGAAAGCTGTAAGCGCACATATACGCCTTCTTTCACTCAAAGTTTGGTAGAAGTGGAAAATTAAAAAATTACTTACTTGTGCTTGCCTTAGCAAAATTGTCTGGTTATACATCTGGATGCCAGTATGTTCTGTTTAGTTGCAGCTGTCAGAGGCTTTGGGTACCATAGGACCCTTTTGTTGTCAAATTTCCTGATTTAAAAAACAGAAATTAACAGAGGTGCCTGCTAGTCTATACTGTACACTGATCATAACAGTTCCAAAAAGTGCATATTTCTGTGACACCTCTAGATTGTGCACTTTGTAAAAGCGTTCTGTGACGTTCTGTTTTACTTTTGTATTAATAGAAGATAATTCCATGTTGGATAAATGTGATGTGATGCGCTTCAATGTTCTATGTAAATGAAGTATTTCAATAGGGCATAAGTTAAAATTAAGTAAGATATATGGACTACATGTGAGCTTTTGTTCTCTAGGGTAAAGTTAAGCACTTTGTGTTGTAGATAGGACACATAGATCAAGCAGCAGTTGATTTTTGATTGCCCTCAGTAGCTGAAGCCTGCATCATGACTTCCATTATTCTGAAATTTACTGCCCAACCGTCTACTTCATTTAAGTGTACAGAAACAGAAAAATGTCGTTTAATGAGTTCTTTGTAAACAACTGTTGTAAAGTCCTTCAGAACTAGCAGAAGATTACCAAAACTTTACGTAAATTGGCAATACTAAGGATGTTAAAGAACGAAAGCATTTCAATCTCGAGTGCTGAATCTGCTATTATATTTAGATTTATTTCAGGATGGGGATACCATATTTTAGTTTGAATAATTCCATCTGATTTATTCATTTGGCCAAGCAAGCTCTGAAAGAAATCTCAGCTTCTCTAGCTTTTTGCGCTTTTTTCATGGGCTGCCGATGGATGGAGTTTGAACAGAATCTGTCCTAAAGGCATTCCTCAGAAAAACTGCATCTTTAACTTCATGATATATATTCTTTTCTATCTAGAACCAATCCTTTAACACATGATTGTTTATAAAGGCATTTGCTTCATGTTCCAATGCTTTAAACAATGTTGTATAAAGTTTACAATGTGACTGAGACATTTATTTTTTTAAAAGAGTACTAGAAGATGTCATACTGAACAATGATGTTTTTGGTAGAAAACTAATTAGAGTACAAGTATTGTTTTTAAATTGCTTGTTTTCCCCACAAGATGGCTCTAAAAGAATTGTTTCAGAGAATTATAAGCTTTATATGTTCAAAACAAATAAAATGTTAACATTCGCTGTCTCTCTTATGCTTGTGATATTTATTGAAGAGCAAATCCTGAAAGCTGTGTTTGCCATGGACCTTATTCTGGTTTGTGCAGCTGTGGAATTTCTATAGATCTCATGGGAATTTTGTGTAAAGATCAAGGGTGGATAATGTCTAATAATTCTTGTCTTCTGCATCTAGTTACACTGTCATTTAGTGCTCCAAAATACGAGGAATGAACATTATGCTTCAAATTGGAAGCAGGGAGGCGAGTTGAGATGGAGAACCATTGTGCTATATCACTGACCTACTTTTTACCTTCTTTTCTGGTATATTAATCATGTTGCCTAGCAGTTTAAAGTCCACTTATATAAACGAACAGCTGTGAAAGAATGCTGTAAATTTCTTATGAAGTAATGGTTTTATTGCCTTGTTACCTTTACGTGTTGATAGTACCTAGAGTTAGTAGTTGAAGGAGAAATGGTAACAGGTTTTACATATGTTTATTTTTGAAACAGTATCAATTTCCTCAATAGCAAATACATGAGTTTTTAAGGGATAATTGTATTTGTTTCTGAAAATTTACCATTCTTACACAAACTTAAGTTGCAGGACAGATGTTACAGGTTCTGTTGCAAACAGTCCTTTCCTAACTACAGCATTTACCACAAGTGCAATCGTTTGGTAGCAAGATAGCACTAGAGGAGAATCTGTAAAATACATCGATATTCTCTGTGATTATTGTATTTTCTTTTCTTTTGATATTTGTATAAACTTCTCTGGCAAACTAGATTTTTGTCAAGGTCTTTAATTTCTGGGTTTTTTTCTGTAAGCTTAAAAAATATGAATGCAGAAATACCCAGTACTGTGCTACAGAACTGAGCTCTTAGACTTCACTCATTCTGCCTCTAAATTCACATCTTTCTCCTTCATTAGATGGGCGTGTTAAACGGCATCACGCTTCAGATGAGATTCTAAGAGTGTTTATTTAAAAGGAATAGGAAAAAGTATTGCTGTATTTCTCTTATTTAAAGTAAGTTCATTCTTTCTGTCTTCAGGAGAGAATTTCCTTTGCTTCTTCATGCTCTAACTCATGTGTATTTGCTGTTCTCTGACAAGCGGGTGTTCCCGTGCAGTAGAACAGCAGAACTGAGATGTGTGAGAAGAGGTCTGCAGGCTGTTGCACTATCTAGTGTAAGTGCTCTTTTGCCTTGCAAGGATATTAAATGAATTAATGACATAAATTATATGAATAAATTCATACATGAGGGGTATACTCAGGTGATTGTGAAGAAGACTAGTTCATCACTGTCTAACTGCCAAACTGTCTTTTATTTGAAGGCTTCACCACAGCTATGGCTAAACAGCACAATTGCTGTAGGTGGCTTCAGCATAATTTCTTTTTTCTCTGGAAAGCAGAAAGATGGTCCTTGCAGAAGGCTGGTTTATTTTCCTCAGTAGGTGTTCTGCTTATGTGCAAAGTTGCTGATGTATTGTTAGCTTCACTGGAGTAGCTGTATAAATTCTACACTAAATATAATAGCAGCATGTGTGTCATGAGTTTTTCTCTGCTAAACCCTTTTTTTTCCTTATTCATCTTATTTTTCATGTATCTTGTCAGTTTACATTTTGAGTTTGAAATACAATCCCATCTATTCACAGAACCATGGTCCGTTTCTTACTTTTCCACCTGTATGATAACTTTGCATTTAACTAAAACAAGGAAGGTCTCCAGAACCTTTTGCAGAACCTGAAAGCAGAGATTGGATAAAAAAAATCAGGTATCGCTAGCCAATGTTTTCTATTCTGGTCATCACAAATGACTAGAGAAATGATGATGTGGGACTGCTCCACCATCATTTCTGCACTTGTCTGACAGTAGTTCTCAGGTAAATGTGCACTTAAAAAAGTCATACTGCTTATTAAGTGTGGTTTCCTATTAGACATCAGGCTGGGGCCCTCTCCTTCCTGCCCTCTCTCCCCTTTTATTTAGTACATTATCTAAACAATGACATTAATCTTTCAGGACAGAAGAATTAAGATCAATCTTCTCTTCTTGAGTACTCTTGTTTTTTCTTTTAGAAGCCTCATAGGTAATTCTGCTACTACAGATTCCTTCTCTTACATAAGAGATGAACGTTCAATCTTTCTTGATTTAAAAACTTTTTTTCAATTAAACACGAGGTAATGACTGGATCTGTAGAGCCCTGAAGAAAGTCAAATGATATTAAGGAGGATAAAGGCTCTTACATTGATGAGTGGCCAACTAGTATTGCTACGTAGTTCACTTGTTATTTTCTACCGTATTAAGTGCTATGGTAGTGACAGAAGATGTTCGTGATTTGTAGAATCTGTTGTGTTGTGTTTTTTTTCTCTGAATAATTAGAGATAAACTGTACTAGATGGGTATAACAGATGTCCTTCAGATAGCCCATTTGAAGAACAGATGTTCTAAGCCTACGGCAGAAAATCCTTGAATAAAAAAAGTTCTGTTTTCATTGTCTAGTGGTGGTTTCTTAGTAATCTCTGAAACAGAATGCTTTCATGCAGCTGTTGTTACACCTTTCTGTGATCTCAATAAGTGATTCTGGTACAGCAGAGGTTGTGACTGGTAGTGTGCTGCTGCTTCTCTTGGGACAGAACTATAAATAAAGATAAGGTAGAGTGTGCGGTCTGTTTTTTCATTACTCATTTGAATTGCATGACTTAGTTTTTCGTATGAGATAAAGGAATATTTGCAGAGGACTGCTGTGAATAGAAGGAATTTATTAAGTATTAACATGCTTAGGTCAGCTTAATAGACCTACTAAAACCATCAGGGTTGGCAGCTCTCCTGCCACTGACAGCATTAGGCTTTGCTTTAATGAAACCCTTTTATCTGCTCAAGAGAGAAGATTGAGCAAACAGATGAAGAGAGCAGTTAATAGAGAATAGATGGTGAAGTACAGAGGCACTTGAAAACTTGTTTTCCCAGTATTACTGTTTTCCAATATTACTGTTTTCCCATTAATTAGAAAACTTTCTAATTATTTTACCGATATTTAATTTTTTCTAATTACTCTGATTTCTAATTATTACTGATTTTTTTCCTCACCATGGGGATCTTAAGACGCTGCAACACTCATTAACATAGAATTACATACCTTAAGTTTGCAAAAACTGAGTAAGTCACAGCAGTCCTCTGTCTTGCTGTGCACTTTATGCCCTTCCTGGTCTGTTTTTACCTTGTTTTCATTGCCTTATAACTGTCCAAAAAGCAGGCTCTGCTGCGCTTTTTGGCTCTAACTATTGCAAAAGTTGCCAACTGGAAGGGTAAATGTTCTGCGATCAAAATAAAGAAGGGGAAGGTGTTGGAGCGAAGACTGAAGGTCACCACCATGTCCTCGGCACTGACATCCCCGAGACAGGTGTGAACTCTTAGCTGCACTGTGGTTTCAGCAGCAGAACACCTACAACTGAGACCTGGACCAACTAGAAGCTTTCTGAAAACAAAGATAGCTCATCATAATTGACATGACTTTACCTGTCTAGGTCGTGGATTTTTAGAGCTAGAAGATCTTTATACACCTGAAACAAAGTGACACAACAGAGTTGGTGTTGCTCATCTCACACAATAGGGAGGGAGCTGGAGTGTTAGCTTGAGCCAAAAATCCATTAGAGGTGGCCTCTGGCCGCGCTGCTGTAGGGAAGCAGACGTTTACAATTAATCTCAGTACGAATACTTGAACTATGTTTTCTGAAACATTTGCCTATTCAGGTTCAGAAAGCTTGGTAAAACCTTACTTCAGCTGAACTCCTGAAGCTGGATTTTAAAATATCATTCAGGCATCTGGAAAAGCAGGTGTTTGGTTACCACATTGTTTCCATAGTTCATAGGAGCTTATTGAAATTAAGTGTAATCCTGCCATTATTTTAAAGTGCCAATATGTATCTGTTCATGTTATTTGTGTTCCAATAAAACAAATTAGGCATTCTGGCCTTCAGATTTTAATCCAGAATTTAGATTTTATTGGATATTTTAGTAATTTCAGTGGGATTTGAGTTGAAGAATTGCAGACAGGGAAGACTCCATACAGATTTACTCCTAAGTCATAATGCAGGAAATGTTGCTGATGGAAAGTACCAGGGAATAATCTGTCTAACTGTTTATCAGAATGTTTAACCAACTCATGGCATCAGCCAGAGACATAAAGTGGAAACACTAACTTAAGACAAATTTAGGGCCCTTTCTTTTTGTGTGTGTGCATGTATAATGACATTGATTAGTTTTGGTATATTTGTACTGAGGCTCTGAAAATCTTGGGAGTGTGTGACCCCTGCTGGGTCTTCCTAGTCAAAATCCTTCTATTCAAGGAATCAAAGGATTACCACTTCGTCTGCTAGCAACTTCAAGGCGTTTCAAGACCCTGACAGCAGAAAAACAATCTTAAATCGGGTCAGTAATGCCATACAGGAAAGTAGTATCACTGAAACATGGTAAATGTGGATTTATACTCTTGGTAGCTATTGACTCAATGCTCAAGGTGCCATCACTTGTGAATCAATTCCATGCCCTAAATACCGTAAAGCTCTATTAGTGTTTAGTGGACATGTTTGAACTGGTATCAGTTTGGTAACTGATTAAACAGCAATTTACCTAAAATCACCAGAAACAGCGCATCACAGGACATGTATTTCTTATAGTCTACTACACCTTTCTAAGCAGGTAGACTAGACTATTATGTTCCTATATAAAGTTTTCTTATGCAAAAGATAAAACTTTGTAAAGGTTGTAACTTGTATTTCTGCAACTTCTAGTGCATAGATTAGGATATTAAAAATTCCAAGATAAGTAAATAGTTAAATGGGTAAAATCTCACTCGTGTGTACTATATCAGAGTTTTACTGTTTAATTCAACAGGCCAGGCTGTTGGTCTCTGTGTTTGATTGGAAATGAGCAGTTTAATGAGCTCTGGCTTAGCAGCATGGAGCTGAAGCCCAGGACAGGGGTCTGGGCTCTGCTGGGACTGATGCAGCCAGCTCTGATGGTGCTGCTAATTCCTCCTAGTTCTGGTTGCCCTGGCAAGGGAAATGACACACTCATTAACTGTGAATAAAGATGACGTGGGCTCTGAGTAGCCTGCTGCAAATAGGTATTACATGGAATAAGTGTTAACTTTTCATGCAATTAAATTGGTGTCTTGCCATGTCAAAGAGCTGACAGGTAGTGTCTGCTGTTACTAAACTGGGATACAAGCTGAGAATGAAAAGTGTATCTTAAAGGTTTTTCCTTCCCCCTGCCCTCTCTCCATCTCCTTTGACAATCCCCCTTCCTCTCCCAAAGTAAGAAGTAGAAGAGTGTTGCTTAAAGCACATCAGGAGAGGAAGGAGAATCTAATTTAATCTGTATCATGGTCAGATTCAGGCCATGAATCCTTTATGTTGCTGTTACCATTGAATAGTGTATATTGTAAACCTGCTACAGTACGGTGGGCTGCTCCATGGCATCCATGTGTGACTGTGACAAGAAGTATCAGTGCTGGGACCGTCCAGAGGCTCAGAGCAGGCTTTGCCAGCTGCGGGAGACAGACCTTTGCAATGCACGGTATCAGTCGCCCTAGAGAAACATTGCAAGAAGCCTGTGAGAGCAAAATGGCAGGTTTCGTCCTCTGAAGCAGAAGTAGTTGAATGCTTAGATATGTATCTCTCTGGTGGGGGTGACAGTAAAGGGAAGAGAGGCTAAAGTCTGCTGAGGAACCGGTCTTCCCTCCACGGTGATAAACATCTCCTCTTATAATTATGTGGAGGTCAAGCAAAAGGCTGAAACTGAAAAGCCAAAGAAGAGCAGTTTTATTGTTTCAGACAGTTACTTTATTTTAATGAGTACCCAGGAGGATACTCAAGCAGCTTATCTGCAGGAGGGCTTGAGACCAGCAGTGCATGACAATTCCAAGTCCCACACTGGAGAAATATTGAAGATTTACCAAGCTTCAGTCTGTAAAATGAGATAAGCCTAGACAATTTTCCTGAAAAGCCATGATTTGCAGGGGTCACAGTATTCTATTAAATGCTTGTTCTTAATCATACATCCGTGAAACATGATTTCTGCTATAAATAGTGTCATCATTTCTTTCAGAATGGCATATTTTAGTGTATTTTTTAAATTTTCTGAATATTAAAAATGCCTTTCCTATTATCATTAGTTTAAAACAATTGGGTAACATAGAACAGGTTTACATAGTGGATTTTCTGGTGAGGGTAGCTAATGTGGTCTCCTTATGAAAACATATTTTCATGTTAGAAAACCTCTGTATTTCATACTTTGCATACGGTAAGAAGAGCGGCAGTAGCTGTGTTCCACATTACTTAGTTAATAATAATTTAGTTAATAATTGTTTAGTTAATAATTAGTTATAATGTTCCACTTTATTTAGTTAATAACTAAAATTCATGCATTCCTAGTGGAAAAGTGACTAACAGAAGCTGGAGTGCTTGCTAAAGTAATTTCCTCTCTGAAAAAACAGTTTTAAGCATGCAAAGAGTGATGACAGAAAATATTCCTTGTAATGCACTGCAGTAGAAGCAGATTAGGGTGCGTAGCAAAACAAAACACACTGCCCTGCAAGGGTATGCATTTGTAGCAATGTGGGTACAATAATTTGAAGGCAGATTAAATTAGCCTTTGAAGGTGACTAGCTTTTTTCTCCAAGATAGGTTAGCTCAAGTAGATCATCTATATTTCCATTGCTCATCATCAATCATTTCCATTATTCAGGAAGTAATTTCTGCATCATTTATAATTTGTGTGGCAGTGCTGTGTAGCCCAGCCAGGGAGCTCAGAGGCAGCTCTAGCCCAGACGCTGGCACAGAAGCCTGTCTGTGGCTGATGCCACGTACAGGGGACCAAGCTCTGACATCTGAGCGGCATCTGAAATGACTGTACCAGTAGCCCAGACACCTCATAGCCTGCTGACTGGAAGAGGCAGCAATTGGACCTCTCTGAATTGTGTGCCTATACAAAAAGATTGTTAGGGGCCGAGGTTCTGCCTCTTGATGTTCTAAAAGTTCTGTTGCCTGTTCTCCCAGGCCAACACAGAGGAGGACCACTAAATGCATCGCTTACATCTTGATGCTATACATTTGAAAAAAACATGTCCGGTTCCCAAATGGGACGTGCTGGCAAAGCAGAATTTGGGGGGTCCAATGGGGCACAGCACCAGATGTTCTTTTGTATTGCACTGCTTTAAGGTGCTCATTTACAACTTTGGTGATATACAGAAGGGGAAAAGGCTGTCATTCCTGGTCACGAGCAACAAGCATACACAGTCAAAATTCTTGTAGCCAAAACTTACATATCAGTGTAGAAACAGTAAGAATTTCTGGTATTATATACTTACTTATTTCACATTTTAAATCTTTAAATGGAATTTTGTCATTAAATGACTAAAATGCAAGTAATATGCAAGTACCTACCAAATAGAGATGAACAGGGGCAGTGCAGGATTCAAAGCCATGCTCTGGTGGTGTCTCACAGCAGTTATCAGTATAATGCCCTGCTTACAAACTTGACTAATTTGTCCACAGAAAGAAATTGATACAAAGCGAAGAAAAAGTATGAAGTAAGGCTGACTTTACTGTGATATTCACACAAAACAAAGGTTCTTAATGAAACCCCATTACAATATTGTTGATGTCTGATGCAACTCCCTGCCCCGGTAAATACTTCCAATGAATGTGTCTTCTCTTTTCTTTGTGTGCATAGGGAACAATAAGAGATTATTCTTTCCTGGAATAAAAACAAACAAACAAAATTTCAGAGTGTGTTTAACAGGTGGATGTGCACAGAGACTAAGTCTTCCCAGCAGGGTTTTTGTAGGCATTCAGGTAAAGTATGGGGCAGCACAGAATCATAGAATCATCCTCTCGCTTTCCCACGCACCACAACCTATTTCTGAATACCAATAGAATAAATGCAGTGAAAGATAATTAGGATAGTCTTTTAAAATGTAACAAGTCCAAATACCTACTAGAGCTTATTGTAAATCTGCACTTGACAGATGAGGAAAGTCACTTTATTTAGACGTTTTAAAAAATTCAATCAGTAGTTTAAAAAACACTGGGTATTTCAAACTTCTGTTTTGGACTGTTCCTGTCTAGGTCATCAGTATTTTAAATCTTTTAGCAGCATATGCACACAAGTAAATGTTTTTGATCGTCTTTGCCCTTTTGCAAGCGTACATCTGTATTATTAAAGTAGACTTCTTTTCATGTCATCTTCTGTTCCGCAACTAAGAGGCAATTAAGCTGTCTCCCTGTTGCTCGCTACCTCCCATTGAAACTGCTGGACATAGCTAGGCTGATACTTAGCTTCTTTGCAAATTATATTCTGGAATCCAGATTATCATCCCAGTTTATTTAGGTTAATGACCTGATAAACTCATTAGTAATCCCATTGTTTTCAGAAATTAACAGTTTCATGGGATGCAGTACTTCCACCATATGCTCCATAAAACAAGCTAACTCTCTGTTGCTGCTCATCACAAATCCTTAAGATCTTCAACTGTTTCCACAGTTTATTGTAAATTACATATGGCTTTTTCCTTTTTTCGTACGGAGAGTAAATAATGTTTACATGCCTCAATAATGTGTGGGATAAACAGATGCAAGCACGTTCTCACCACTAGAATAATAATTCCTGTTCAGTAATTATTAACACTAAAAGCATTTTTTTTCTGAAAGTGGTAGTTGCATGCTTTTCATTGCTCTATGTAGCCTTGCAAAGACTAAATTATACTTTTTGGTTTTTTTTTCAATACCTGATGGAGTAAACTCTTCTGTACAGAACACTACACGTTGCTGCTATGTAAGATGGAAAGGTCACATCTGCATTACCACACTGCATTTGACTCCATCCTTGAAAAAAAATCAATAGTATTGAAGGATCAGTGAAAAGGGAACCCAGAAAGTTGGTGGACAGGCATTGTTTGCTTCCTATATGCAGCTGAGTCCAGTCTGGCTAGGTTTCACTGTATTAAAAAGGAGAGCTCAGTCAGTCACAGCTGAGACACAGCTTAGAAAGCTGTTCCTTACTGCTTCCCAGTTGCTAGCTGTTGTTTTCAAACTGAGAGGCTGGTGCCTGGCTGTGTTATCTGGATGTAGTAAAACTTTAGGAGTCTCAGGCACAGGCCAAATATGCAGTGTGAACGTAATTTTTAAATGGTTGGCTTATTTAAACCAGTGGAATGAAAGGATATATTTGCTCTCTATATGAGCATCGAGTGATAAATGCTGAGGAAGAAAAAAAAAAATAAATCAGAGCTTAAGAGTTATAATCACAAAAGAAAAATAGATCAGCCAGGAGTGGCTTCAGGCTGGAAATTAAAGACAATTGCAAATCATCAGAAAAATGTGTTTCTGAAATATTCTTCCAGTGGAAGCTGTGGCACAAGCCCTGAGTAGTTTCAGATGAAATCTGCATGTGTAACCTGCATGTCAAATCTGTTAATAAACACAAATTTAAGATATAGTTGCTTCCAGTAGTAGGGAGCTGATTAAAATTTAAATGGTGAGCCAAACTCTAAATATTTGCTTCTTCACAGAAGTGAGCACTTTGCATCTGCACAGACCAGCTGAGCCTGGCAGGCCTCCTCACAGTTGCACTGAGATCAATGGTGGGTCAGGACCATAGTCCTCAGCCAGCACTGTTTCAGACAAAACTGCCAACAAGCTGTAAGACTTTCATATGAGGAAAAAATCAGTCAGGGAGCTGAATCCAAGTCCCCTAGTAGGCTCAAGATTTATCCTTGCATAAATATCAAAGTTATAAATAAGCTTCTGTATCTGTATAGATAAGTCATTAATCTGTTTACACAGAAGTAAGTTTATTATCACTTTTTAAAAATATATATTTAGGTTGCAGATCCAAGATCCTGGGAGAGGGGAGGCTGCTCAGCTCCACATCCCCGTGTCCAACCAGCAGCGAGGCTGGAGACATGTTCCCAGCAGGCAGGTGCACATGGAGCACACGTGTACACCTCGTATGCACGCATATGCGTGTCCGGACACGTGGCTCAGACAGACACACAGAGCACTCACAGGGGGACAGGCAGCACTGAGGGCCTCACCCTGCTCCCCTCTCTGGCAGAGCAGGATGGGGGTCCACAAGTGACAACACGCACACAGGTATGGACAAGGTGGGTCCCTCTGGCAGCCGGCTCAGACCCCCAGCCTGACCAGCAGCTGCCCCTGGGTCCCAGTCTCCCCAGTTGCTGGCACCAGGACGTACAGCCCCACACCCGCTGCTGCCACAGAGCAGTGTGCACGCATACACACACGTGCACTCACACATGGACACACAGGCACACAGAGCTGGCTGGGTCTCCCCTGTCCCCAAAGCCAAACCCCTTGTGCTCTCACCCTTGGACACCCCCACCCCGCTGTCTCCCAGCCACGTCACTGGCCCAGCACCCCATATGGTGTGATCCTCACTGGCACTTGTGCACTCACTCACACACCCACACCTGCTGTGGTCACTGAACGAGGGCCACGGGGCTCCCACCCCCACTCTGACCCCAGCCGCTGCTCTCAGACCCCATATGTGTGCACCAACACACGTGCACGCACACACACACATGTATGCACACACATACACAGACTGGAGAGCCGTCAGTGACAGAGTGAGGATGAAGCAGGACTCTGGCAAACAGCCAGGAGAGGCTGTGCTGGCCAAACATGGACCATGGTTAAGTGTACCAGCCAACTGATTGCCTGCCACGGGTCCTTTTTGCCCACTTGCCCCTCTTTTTCCTCACTCCTGATCCTCCCCAGATCACCTCAGCCCCCTTTTTCCCAACTTTGGTTCCTCCTCAAACATCCCATAATAAATCCTATGAGACCCCAAGCTGCTCTTCCCCTGCACCCACAACGTGTCCCCCAGCCCTGGGCAACAACCCCCTCAGTCAGAGCTATGACCTGGGTGTGCTCCTGATGGCTGCTGGTGGTGGGTTTCATGCTGGGTGCAGGCTGAGTCTTTCCTGGGACAGCCCTTGGAGGCCATGGCAAGGTGGCTCATTCCTCAGGAGCCTTTGATTTGGGTTCCCACCTGCGGTCCTGACCATGGGCTCCTTAGGTCTGATGGGCCTTTGATGGGCTGGTGGCCCTGGGGTGAGCCTGGCCACAGCCAAGGCAGGCTCTTATTTGGGGTCCCCCTCCTGCCATTGTTGCTCTGTGCTCCTTGGTGGGTGTGCAGATGAGCTTTATCACGTAACCGGTTCAGTAATCAGATGTTTACAACGTACCATATGTAAAGAAAGCAAGTACCAAAACACAAGGAATTTGATGACAAAGTGCCTTTTACCTTCCAACTCACATGCCCTTGAACACCCATGTGGTAGTGCAGGCAGATGACTCCTTGCATTGCAGTGTCTCATCTTTGCTTGTGAGAAAGCAAGTGGTGAAAGACAGAGGTAACGCTTTTATTCTCCCTGGGTGATTAGCTCCAGTAAGTCTACCATTGGTTCCTCCATGCTGTCCCATTACTGATTATTAATGATTGAGTCTCTTGGCATCATTTACTATTGTCTGAGAAGAAGAAAATGGAAATTAATAAATATTCAATCCAGGGAAGAAATATCTACATGACAGGAAATTATAGACTGGAAAAACTGGACTAAACTGGCAAGGTTGATAAACACAGGTGGAAGCATATTATTAAAATACAATAACATTGTCAAATTCAGTCAGATTGCTACCTATAGGACTATCAGGAAAACAGAAACCATTTCCACTAATTTTTTCTTGTGTTTTATAAACATCTGATATAAAAGGAGGAGGCAGTCTGCTTGCTTGGTTGGTGCTTGCTTTGTAATGAAGACTTTTAATTAATGTTTAAATTACGACCTTTAAACTATATTAAACAATGTTATCTTTGAAAACAAAACTGTATTTCAACAAGAGTAACAATGAATTATATTGAAAATGTTCTTTCCATTAAAATGATGCTGTTTCTGGGGTATTTTTCGTAGGGTTGTACATCTTTGATTTTTTCAGATGTAAATAGATACATCTTAGATGCAATCATAAAATCGAAGAATCACATTTCGAGGTCTTCAGTGAAAGCGCTCCTTTTCAGCGGAACGTGGCTTCAGTCATATTAAAGCAAGACAATCAAATTACAGGTATTCTGCTTTTCAGCCAACACCTTATAGATTATTCATTTCACTTCATAGCTTTTTGCACAAAGACCTTGATGGTGCAAATGCCTGATGGAGTTTGCTCTTAACTTGCATGATTGATAGTTCCATTAGCATTGCTTATCTTTCAATTACAGTATCTTGAGAGCGATAATTATTTCTTAACAACTTAACGATACGGCCCGTAGTACCTTTTAAAAACCTCAATGTCTATTATAAACCTTTTTGTTTAAATGTGCCCACATTCTGTTTTCCGTATGCTATTCAAGTTCAGGACATCTCGGCTCTGTGCTAAGGTGGCATTAGGCTACAGGTCTCACTAGGACCACAGACAGTCGAGGGAGAACATACAGCTCAGTGCTCCACAGCGCTTCACCCTCTGTGCACACTTGCAGTCCGCAGCCTCCCAGCTAACGCCTCTTTTTTGGTCCCGCAGAGGATGGACAGGCGGCTGAATATGAGCCGTCAGTGTGCCCAGGTGGCCAAGAAGGCCAATGGCATCCTGGCTTGTATTAGAAATAGCATGACCAGCAGAAGTAGGGAGGTGATTGTACCCCTGTACTCAGCACTGGTGAGGCCACACCTGGAGTATGGTGTCCAGTTTTGGGCTCCTCAATACAAGAGAGATCTGGAGGTGCTGGAGCGAGTGCAGAGGAGGGCAACGAAACTGGTGAAGGACCTGGAGAACAAATCCTATGAAGAACAATTGAGGGAGCTGGGACTGTTTGGCTTGAGGAAGAGGAGACTGAGGGGAGACCTCATCACTCTCTACAACTACTTGAAAGGACACTGTAGAGAGGTTGGTGCTGGTCTCTTCTCACAAGCAATTAGCGATAGAACAAGAGGGAATGGACTCAAACTGCATCAGGGTAGGTTTAGACTGGACATTAGGAAGAAATTCTTTACAGAAGGAGTAGTCAGGCATTGGAATAGGCTGCCCAGGGAGGTGGTTGAGTCACCATCCTTGGATGAGTTTAAGAGTCGCTTAGATGTGGTGTTGGGGGATATGGTGTAGGGGAGGACTTTGTAGAGTAGGGTAGATGGTTGGACTCGATGATCCCAAGAGTTTTTTCCAACCTGAACTTTTCTATGATTCTATGACAGTATTTTCCATTGACTTTATTGAAGCACAGCTGATTGGAAAATGTGACAGCAAGGAAAATGAGTCCGCAGAGCCCGATTTTAACAGTAGCTCATTCTGACTCTCTTCACTAGGGACAAACACAGGGGAGATACTTGTGTGTCAGATGCGTAGCAGCTGGAAGACATAGATACGCAGCAGGCTGCATGAGGTCTGCTTTGGGTTTGACCCCGAAGAGAATATGATCTTTTAAGGGCATTGGATAGCAGAAGCAAACCAAGGAATGCACAGTTGCCCCTATTGCCAGCTTCCACAGCACGTTGCACTGGAAACTCAGCAGCCAGCCAGAGGGACACGTGAGGAGTTAATACAGGGCAGATGGCCCTTATGTTTAAATTGCAGTTTAACAGACCAGTAGCCATGGGGTTACCACCTCACAAATACAGATAAATACAATAATGGAGAGGGGGCTCATGATCACAATTTTATTATTGTGCTCATTTCTTTGTAAACAGTCACTTGAACTCATTACCAAAAAACTGTGTTAATTCTCTAGTTAATCATCACAACTCACTTACCATAACTTCTTGAATTGAAGGATGATATTTCTTTTTATCAATAACTCTCTTGGGGATTTCAAAACCACTGATTAATAGATGTTCAACAAGATGTTAAGTAATATTCTGTCTCCAAATTCAGATGGAGCAGTCATAAGCAAGAAACACTCTTTAATTGTAAGGATTGTACATGCTGCATCTATAATACACAAGTTTGTCATTAAGATTTAATGAGTACCTGATGTTCTCTTAATCAAGAAAGTCTAGGCTGCCCACATGTCTAAAAAGCAGGTGTTACATGCTTAAAAATTAGATAGAAGTTACTTCAATAAGTAGTTGCTGTGATGCAGTGAAATCTATAGATACACTGGACAATCAGAAAGCTATTCTTTACATGCTTAATAGAGTAAGAACCATGCTAGAGCTGCATGATTAACTGCAGTTGGATTGTGATACTCAAAGGAAGACTGCAGCTGGTTAATAAAAGCAAAAGTGCCTTGAAAGTGTCTTGTCTGAGGATAATCTTTTAACTCCACTCACAGGTTAATCAGTAACTACTTGAATGGTAGAGCAATTACTTTGGGAACAGACATATGCAGTACTTTGGAAAACATTAAAAGCTGAAAAGGTGAGAAGATGGAGCAAAGTACAAGACAGTTAAATCAGGCAATGCTGGAGAGTTAAATTTTGATTCAGAGGATGATGCTTTTACAAGCTATATTTAACCCTCAGAGGTAGAACCAGCCCTGCCATAGAAAGCATCTGTATTTACATATGAACCAGTGTGACTTCTGGATGTTCTCATTAGAAACTCAATTCTGGTGTTATCTGGCCCTGTCAAAAGGGCCAGATTCAGAGCTCTGGTGTGAGGCACACTAGTCAAAACACAAGTGTTTCTGATGTATACTATGATTTCTGATATTCTATGATTAAAGACTACTGGATCCACAATCAAATAGTGATTACACATAAAGAAGACCAGTCCTTGAATTCTACCCTGTAATGCTAGAATTTTAGAATATTTTTTCTCCTGAGAAAAGGTGGAGAATCTGGTAGTACATCTAAGACATAGGATTTGATTAATCGTTGGAGAAAACCTTCTTTAGCTTAGGTTTTTTTAAAGAGCTCTATCTCCAATCTTGTGCTGATTTGATTTTCTGCAATGCCTTTTTTTTTTTTTAAAAAAAAAAAGATACTCTTTTTCCTATTGTATATTGGAAATAAAAACAAAAGTCAGAAAAAAATTACTTTTTGTTACCACCATGCTTGGCCTTCACTAGAAAATTGCTGAGGTTCTCTCTGGGAAATTTGTTACAAGGAAATATAGCCAAGAACCATTTAACTTTTAACCTAGCAGAGAAATACTGGTAGAAAACAACACATTAATTGCTAAGATGAAGTCAGTCTACAGTGTGTTGGTAAACACAGGCTGAGGAAATGTGAAGCACCTTGATTTCTCTCTGAATTTCAGAGACCATAAAACTTTGATAACAATTTAAAGTAAGAATTCTGCTCATGTACCTTGGCTTACTGACCCTATAGAGACACCCTCTAAAGAAAAAGCTAGTATATAAATCCAAGCTATTCTTATAAAACTGTCTTCATGATTACTTCCTCAGTGTTTCCAGAACAAGCATCAAAGGTCTCTAAAATAAGATTTTTCCATTCAAATAGTGCCTGAACTGATACAGTGGTAATGCTTGGGTTCTTGTGAGAATAATAAAGGTATGCAGGAAACAATCAGATATCGCCAGTCCTTTAAGGCATGACATACCTTTTTAATGTGTCCTGTTTAATGTGTTTTAATGTATCTGGTTTCTGTTGAAGGAGAGATCTGACCAGCAGTGAATCTGGTACTGCCAGCTGCTTGTCTGCCACCACTTTGACTTTTGGGCATTAGGTCCCAAAGTACCTATTTTCTTTGCAATCACTGCCAGGAGTCCCAGGCCATACACAGTGTGATAGCAATCTCTCTTTTGATGTTATCTAGGAAAAAAAGGAAATAAAAGCCTTATCGATACTTTCACAGTAACTCAGATGGGCCAGACAGAAGCCTAAGAAGGATATTCTAACACAGAAAGAGGGAAATGGTGCAAGAAGAAACCTGGGGAATATCTTCTTTGAGCGTTGCTCAAAAGGGAATGCTCTAACCTTTCCTCTACCAGATTTGGTAAAAAAGTGATTTGAGGTGAAATTCTGTCTGCAAACTTTGCTGCAAAAAATTAACTTCTACATTTGAAGAGGCTTAAATTATCCCTCAAATTTAGCTATAGATACTGAGTACACTTAAATTTTGTATCTGAAGAGCTTCTGTTGGGTGAGAGGCTATTTCACTCAGCTGTATCTCATTACATTAAGAGCTTTGTCTTCCTTCTTCTCTGGTATGACTTCTTGACATAGATAAAGTCAAATATCAGAATGTTTTCAGCAAGAGAGATCTGGGGATATGTACAAGCCAAAGGCACATGTGACAAAGAGGCAGTGTTATGATGGACTAATGCAAATCATACCATCTTCAATGGCTAAAGAACAGAATATGTAAATTAGAAGTACATTTTTGCTAATATGACATAACAGAACATAAAAACATTTAAGCATCAATTATTGCCACTTTGTATTATTAATAGTTTTCTAGTGGTAACTACCAAGGACTAGTTTGCACAAAGTTAACTAAATTTCCCATGGCTTTGGTTTTTTAATAATTTCTAGTAAACTTGATGCATACTATTGCAGTAATAGTCTGATACTTCTTTTGTTTTGGGACAAATATATCCAGAAAGTTTGGGGGTTTTTTTTAAGTAACAGGGTATATGTTTCACTGAAATAAGAAATGCACTTTTTCAAGGGGGTTTCAAGGGTCCACTAAGAAATGCAGTTAAAATAGTGGGAGGCCTTAGGGGTATTTCAGAAGTTTATTTTGAGTTCTGCTGCTTTTCAATTTCTTTCTGTCTCCTTTAGAGAGCTATTTGTGCTTCATTTGTGAGCCAAGATTCAATTTAATACCTGCATAAATATTGTAACCTGTCAGAAAAAGAGGTGCTCTACTAGAATCTGACAATAAATTCCATTTAAATTGGGAAGTGAAAGGTGCATGCTGGTCTTCAGAAAAAGTAGGTCGCCTGGCAGTGAAGGCTACTGGCAAGAGAGTGTGCTGGTGCTTTCAAGAACATAAGAATAAATCCATTTCGTGTTGTACAATGCACAAAACTAGTATGAGGAATATTTACTTACTTTCTAAAGAAGGTTTGATACTAAGCTAAGATCTTATCATATGTTGAATGATCTGATTTAGGAGTGTATCTGTAACCTCTACCACAGTGCTGAGAGGAAACAATCCCTACCGGACTCTTCTACCCCACAAAAAAACCCAAAACAAACAAACAAAAAAAACCCACCAAACACCAAAAACCCAAACAAACAAACAAAACAAATCCCAAAAACAAACAAACAAATATCCCACCCACACACACCCCAAACAAGCAAACAAACAACAAAACAAAACAACAAAAACTAAAATGAAAAACCTACAAAATACCTGATTTCATTATTCTGTTGGACTATGTAAGGGCAGTATACAGGTTTATATTCTCAGTCTTTACTAAGGTCATTCACTTTCGCTGATTTATGAGGTAGAAATCAACCACCAGAAAAGACTACAAAGGCTTCTTAATCCATATACTTCATGCATGGCATCAAAGGTTTGGGGTTTTAGTACCCTAAGAATGATATACATCTCTCTGTCCCTCATGAGAAGACTCTTTCCACGTTGTTTAATTATATTAAATATTGAAAACTGCAAAAAATGTAAGCAAACCCATCTACTTGATGAGAGTATAAAATAAGCTGCTTTCACATCTTAATACATGCCTCAGGAAGAATCTACTCCTGTAAGTTTAAGAAATGTTATTTCCATACACCCCCCCGCTCTCCTCCAAAACTGGGTGATGAAACTCATATTCCAGCTTCTAAAACTCTCTTTTAATCTTGAATTAAAATTCTTTCCACGTTCTTTCTGTTACATTTTAGAAACCTGTAGTGTTTCAGTTTTTCATTTTACATCTTATAAAAGCTTACAAACTTTTAATTTGTATTCCTAAATGCAATATACCAGCTGTAATATGTAAGACAGCAGCACTCTTGCCAATGCATTAGATAATATCCTTGCTTGAAAGTGAAAACAGAAGTTGTGTTCATTTATTAACAAAAAAACCTCATCAGTTGCCCTCATGTGCAGTTAAGTGGGGTGAGAAGGTGCTCAGGAAAGTATCTCCTGGTTTATGAGAGGAGGCAAACCTTCAGTTTGAACTCTCTTCTGCATATATACCCTACAGGCATGGTGGAGTGGTAGGACATTGTAGTAGTATCTACTGTCCCATATAAAAATATTCTCTACAAAGACAGACCACAGGCTACCTAGGAAGGTAGCCAATGTCCAACTTTATTAAGTTTATTCAGCAAGCTGTCAGTTTATACAGTTTTTTCACGTCATTTTACTTACACAGCACAGGTCACTTACTTTTTGTCATGATTTTACTGTAGTATTATGTAAAGCTCTTTTTTTTTCCCCTAAAAGCAACCTTCTTTTACTATAAAAAGAACTGTGAAGAGACATGTTTTGATGCCCACCTTTATTGATTTGCTCTTCATACTATTGAAAATACAGGACTGAACAAAAAGCCCCTTAAACACATGGTTCCTGAATTTATATTTCAAATATGTTTAAAGAACCCATAAACCCCCAAACAGGAGAATTGCTGAGAAGGAAATATTATCTGGATGATGGTATGTGAATAAAGTGCCTTATGCAACAACTTATACAACATGTCTTCCTTCAGTGACAGGCTCTGTGGTAAGTGTGTGATGGAAAAGACAACTCTATAGTACTCCAGCAGATGGAGGATATGCCCAGGATAAAAGAATTAAAAACCCAAAACCACAGTATGGAAGGTGTTGATGGAGTAAGACAAACACATATTTAAACCTAGATTTTTGGAGAGAAGTCCAGCAGTTGGGGTAGAAAGCTTGTAGATGCTGATAAAAAGAGTCAAAACTGAAATGGTATGAGAGAAAAAATACTTTAAAGGCAGCTGGTAAGATTAGAGTTAGGAAGAACAGGGTGGAATATGATTTGCAATTGAAGATGAGACATGATGAACAAATTGACATAATTCATCAAAACAGTTGTGTTTTGGGCAGGCAAACAGGAAAAATCATTCAAAACTGCTTGTAACCTATTTTTAAGAGCTGCATGGTTTTGTATTTTTTTTCCTTTACAGACAGCCATACCTTAAAAAAAAGTGTTCCCCTGAAGATATGCAATTATAGAGTTGGATTAATATAAGCTGCTTTCCCATTCCCTGCACTGACAAGAAGCCATTGACTAATTATCGCAGGCAACCAGTTTGTCCAGATGTATTTAAGAAGCTCATCTTTTCATTTTATACTGATTTCTTGAGAAAGGTAAGACTCTTTTTCCCATATAAACTGTGCAGTCAATGGAGTAGATATCCCACCTCGTCAGAAAGCCATGGAATATCAAGTACCTTCTTAAGAATAAGCAGAAGGGGCAGGAATGGGTATCTGTGTTGCCTTTTCTTCTTTGTCACTGTGTGTCACTCTCTCCTCAGAGATCTATAATGGGCAAGATTTATTTTCTGGAGGAAAAGCAGAAATATCTTGTCAGATGTGTTCTTCTGTGCATTACATTTTCCAAGAGGAATAGAATTTTAGTCAACTAGAAACAGCTCCCCACACCATCTCAATTTTTTTGGCAATTTTTTTTTTATTATTTCCACAAAGTAGAGGAAATGACAAAGCCTTTCGCATTGAGTCCCATTGTCTTTGGCACAATTTCCTTTGCTGCATTTCTCTGTTGAGTCTTGAATCTGTATTTCCAAAGGTTCATGAGAGATACTGATCCCTAATTCTACATGTCTTAGGGCGGACTAATTGTAGTGTCTCCACTGAAGTACTAGTAGAGAATACTATTAGAGCATACATAATGTAGACAATATGTTTGTTTTCATGTAATCTGAAATAATTTTGCTTTATCTCTTAAACAAACCAAATATAAACACTTCATTCAACTTTTCCAGGGGAATACTACACTTTTAGGCTAATCCAGGTGGCTTTCAGAGGAATTCTCATCATAACATCCCTCCCTAAAATACAACTGGAAATGCAAATGTCACATGGTTGAAATCAAATCACCTACCAGAGCATTATGATCAGCAGCACAGCTGTCCTGGGACAGGATTTGCACAGTATGTGTAGGTATGCCCTGGTATGTGACAGGGCTGACAGAATTTCAGGAAGGCTCCAGCCCCAACTGCTGCTGTTGGGAGCGGCCAAGCCTCCACTGATCCACTGACAGAAGGGGTTCATTTCCTTGTCCTTCACACACCCTCTCAAAATCCTCTCTTTCAAAAGGTCTTAAAACTCTCAGTAATGCTGTCATTGGCCACAGTATCCAAGTGAAGATTCAGGATTCACATTAAATAAACAATTGTAATAGGTAAGAATAAACGATTTACAATGCACCTATAAGGATTTTATTTCCTGCTACTTTGAATATTGTAGAATACTTTAATAAATATCAACAAACAAATATAAAATGAATTAATACTAAATAATGCCTGGAATATTATCTATCTTTTTTTGCCTTTGATTATTGTAAAATAGTTGAGCAACATTTTCTGGAGGACGAACTACAGCAAACTTGGTATGCCAGCTGGAGAATAAAAATACTTCTATTACACTGGCAGTGCTACTTTCTGTGGGAGTCAAAGCTTGACCCTCACGCCTGCGCAACCCCACACTGACAGCAGGCGGTGCTGAGACACTGGCGTTGGGATTGTTCCACCCCTACCCTCTCTTTTTTGAACTTTCCTTGTGAATAAGCAAGTTGGGGCCAACCAACTGGATGAGAGCAATACATTTTCCTCAAATGGAAAATTAAGTTGTCCAGGAGAACTCGTGATCATTTGTAGAATTTAAATGGTTGGGTTTGGTTTTGGTTGTTCTTTTTTTTTTTTTTTTTCCCCCAGCAGAAATGTAATTTGTTTTACACCTTCCAAACTTTTGCTAGACATAACTTCAGCAATGACTATGAGATAGCAATTTATTCAGATAGGCTTTGATGAATGCCCAGGCAAAATGTAAAATGCCTAAATCTGCTAAGTTCTAGTATTGACTACTTGGATACAAAAATACTTTTACAGTTGTATATTGCGGAGGTTACAATTGTGAAAATGTCTTCTAGGAAATGAAAATTCTAATTCTTAAGTGTGCTTGGTGTAGGGAGGGGCAAAAGACCTCTGAGTGGAGTGAGACAGTCTTAGATGATACACACATGTATTTTTTTTCTGCATGACTTCAATGCTCCTGAAAGTGAGAAAGTAACAGCAATGACTTGGATCAGACATGGTGTGGGCAACCACTGTGAAATCCTCCCCATGTAACTCTTTTAACGCACCTCATTGCTGGCTTGTGGTATCTCTCTTGGTTCCAGTCCTGGACCTCTCCTGAGCAGAGGCTGCCAACTGTATCGCATTGTGCCAAATTACGTGGTGGTTTTCAGATATGTGCAAATTGTGCCAAAGAGAGATTTATTTAAAGAAATGAATCAGGTGCTGAGATGTTGTTATAAATAAAATAGCACCATTTATATGCCGAGCTGATTTCTAAAATCTCTTTTGATAAGCAAATCTAAACAATACAACTATTTTAAAACCTTGGGTTGGTTCTTTTTTTCCCCCCACTTACAAAATAAGAAAGCCACACTAACAAGGCTCAGCTGAGAAATGGTTGGTTAGTTACTATGCATAGTAGCAACCCCAGGAATTAAGTTGGAACAGCAGATTCAGGGGAACAACTGCTTCCGAAGTTGTAAGGGTTCCCCTCTCAGAGTGTGTTCTGCTCAGCACACGAAGCAATGGAGTGATTTGTGTTTCCATGTAGCCCACGCTGCCGGATCCCTCAGTAATACAGATGTGTGAATGTAAGGCAGGAAACTTCCCAGTTTTAGATTCAGCCACTGCCAGATGAAAAAAAGCCTCAAAGCATAAAATCATACCAAAAATATTTTTAACATGGTAACTGCATACTCTGACTTGTTTCTTGATTCCATTGTTTTGGAACTAGCATTGATGAAAGAGAAAACAAAAGGCCTAGTTACGACGATGTTAAAAGTGGATTTAAACCCCTAGGGTAGGATTTTCTAAAGTGCTTAGCACTGGCCTTTCTTTGCCCCCTCTGAGATCAACAGAAGTAGAAATAAGTCAATGCTGACAATACTTTCCTTAACATGTTCTATAGTAGAACCTGTACCTCATGTGACCCCACATTTTTCCTCTTTTCTGTCATCTAAGTGATGCTCTGTTTTGATTAATTTGCTCTTCAAATTGGTTAACCAGGAATATTCAATGGCTAAAGTAACTTTTGATACTTCTTTTAGGGAATGTAGGATGAATGTATGCAATTTCAGAAGCTAGCCAAGGGTCGTGGCAACAAACCGACCAATGCCCACAAAGTTCTGTTAAGATAAAGATAAAAAAATGGATGATTGGTCAAAGCTCTCTAGTCTACGAAATGGTCTAGAAATCTTGCAAATATAGTGAGGCATTTCTATAAGGCTGTTAGTTCATCTTGGTTTTACCCTAGTTGGAAGGATCAGAGCAATAAACTTTTTTACCTTTTTTTTTTCTCTTCTCATCAAAACTAAAAGGTAAAGAGGAAAAATAAAACATGTATTTAAATGGTTTGAACATGTAAAGTTTGAATGCATCTTTATCTTTATGCTTAGGTCTGGGCTTTTTTAATGGAATCCTAAATTTAGAAAGAGTGTAATGGCACAATTTTCCTCTTTATATCTGATCTAAAATTGAAGGCTCAAATTCTGTTCTTGTTACACCACAGCAAGACTGGGCTAGTACTAATCAGTGGATTTTCACTAGTATATTACATAAGCACTAAACAAATTAGGATTTAGCAACAGATTTTTTTTTTTTTTTTTGTCCCAAACGCTAGCATTACAATACATGGAGAATAAGAGCCCCAAATCTGTTCTTTCCTGGTAATTCTGCTTTAGAACTAGGCTAATGTCTCTGTACATCTCATTTCTACCTGATGAAAATGACAAAGAAGTTTTTACAGAATCCCAGAAAAAGTTAGAGAAGAATTAATGTTAACAATGAATTACTATATGCAGCAATCCAGTTCTTCAGTGATGAGCAAGACAAACATGCATCACCATTCTTGGTCATAATTTTCCTAGTTTTTGACCAACTACCCCATTTAGAGATGGTTAGAATCAGCAAAGAGCACCTGAACTTTACAGACATCTCAGTCTGAACCTGAAATCTGGGTTGGATCATAATCCTCAGTTTGAAAATGGAGGAAATGTGAAGGAGTGTAGATCTTCATCCAAACAGCCTTGGCTTAGACTCATCATTGTTCCTTTGCCCATGGATTTCACTGCCAGACACTACTGGCCGATTTTTTTCCAGGCAGATAGTTTAACAGGGACTTCTGTTGCTTTTGTGTTGTTATTTAAGGAAACTGGTCAATGCCGCAACTTTGTTAGAAATCTGTTTAGGAAGAGTATCCTCTCATTTTCCTCCATTTTCTAGTGAAACAGTATCCTTCTCAGTGATGGTAGTGTTTTCCTTTATGAATGAAATATTAATTGCCAGGGTAGACACAATCAGTTTTTAAACATAGAATTGAATAGCATTCGTTTTAATTAACATTAAGGGATAAGAACTTTTCCTGCCATAACCCTGCAAGCTTCAGTTGTCATGACAGCTACTGTACGTGTAACCTCTTAATACAGCAAAATTATTGCTGCTGCTTAATGCAACTTTCCAAGAAACTTTTTTTCCTTTTCTGTTCTGAACCACAGACACCATAAAAGTGAATTCAACACCAACTCGGCTGCTAAACAGTAATATGGAGCACTGGCATATTTCCCTCTTTCAACATGGAAGATTCTACACAGCAGACAACAGTGACCTAGTTACAAGAGGTACTATAGGAAACAAAAATGAAAACGGAGGAAAGTAATATCAAAGTCCACTCTTTCTTACTATCAGTAGATCCTACTGTGAATAATTCAGAAAAAAAGGATTCTTCATCTCATGACACTAAGATTGTTCTTTGACGGCAATAGAAAGACTTGTATTAGAATATGTGCAGGGAATACCAAAGTTAAATTATTTTTGAAAATAATTTTAGATTATGCTTTTCCTCCTTTCTGCCTTTTTTACTTTGCTGATGAGCTAGGAGATTGAAGTGTAAATTAACCAGCAGGTGGTAGCAGTGTTTAAGATTTCAAGAACTGGTACATAAATCATGCAAGCTACTAATACATAGACAGAGAAAATATTTCAGGGAATACAGACCACACAATCAATGCCTCTGCAAGTTTACCTTCATGGCCAGGTTCTTTCACCTTTATTGATAAGGGAGGGATATCTACTTGACTCTTTTAAGGCTTTTCAAAGATTATTTCATGTGCAGAGTAATGGTAAAATTAGACTAATAGGGCTTTTTCTTTTTTATTTTAAGGAGGTGAATTATTAACCTAATGGTTCATCTTCACTGTAGTCCTCATTTGACTACAGTTTCCTCTGAATCTGCAAAACATAGAAGTGGTTTGAAAGAGTTCACATCAGAGGGTTGGGTTTTTTTTTCATATCTGCTTCACTTCTAGTACATTTCAGCTCTATCCTTTTATTCTGATTGGTGTCCTCTGTTGTAGTCATTGAATGGAAAAAATGCACTCCATGCCATCATCTCTTCATAGTTACTTTTGTTACCTAAGATAAATAATTTCATTCAACAGGAGAACTCTGGTTGTCGTAGAACAAACAAAGTTTTATTTTAACAGGAGTGCTTTTGTGTTAATAAAATAGTTCAGGGACATGATACACGCAGTTTCCGTTAATGGCTAGTACATTTCTGGAAAAATGCCTAAAGCATATGCCTGTTAATGAAAACAAGCACAAATGCAAGTGGGATACCAACACTGTAGCAAGGTAGTTGCGTTTGAATAAGAAATTTTGATTCATACTAGGCAATCACTAAGAACAACATAATTATGTTGAAATTACTGATCCATATAGCCACAAAGTTTCCCAGCTGATAAACAGAGCAAACAAAGTTTTAAGACCTCTCCAGACCTCAGTTTTAAGAAGTTATGGTTAATGTGTTCAAATCATATTTAAGACCCTTTCAATAACAGCCCACATTCATGTAAATATTAGCAAGAAGGCTCTGGCAACAAAATAATCTAGGTGTTGCACCACGTTCAACTTTGTGATCGTATCAGGGCTTGGGGCAACCAAAAATCTCACAAATGGGAAGGATAGGCATGATATAGTATAGAGGATATAATTATAACAGAAATAGAAAACAACTTATTGAATACTGCAAAACAGTAACTTATTTTTGTAGTCTCTACCTTCTCAAATCTTAGAGGGAGAAAAAAAAATAAAAAAAGAGGTAAACACTGAGATGTGAGAATGAAACTATAGACCTGAGTCACGAGTTAGAAACAGAGAATGATTTAGTTGTAATGTAATACTATCTAAATACAGTCCCTGTAAACTAATGCAAATGATAGGCAAGCAAACAAAAGGGTTGTGAAAGAATTAATTTCGTTGAGGTAATTTTGACTACTCTGATGATCCTAGTGACTTCATTTGTCAGTTAATAAGTTCTATCTGTGTGACAAGATGTGTTCATTTATTTATACAAATAGATTCTGCTTCAGCTAAGTTGATACAGCTGTCCTGTACAGACATTGCATCCAGAATATTTAATCATAAACTATCTGCAGTTATTCTGGCATTAAAAAGAATTCATCATATAATTTTAGGGTGATTCTTTAAATATTCCAGAACTGAATGCACATGTAATCTGCATTTAGCATCATAACTTTCAGAAATCTATGCTGGTATAGCAGCATATTGCAATTCCCAGCCAGGGATGTACAGCTTCTCTCAGTGCCGTAACATGCTACACCTTTTAGGAAACAGAGATCTTGTGTCCTTCTTGGTACTTTAGAGGTAGTTGCAATGTATAAACCTGACACAGCGGCCAAGAGCCGTTCCTCTTGGCAGGGTCAACCACATTTTTGGAAACTCAACTTTCTCTCTTCCATTTACTGCTATTAATTTATGGAAATTATTTTATCCAGGTTGTTTTACTATGTATTCCTCTCTGATGAACGTTTTGTAATTAATTGATCTTTTAATCAAGGAACTCCCTAGATGTTGTCAATAACATTTTCTCTTTCTTGCATGAATTTGATTGTGAGTAGTGCTAGTAAACCATCATTTACTGTCTTACACCTGTTAACAGTATGAAGAATAGATAATTGCAGTATTTGAAAATAGAAAAAAATGACCTATTAATTAGTGTAGAATTTGGTTAAATATTTAGCTGCACATACAATTTCACAAGGTGTCCTTAACATTATGAATGTAGGCAGTTGCTGAAGTAAGTCATTAATGAATTACAATGTGTTAGCCCTGCTAACTTGTTAAGCATTCAATGGCAAGTACACCAGAAAAGGTTTGGTGGTTCTCCTCAGTAACTGGGTGCAATTCAGCAGTTGACTAGAAGTTACAGAGATGTGTCAGCACATCGTATCTGAAGTTAAATGGGTTAATCACCACAATTGTACAGCTTCCAGACCAGATCTGGCTTCTTTGGGCCAGCTTGCACTAGGCAAACTGAGCTCACATCTCCCTGCAGCTGCCTAAATAGATTTGTATTGAGAACTGGAGTACCTTGTGACAGTCTGCTCTTCACTTTCTTTTCCCTGTGTTTGCTGCAAATTTTTCATGCTGATATTCTCTACAGCAAAGGTTGCCAAGTTAGCATGAATGGGAGAACTTGGGCTGTGACCCCATTGATTCAGATACTCTGGTGCACATTCAGAATTTCTGACCTCCTGCTACATATTAGTTTCAGAAAACAAATAATGTTTATTATTTATAAATTTTATCAACTCCATCCACAGTCCTGGATCAGAGATAGGCTTGGGAGAGAGACAAAGCCTAGAGATCTCATTGGTGTGGGGCTGCAAAGAGGCTACCAAAGAAAGCGGTAGGCCACAAAAATGTTTCTCCCTTAAGACCACTTCCCCCTGGGACATGGGGTCCTTTAAGGCTAGCCAGGGTATGTTTAAACTGACCTTGTCCTACTCATCATGGAGAATTATCTGAGTCATGTACTGTATTTTATATATGTGTTATATGGCTCTCAGCCACATGAGCAAACCTATGACTTGCACCACAAAGAGGGTTGAACGTGCAAGTGATTTTTTTTGACTACAAACTAGAAAAGTTAATTATTGTAAAATTTATCACCGTTTTTGATTTTTCCACTTCTCAACACCTCTGTTTGCTTGTTCATGATCCACTGAAGATCTTTCCTGAATCTCACTCAATAAGGGGAAAGACTGCCTTTGACTTTAAATAAAATTGAGTGTGGACCTCAAATATTGCTTCTATATACTGCCTGCACGGCACATATCAAAAGTTTGCTCTTTTATGTGGAAATCAAATTCATTTCTTCACAAGCAAAGCATAGTCTCATTGTCTGAATTGCTGATGAAAAAAGTAACAGTAATGTTATCCCACTGTGTGATGAATTGCACTTGTTCCCTGTTAATTTCTGCATGTATCTCACCAGCTTTTTCATGACAGTGCACAAAGAAACACAACTTAAATTTGTTTATGGACTGTATTTTTAATAAGTCTTAATCCAGTCTTTGGGTAGGCTTTCTCTTGTTTGTTACTTGAAAGTTTTGAGCATCTGGGCTTTTTTCAGGTTGTAAATTTGTGGAATGATAAGTAGACTTTGACATGGGGTCTTTCATTTGCTTTCATAATTTATAGACATAATATCAATACTTGTTTTATGAAAGTCTTTACCTTGCCAATATAACATATTTAACGAATAATGTATTACACTTTTAATATGTCATTTTCATATTCACTTTGCAAAAAGAATTGTAGTAATGATTAGAAATATGCAGCACTTGAATATGATGTTTTATTATCTCTTTTAGTTGTGCCTCATGCATATTCATAAATGTTACACTGCCAGCCAGGAAGCAACTCCAAGCACTCTCTTTTCAGTCAAGCAGAACACTCTTGTACTTAAAGGTGGTGTTGAGAAAACATCTTCCAGACATCTGCAACAGCTGAGTTCCTAAGCACTTGGCTAATTCACAATATTTCTATCCTTCTGTGAAAATACTTAATCCCTCCCCACATTTTTTACCTATCAGTAGCCCCCACTGTGAGCATTCCTCTGGGTAGCCTGTTCTACAGAGACTAAAAAAATATTAGTAATGCCATACTGGCATTCCCTATCGAGCATAATAAGACCATCTTGTTTCAGGTTTTTGTTTAATTTCCTGCCATAGCTTCTTCCTTTTGAAAGGCTGAGTGAACTTTTATGCAGTAGGCATGCCAGGTATTGCTAAACCGTTTAGTCCATGTGATAACTGTCTTACTAAGGTAAAAGTTAGGCCTCACTTGTGTTTTTGAACATTGAAAAATACTCTTCCGTATTTTTTTTATAATAATTTTCATCTATGTAAGAAATTATTACCCTCCTGGGTGAAAGGGATATTGAGATGCTAAGAAGCAAGGAAGATAACATGACCTGCCTATTGTACTGATTCATGGGAAAAGAATCCAAGGACATAGAGTAAAACGAAGGAATCTCATCATTTCTCCAACCGACTAGCCTTCTCACCAGACACTGATTATTAGCATAGCCCTAAAAATATGTTGTGAATAATCAAGGGCCTTGTGTCTGTGATATAGCACCTGGACTTGTTTAAGGAGGGGATGTCATGTTTACAGGAAGCCTAAGGGGCTTTTTGGATGCTGCAGATGGGGCAGTCAGTCTGTGCATGTCATTTTGCTTTTGTAGGACTGACTTCTGGATGAATCAGTTATGAAAAATTATTTCATATATTTCATAATTTTGGGCACTACAAATTATTGAGGGAAACTGAAGCAGTTGAAACACATTTAAAATTAATCTCACAAGTTGCTTATTTATTTTTCAGAGTATAAACTGAGAATTTTGGAAAAGGATCTGTCTCCTCTCCATTAACCACCCACGCTGTCCCTCAAGCTCTGTGCTTTCACAACCTGTTACTTCACTTCCCTTTGCTAGTGTCACTATCTAAATATCATTTAAATGTGTAAATTGGTAAAACTTCATTAAATAAGTCTGTCATTCTGGATAACCACTTTCCTGGTTAGATTACTTGCAGTGACTGTAGCATGAAAAGCTAATCAGCTGTAATCATCTAGCAAGCTTTCCCTGGGATTCCATGCGTCTACTGTTGCTTATTGTTGCCCTTTTTTTTACACATGCACTTTTCTCTAATTAAGAATTAAACTGATAATTACAAAGCAATAGATAACAATGACAAACAAACTTCTGCAAACTAGAAATGAGAACTGAGGAACACAGACTATATCTTGGTTTAGTAATATTTTGATTGAATCCCAGGTGCTTGTCTTGGTTGTGTTTTTGTTTTCTATTTTTTTTCTGACGGAGCTTAATTCTAGGGAATGGCTACACACTTTGTTGCAAGAGGATGGCTTACAAGGATAACTGGGCTGGGATTTGTGTTTAGAATGAAAATTAGGAAAAGCATTTGGCAATATCAATATCAAGACATGTAGTGGGTAAACTATATAGTCTTTTATAAATGCTTTTTATTTCGTTTATACCTAGGAAAATGATGCATACTTCTATTCTTTTTGTTTGGTGGGGAGTCAGGTTGCTCTGTGTTACTGTTTCCAGTGTATTTTTGTTTTCTACAGTAAATCAATTCCTACAGCATATGATCTTGGATATTTTCCCCAGTGTGCTTAAGCTTCAAGTCGAACTAGAACAGGAAACCACTCTTAATCTTACTTGATAGTAATAATCTGCTCAGCAGAGAGGTCAAATGCCTACTATATCTATCATTACTTCTCCCCTTCAATGAGACATTGCTAGTAACTCCATTAAGGAACTTTGCAGGGTTGATCAAAATTTTCTAAGGTGTTGATTCAACTCCTGTTTAGAAGTTCACATGGCATTGAATAATTGCTCTTCCTCTTTTGGGCACCTCGTCCATGACATCTCTGTTTTCAAATCAGTCACTTGTCTCAGCTGATACATAATTATAGAAACACAGATACACACACACATATGCATATAAATATGTATTTACACAGACATGCATATATATGCATATGGATACCTGTATATATTTATATATACACACAAATATATACAAATAAATATAAACATATCTGGATCGAAACACATAGGAAACTGCACTAGCTATAAGAAAGTATGAGTTACAAGGGTGATAAGATTCATGTAACCAATTAGGACCTTGCAGACCATGAATCCAAATTTGTAAATATGTTTTCAGGTATTGTCCTCTATTACGCTTAATGCTTCTTCCATTTTGATGTAAATCTAATAAACATTATTCAGCCATTATTCAGATTATGAATAATGCCATCATTCCCACTGTTTTATCTAATGGTTGCCAACATCCCCACTGTTTTATGTAATGGTTCACTGAGTGCGTGGAGGACAGCATTCATATCTTTCCCTTTCTTTTAGGTAGCAAATAAATCTTGTCATATGCCCTCAGGAAAATTGTTCTGATCGTCAGGCTATACGATATTTTGAAATAGGGTGTTTTCTGTCTAATTCAGTGTTCATTAGATCAAATTTAGACATCCTGTCATGGATGAATGCCCTGAACAACCTCCGTTCTGAACTCTTTACTCAGCTATTATTTATATTAAACATCTGATAAAATATTCAGTATCATCAAACTAACTGAAAGAGTGTCTTAATACACTTAATACACATAGCCCATGAGTGAAGTTTCCTGGGAGGAGGGGCACCCCAAGCTGCTCTTTCCCCTCCCTGTGTCTGCGGAGACACAGATTTGTACTCAGGGATCCCTGATCCCAGTGAAGATCCTCACCTGAAGATCAGGTGTTTTGTGCTGTGGAAGGGAAGCTCTGGACTTGGTAGAGGTCACAAGATACTACTGTAAAAAGAAAATAACTTGCCCTCTAAGGTTTTTTGGTGTGGTGTTTAGGGTTACTCATTTGAGCATAATGCTGTAAGAAGTAATTTTAGAACCAAGAGAATGCCATGAAATCAGATTTCTTTCAAAAAAGATATGAATTGTTCTAGCATTTTTCCTCACTGAAGTCTACTTAGGCAGTTTAAGTTTATGAAATATGCAACATACATACTGGCAGTGCATAATTTAGGTTTCTGTCATCTGTGTCTAAATGTCTAGACCAGGTATCCTGTTCAGTTCAGCAGTAGGCCAGCTGTTACAGTTTACCAACTACTATATAAGCACTTGGAGCTTGGATAGATTTCAAAAATACTAATGCTATTTGCTTTTCTAGTCTGGAAAATGACCTATTAGCTCTTCACTTACTGCATGTAAACTACAAACTAGACTGTTTCAGCTATAAACTTGAAGACATTTAGTTATTTCTGTAAATTGATTTATTTCAGTATAAAAGCATAACTATTGGACTTGTTGTAAACCGTAATGGACGTTTTTTTCATTAGAAAGCAGCATTACCTTGCTAGAGTACAGGATTAACAATCAGGATTGTTAACTTCTACCCCTCGTTCTTTCAATGATTTGTTGTATTATTCCATGTAAATCACCTTCTCATCTTTCTAAATGCATTTCACATCTTTAACTGCTTTTCAAGTTATAATACTGATATTTGTAAAACAACTTGATATCTTTGAATAAGCAGTCTTGTAAGCAACAAAAGCTCTTTCTAGATATGAGAAAGTTCAAATGCAAATCTGCATATTACTGTATTAATAATACTATGTTCTCCCATTTTCTTAGATCTGGCGCAGTAACTTGAAAAAATCATTAATTACTTTACTTTCAGTAGACAATCTTGATGACTTCTTCCCTTAATCTTCAGCTTGTAAATTTCATTGGTGTCAGTGTGAATTCCATATGTATATCCAAGATTAAGGAGCAAAAGTTGCCTTTTGAAGTACATTACCTGACAAAGGTCTGTATTATTTAGAGTGCTGGGTAACCCTCCTTGCTCCTTTCAGTAGTTCTGGACTTCCTGATATTTGCCTTCTATTTATAGGAGTTCAAAATTCTGCCAGCTGTAAAAATGAAGAAACACCATTGTTTAAGTATCAGTTCTTGTCAGGAAGTTTCAGGTGAGTGTTTCTCCTTTGCTTATATGTTTTGCAATATAGTAATATAGCACAATATCTTGCTTTTTCCTGTTATATTAGGTCTTCCATATAGTGTTACAGAAGCACGTGTTCTACTCAGATTGTATTAAAGATAGCATATGTAAATATTAAGAAAATAGTATAATTAATAAAATGGAAATAGTAAGTGACTTCATAGTAGAAGAGATAGACATAATGTCAATGTCCAATTTTTAACATCTACTTGCAGATAAATACAGTCTAATTTGCTTCAACTCTGAGAATAATTGTCCTTACAAAGTTCCTTTATGTGCTTGCAGAAATAATTTTTTTCAAAGGCAACAAGGTTAACAGCCCTTGTCTTTGAATTACTTTAGTGCTATCAGTGTTCAAAGTGCTGAGACAAAAAAGTTTAGTTTCCAGTGCAGCCCTGGAGGCCACACAGCTCTGCACTGCTGAAATGATCATTCTCCCAAAACGTAGCAATTTAAACGAGGGAAAGAAATTTCCAACATGATTTTTAATACTCATCAGAGTGATCACTGCGCTGAAGTAACAGGCCCTTTTGATTATAAGTGTTGCAAAGGTGCAAGGCTTAAATATATGGTCTTTTGAGCTATGAGGCTGGGCTGCCAATCTAGATGAAGGCAACACAATTTACACAAGTGGTAATTTGGTTTATTTTACCTGACCCAGAGTAGAAATGAGGTCTTTATCTCGCTAGAGAGGTGATGGACTTCTAATCTCGAATTCTCTGTAGAGTCCCATGATCCTTCAGCCTTCTTCTTATCAGATGAGATCAACACCTCAGATGTTCCTGTGGCTCTGTGTCTTGTCCTCAGAGGCGTGTAGAAAGCACAGCTGGTCAAATTTGACATGTTGATGAAAAACAGAAACTAACATTCTGAATTATTTTCATTTTTGGTTTTCATCATAAATTTCGCTTTAAGCCAGGAAGAAGGGCTGGCAGAACTGGAAAACAGAAGTAGATGATTAATCTGAGTGGTCCCACCAGGAAATCTTGGCAAAACACAATTAGGTTACAAGGAATGATCAACTCCTTATGTGATTAATTTTAAACTTCAAAATTGGCCTATGCAGGAGATGCTATCACAGTTTTTGGAGCTGGTAGGAACTGAAGTTGTTTATGTAGGGAAAGCTAAATAATTCCTATGAAAACTGGAAGAAACAATCCAAGGACATAATTTTTATTATTTTCTTGATAAGTGGTAGTAAGCATAACACTAAAGCTGTCATAAAGTTCTATGTTCTGTGAGAAGATACTGTGTGTTTAGCAAAGATTTAGCCTCCTATCTAAGCAGCAGAACTCTATTTCTGCCTTACAAATTTCAGCAGAATCTTAAAAGATGGACATGTTAGTAAGAGAGTCATTATCATGTAATTAGCTCAGAACATTAACTGAAAAGCAGGACAAATTAATTTGCTTTACAATAATTAATTACTAGTATTTGAGAGGTGAAAATACTGTAGTGTCATTTTTTGTATTAATAAATTATTTAATTTATTAATGAAAAGGTCAAAAATGTTTAATTTGTTTTCCACTAACTTATTACATTCATGTGACAGCTAAATATATTTCCATAGAACCACAGAGTCACAGAATGGTTTGGGTTGGAAGGGACATTAAAGATCACCTAGTTCCAACCCCCCTGCCATGGGCAGGGACACCTCCCACTAGAGCAGGTTGCTCAGAGCCCCATCCAGCCTGGCCTTGAACACCTCCAGGGGTGTGGCATCCACAGCTTCTTGGGGCAACCTGTTCCAGTGTCTCACCACCCTCACAGTAAAGAATTTCTTCCTAAGATCTAATCTAAATCTACCCTCTTTCAGTTTAAAACTCCCTCACTCTATCACTGCACTCCCTGATGAAAAGTCCCTCTCCACCTTTCCTGTAGGCCTTCTTCAGGTACTGGAAAGCCGCTATAAGGTATCCTCTGAGCCTTCTCTTCTCCAGGTGGAACTATCCCAAGTCCCTGAGTCTGTCATCATAGAAGAGGTGCTCCAGCCCCTAGTCATCTTTGTGGCCCTCCTCTGGATCCACTCCAACAGGTCCATGTGCTTCCTGTGCTAAGGGATCCAGAGCTGGACTCCAGCTGGCGTCTCATGAGAGTGGAATAGAAGTGGAGAATCACCTCCTTTGACCTGCTGACACGTCTTCTTTTGGTGAAGCCCAGGTCAGCTTTCGGGGCTGAAAGCACATATTGCTGGCCCCTTGTCCACCAACACCCCTGAGTCCTTCTCCTTAGGGCTGTTCTCAGTCCATTCTCCGTCCAGTATTTGTGCTTGAGATTGCCGCAACACACATGCAGGACTTTGCACTTGGCCTTATTGAACTTCATGAGATTTGTATGGGCCCACCTCTCAAGCCTGCCCAGGTACTCCTGGATGGCATCCCTTCGCTCCAGCATGTTGACTGCACCACACAGCTTGGTGTTGTCAGCAAACTTGCTGAGAGAGCACTCAATCCTACTGTCCATGTCTCCAACAAAGATGCTAAACAGCACCAGTCCTAACATTTACCCCTGAGGAACCCCACTCGTTATTAGTCTCCACTTGGGTGTCAAGCTGTTGACCGCAACTGTTTGAGTGTGACCATCTAACCAATTCCTTATCCAACAAGTGGTTCATCTATCCACATCTCTCTAATTTAGAGACAAAGATGTCACATGTGACAGTGTCAAATGATTTGCACAAGTCCATGTAGATGATGTCAGTTGCTGTTCCCTTATCCACTGATGCTGTAATGTCGTCATAGAAGACCACCAAATTTGTCAGGCATGAATTGCCTTTAGTGTAGCCATGTTGGCTGTTACCAAGCACCTTCTTGTTTTCCATGTGCCTTACCATAGTTTCCAGGAGGATCTGCTCCATGATCTTGCTGGGCACAGAGGTGATACTGACCATCCTCCAGTTCCCCAAGTCTTCCTTTCATTCCTTTTTAGAAATGGAGGTTATGTTTCCCCTTTTCCAGTCAGCGGGCAGTTCACTGGACTACCACAACTTCTCAAATATGATTGCTAGCAGCTTGGCAACTTCATTTGCCAGTTCCCTCAGGACCCGCAGATGCATCTTGTCAGGTCCCATGGCTGATCACAGTTGAAAAATTGAACTTTCAGAATGCTAATTCCAGAAGAAGTGTCAGAAGCTTTCAGTTCATTAAAGGATTATACATTTCCTGATGGACTTCCTATTTAAATAAAAAAGTGTAACATCTACAAATATTTTTGTTTGGCTTGCCGAACTGCCTTTCCTTCTTTATAGAGGTTTAATGGAGGAATGTTTCTCAATTCTGCAAGTACCTGGCAGATGATACCTCTTAGATAAGGCCCATTATAAGGCTTAGCAGGAGGGAATGGTGCACTGCACTACAG
>JAHREE010000605.1:6913302-6992731 GCA_033628505.1 Tringa tobata
CCTCTCCTCTCCTCTCCTCTCCTCTCCCTCTCTTCTCTGTCCCCCTTCATTTTTCTGCCACTCTTTTTTTTTCTCTTTCTTGCTTTCTATCAAATCTTGTGATGAATTTCTGAAGTACTAGAAAGCTGATAATGAATGCACAGAGATTTGAATTGTCAGTCAATTCCAAGAAAAATACTGGAACATTGCACTACAACATTGTAGTGCAACACAGCGTTATCTAAATTCTCCTTCCCAATGTCTAAGCACAGATTTTATCTTTTAAAATAAACATGTTTAAATATACTCTATCAGACTTCAGAGACCATGTAAGTCTCTATACATTTGTGTTTTGCACATATATTTTCACAAATATACAGTGTTACATCACAAATACGTAGATGCAGTTGTTCAGCTGAGCAGGGAATACATGAAGGTCAGGATATCTCATATTTCTCTTTAATCCTTTTTTACTGAAAATTATTTCCAGCCTTCAGTTTCTATCTTTAATTTCCAGTGTCAAAGATCTATTGGCTAGGAGAAATCTGCAAGGTGACCTATTATTGAAGAATAATATGCCAATACAAAAGGTCAGTCTGTGAGAAGAATTTGATACAGAATAGTTGAATTCTGAGACTTCATGTAACATTTTTATCTTTACTTGAGAATGATAATAAAATTTCTTATGTACATGTTTTACTTCACAAAAGCAAAAATATTTCTGAATCCACTCCCATTTACTGCTATGAGTGGTATCTTTTGCCATTGATTTCCATGGGCTTGAGTTAAGATCAAGATGAATAGTGCTTTGAAGCATTTGTTATTTAAAAAAAAAAGTGTCTGATTATTATTGTTTGCTTATCTCCTTAAAAAGCTAATAGAAGCCTTCCTGTAGACAGTATATAGGGGCTTGAAAGTCTCTGATTTTTGCAATTTTCATCTTGCAATGTTCAGGTAAGCTTTTCTGCACTCTCTTTGTCAAGAAATGTGTGAGTGACACTCATACAGCAGTCCACTCTTATCTACAGCTAACTGGGAAGGTGACAGCCTGTTGAGACAGAAGATTTCTTATAATGGAACTATGTAAAGGTCTTAATCCTGCTTCCTATAGAGGTCAGTGAGAATTTTGCATTTGACTTTGTGGAAGCCAAATTGGTCCCTGATTGAACAGAAAACAATCACTCACTGTATAGCAAGAATTTATATCCTGCAAAAAAGAGTGTCTGTTATTAAAAGGGACTGACACAGGGGTCACTGGGCAATTTTAGTAGCCGACAGATCATTACATTTAGTACTCGGGTTTTTTTTCCTTTTATGCAAGAAAAACTCACAGTGACTTCAGTAAGTTTTTCTTACTTAAGGAGTACAGGATTGGGTACTTAGTTGAGAACTAAAGCTGCATTAATGACTTCCATATGTCATTGCATAAACCTCATTCATGTGTTTCTGATTTAATGGATTATAAAACAGAAAACAAAAATATTCTGTGTAACTTTTTGTGAGAAGCAGAAATGCTTTAAAGATCACGGATGAGAACAATTGGATTTTAGTTAGATGTGCATTAATTGTTTGAACCCTGGAAATCACTCCTACAAAACAGTCTCTTGTTCTTTTTGTTCAGTCTATCTGTCTTACATACTGTTTCCATTCTCTTGTCTTCGCCTTTTTTATTTCCAAAAGCCCTGTGGGGATATTATGTCAGCACTTCTTGACCTCATGTGGTGAAGTTGTCAATGTTGAATTAAGTACTTTTTTAATATAACCATACCAATCCCATGCACAGATCTTCCATGCAATGTCCTTGATTGTACAATGAGGTGAAAATGCATAGGGTAATGCTGTAACTGAACTAAAGTAAGAATGTGGAAGCTAGCAAAAGTGTATGAACTTGTTACATAATGGTTGACTCACTGAACAAATAGCGTTCACCTCCTAGTTTTATGCAGAAATCCTTGAGCACAGACACAACCCCCTGCCCTAGGATATGGGAGAGCTAGGAGAGCTAGTCTAAAAAAGAAAATAGAAGGAAAACCCTTTGCCACTGAGTCTGTAAATACTATTACCAGCATCCTTAGATACTGAAAATAATTAACCTTTTTTTTTTTTTTTTTTTTTTCATCCTAAAGATATTCTCAGTCCTGCAAGGACAGCTGTCCGAAGTGGACTTCTGCTTTGAACTCAGGATCTGGGATTTGCAATTATTTGTATCCTCTAACTCAGGTTTCGCCCCATGGGCATTATTTGGGTTCCTCTGACAGCCAGCTGTAGGTAAACAGTATGAAAACAGCTGCTATTTTTGCATTTGCTGTATTCAGAATTTAGCTTGTAATTTATCTCGTTGTGAACCATGTAAAATAGTGTGAGCCTTAGATCATGATACAAGGAGTTGTTCTTTTTCTTCATATTTATTGAATGAATTGGGCTGTGTTATTCTCTTACTGACGAAGTGAGGGAGAAAACATGAATATGGCAGCCTTTTAATGAGCTGTGCTCATACCAGACTGGCAGTTTTCAAGTAAGCTTGTTGTGGCTGGATATTTAGGTCAGTAGGTCAGAATTTACTCATTTAGAAGAAAAAGGTTGACAGTGACCAACAAGGCTGTAAAATTTAACAGCACGTGTTGAAACAGACATATGTAAAAATAGCAAATAATGTAAGCTGAAATGAAATAAAAGGATCAAGGCACTGAAAACACCTTCAGGCCTTTTCCTGTGGATTACTACTTTTTTAAGGGCTTTATTGAGGGCATCATCAGTTCTTGAAGAAGGAAAACAAGTCATTAAATGAATAAGAAGTCATGATTTCATACATGCAAAATGTAATTTTTCCACTGTCTACAATCTGAATATTTTCCCTAGTAGTTCATATGTCTCTTTTCCTGCAAAGTAAAGTTAGAGCCTCCTCCACTGTACACTTCCATGCCTTTGATCCCCTCCACTGTTTGAAGTTCCTCTCTCACCTCTCCTCGTTCTTTGAGTGGTGCCTGGTGGCTCTACTCAGTGTAGTCGTTCTCTGCAGTACTGCCTGCTTGGGGTGCTCCGGAGCACTGCCTTTGGAAGCTGGCAGAGAGAAACAAGAGAATTTAGGGAAAACAGGTTGTGGAGAAGGAATGAGTAGGTGGTTATTATATCAGAGCATTTACCATCTCTCACCATTCCTCTGAAATCCTGATGGAGCTTTCTAGCTGAATTATATGACCACTGAAACATTACTGATCGATTCCTAAACTGTTTACATGTCATTGATGAGGAATGCTGTTTTATTTTGATGTTAAAGAAATTATTTGATCAAGGTAGGCAAACAACTGAAAAATCCCCCACTTCTTTATTCTCAGAGGTTGCTAAAAAGTTCTGTCTCCTCTGTTTGGATTACTGACACAGGAGCTGGTTGATAATACAGGTAATACATAGGTAATGCCTCCTGGGTGGTAGCCATATTAATGGTTATGTTTTAGCTATGTAAGCAGCGGCTTGAATCGTATTTAGCTTGATTTTAAGCAGGCAGGACCTCACAGAATAAATTAGAAACAGTAAACTGTTACATAAAGTTGATAGAAGAAACCTGGTAGAAACTTCTCACTTTTTACAGTGAGAACAATCTGTCACTGGAACAACCTCTCCAGGGACGTGGTGGAGTCCTCACCACTGGAGATTTTCAAGACCTGATTGGACAGGATGCTAGATAATCTCTTCTCGGCTCCTTTTCTCATGAAAGGTTCGACCAGATGATCATCTGAGGTCCTTTCCTCCCTGAGCTGTTCTATGATTCTATCATTCTATGATTAAATTGAAAACAGCAAAAAAGCCACACAGAAGTTGTAACTCAGTAAAAGAATCTCTGTCCTTAAAAAGTTTTTGTCTTAATATTGACAGTAGCTTTTCAAGGTATTCAAAATTAGAGGTGGAAGGTCATCTTGGACATCTCTTCATTGCTCTGCACACTTGATCCAACTAACATTCTCAGCAAAACAGACCAGGAGCTTGTGTCCCAGCTGGAAGCAGGAAGTCCTTATGGTCTCCAGAGGTATACTATTCTTGCTGGCTTTCTAGGCAAGTTTTGGATATCTAATTAGGCATCCAAATTCAGTGCAAACCCTCTGAGTCTTCTTACTGGAATTTAGTATTGTTTCCTCCACCTAAAAGTATTAGTAGTTACTTATTACACAAATAGTTGAAAAAAAGTGTATACTTGTCCTGTCTACAATGATGTAATTAGAAAATTAAAGGGAAACATTCTATACAATTTATTTCCTGAGGTACATTGCAGGGCAATTTTAAATATATAGTATATTACTGTATTATTAGTGACAAATTACTGTGAGGTTTTTTGAGTATGTAGATAAAATGATAACACAAGGTCAACTAAAAAGTGGGTAATTTGGGTCAACATTATTAAAAAAACATTCTCCAGCCACCATCCCCCAAAATCTCAGAATCTGATTTTAATTTATAAACTTTAGTAGCAGAACATTGATCACATTGTGTCAAAGACTTAAAGAAATATCACTTTGAGAAGAAGGATTTGGTTAAAGAATGTACTTTGTTAACAGAAATGGTAGTAGTAACGTATGGAGTGTAACGTATACACATGGCATGGCTTCCAGCTGTTTGGCTTCACAGTTATTATGTGCACTGTGAAAGAATAAATGAATCTTTCAATAATGAAGCAAAGCATTTTGAATTCCATCAGTTACTCTTTCTGAAGTTGTAAGGAAAGTTTCCTTTTACTATTAATTCTGAGGTACATAATAACCTCTACTGTGTAGACCCTAAAAAATTAGAATGACCAGTGAGTTTTGAGAGTGAACTTAAAAGTTAGTTCAAGCAAATCCATTAGCTTTTCCTAGATATAAACTATCTAGATATTTGCCTTAAAATAGTTAGCTTTCCAGAAGGAAATACAATTTCAAGTCGGTCATACAGTTAATATTACTTCAGAGTCTTCTATTCTGATACCAGTTTAAATCTAGGCAAGTGTAAGTGAAAATTTTGGCAAATTCAGCTTTTAGGGGAAATTATTTATTTGAGAAAATTGTCTCAGGTCTGTATATACTAAAAAGGTGGCTGCATTTTTTCAGTTTCTGTCCTTCTGATTTCTTTCCTTTTTTTTCTTTTTCTTTTCATGCCAGATATTCTCCAAACTGCATTTGAGTGAAGTTCTTTAAGGCAACTTTATCATTTTTACAATACTTTTGAGGGATCACATTTTCAATGGGAAAGTATTTCTACTCCTCCAGCTATTTCTTTTACATGTGTACAAACTCTTGACAATATAAACTGAATCCATGTATAGACCTAGGAAGAACAGAAACTGAAAAAGGGGGTAAATCCCACTGGCTAAAATAGTTATCTTAATGAGAAACTAGAAAGTTGAGTTTTAAGCCAAATATAAGGACCTTCTGAACTTGGTAATTCCTTAACACACAGCATTTAATGAACAACACTGAGAACTAAATATGAACTGTAAAAATCGTGCAATGTGTTGAAAGAGCTTGGAATCAGCTGAACGAGACCTGATATGCTTAGGCAGATGGGAATTTTTTTGTGAACCTGCATTTAAAGGCTGTTATTTTGGCCATAAACACAAGTACAATTTACAAACAAGAACTTTTCTTGTTAACCTCCTGATTCTTTTGCCAGGAAATTGTAGAATTGTAAGATAACGGAAAATAAGAGACATGATTTAAGAGGTTAAGTATCTCTTCAGTCTGCTCTGTGGGCTCCAGCCTCAGATATGAAGGTGGCTGCCAACCCACCAAAATATAACAAAAGTTAAGCAATGAAATGAATTACAGCGTTTCTCCTAGGTGTTTCATTTCAGCAAACGGCCTGCATGTTGGAACAAGATACAAACACAATAATTATGTCCATATAAAATGCAGAACTGTATGTGTATATGTATGTATATGCCTTATCATACAGTAGAGTGAACTTTTTCTTAAGGCATTATTTTTTCCATCTTTGTATCCAGATCTCACTTAGGGAAAAAATGATAGGATTTAGCTCTCTTACTGTCATTTCAGGAAAACATTCACGTTGAGAGAACGGCCACTGGGCAATCTGGGTTTACCCAGTCAACCGGAGGATAGACAATAACCGTTTTCATTTATTTGTGTTATTCCATCCTACTCACTGGTGTTTCTGCATTCATCTTACTGCACTACACTTCACCCCATCCTCCTACCTAAGGTAAAGCTATTCACCACTGCTATCTTCTTTTCATCACTAGCATCATTTTTTTTGTCCTGTCTTGCTGTAAATCGTGTTCGTGGCTGGCCTTCTGCATTACTCTTCACCGTTACATTACCAAAAGTTACTTTCTCAGGTCATGTAATTTAGTCTATGATTTAGCTGTTTGCATTGCTGTTGTAGGGAAAAAAAAAAAAAAGGTGCATTAATGGTCACAATTCTGAGTCTGAAACAGTATGAGTGGAGCCCCAAGCTTCTAAGTAGCTGCTCAAAAGATAAATAACAAAAAACCTGAACACAATAAAACTCCATAAAAGGCCACAGGTTTGCTCATATGTGTATAGTTATAGGATTGGGGTCCAAAAATTATGTCACTTATGCATGGCCTTACAGATGATCTGTAAATAACTTCTCTTTCACCAGGTGCTTTTTTTTCATTTTGGTAACTTCTGTAAGTCACATTACTACCACAATACATATGGGGCTTCAAAGGCAAAATTATATTTCAGATCTGGATACATTTCTGCAAAGTGCGAAAATGACTTGTCAAGGACCTCAGAGAAAGTGTGGTGCAGAAAAAGAATGGAATTTACATTTCCCACAACCTTACCCAGTCATTTAACCATTGGTACGTCCTTCTGTTTCACCATTACTGCCAACACTGTGACTCATAAATGGTCCAATCTGCAGTGAGGCTTGAAAGCTTTAGTTATGAGGGCTGGGTAATTTGTAAAAGAAGAGAAACTTGAAGTATTCAAATAAACTTGCAAAAAGGAGGGCCTTGGTCAACAGCGAACACTATTTGTATTCACTGTGCATTGCTAATTAGGTAATTGAACCTCCTTTGAATTTCTTCTGAGAGTGAGAGGTAAGTGTTGGATACCTTTCATATATAAATTTTCCATAACATGCAAATTCCTGCAATGTGTGCTTAGTTACAGACAACTGGGTTCAGAAAAATAGAAAAAAATCTGCATCTAGAATAAAGCATAAAATCAATGGGAAAAAACATCAGGGTATGATTAGGGTATGGAAGGGTATGATTTCACTTTCGAATTTTTAACACAGGGAGGACCATTTCACCCATTTTTCTTGGGTAAAATGGATAAATAGTTTCAGATATTAAGAAATATGAAAAGGTTGTGTTCCTCTCTAAGGAATTCTGAGGAAAAAAAACCAAAATGACAATGTTTTATAAATAATTACATGAAGACTGATTTGTCCCTCTCAAGGAATTAACTTCTTTCTTTTCTTTTTAGTTACATCAATACAAATTAAACTATTAAATTTAGATCATGCTGAAGAAATCTCTCCTGGTCTTCAGGAGTAAAGAGCTTTTGCTGTGAACAGAAGGGTGTTTGTCATATATTTAAAAGTTATTTAACATTGTTTTCTTAAAAGAATAATTTCCTTTACAAAATATTTTATATGTCTTAAAGTCGCTGTATTTTAATTGCTTTTTTTGCTCATTACTAAGGCTTACCTCGCTTGTTGGCACTTTTCTCCCGCCTGGAAAACATTGACATACAATTTATTTATTGTAGCTTCACAGTTGTTTCTGCTTCATCTGTCACTAAGTTCTCCTTACACAAGTGCAGAAGTATGCAACAATGAAAAATAATGGCAGGAAAACACTTAAACAAACATTTCCAAGGCTGCAAGAGAGTTTGGTCTGGCATGAGAGAAAAGAATGAAGGTTCAGGTCATGGGGGTAAAATGGGTTCCTTATTTTTTTGTAAACTGTTTTTCCCTCCTCTCAATGATACCATAAAACAAAAGCTATTAGTAACATTAAACATTAAGCCACTGCTTCAGTGAATTTATGTAAACCTGTATTCCAGGAACTGCTGCAACTAAGAAAAAAGCCAGTGTTACTTTGTGAGGCCAAACTTCATCAAATTTTTAAGAAATGATGCAACTAAGGTAGCTAGCAATAAAACAATTCTGCAATTTTCAATTTAGTAAATACAGCTTAGGCCTCTGGCCAAGACAGATCTGTTAGATTTTGCTTTTGAAGTGTCTACAAATGATAGTCATTTATCACATCCCCACTGAAAGCTCTCAGGTCTTAGAGGGGAAAAAATTGCCACTCACTTCTCTGAGTGTGAAGACAGATGAGACTACCTTAGCAGTCTTCATTTGGGTGCATTGGGGGAAAACTCAAGGTCACTCGCTTTAATCAGCTGTAGCAAATAGGACATTGATTTCAGCTGCATGTTGCCTGATTGCAGCAACTAGTGCAGGAGTCAGCATGCATGCAGGTGAAATGAGTTTCTGTCTGCACTTACCTCCTCTTTGACTTCTTTCTAGTACAAAGTCAAACTAAGTATCTTAAAACTGCTTAGCCTCATATGCTTGAATGGAAAGAAACAGAACTATTAAAAGTTAGAAAGATTTGAAAAACTGTTTTAGAAGCAACCACCTCATACTTATAATCTATTATCTTTTATTTCAACCTAGAAACTAACTGTAGTTTTGTGAATGGCCTTAGGTACGCGTTAGCAAGTCAAAAATCAATGAAGAGGCAATTTATGAACAAAACTGGACAGAAAATTTGCAGGCACATGTCTGTTGCAGGATTTCCTGAGAAAGAACTTCAGCAGTGTGTGGACCCACCTAGTTCTGAGAGACAATTCCACATAGGGGTCTGTTGCCTTCCATGATCTCCTGACTCACCAGAAAGCTCCCAGATATTGCCTTCGTCTTCAAGAAGAAAATTATGAACTTCCCATGTAAGACATGGAAATATGGGGGACCAGGAAAAATGGTATGTGGATGAGTGAGGAGCTGAAAACCAAGGTGAAATAGCCTTTTAATATTTTCAGCAATATATATTGATTCATCTGGCATTAGCCAAAAGCAAAGTTTATTGATTTTTTGTGATTTTACTATTATATTATACATGGTTCTTCTTTTATGCAAAAGCCTGTTATAAAAAGAAATTTGGGTCCAAAAATCAATACAAGGCAGCTAGACACCCAGAGATGTACAGCACTGACTTCGGTGGGACTTGTTTGCATATATACTGTTGTAGAGCTGAGCTGTAGAACTTAGCACTGGAATGGTTAAGGACATATTGGGGATGTCTTGCAGCTGAAGCTGCCTAAATATGTTTGAATTATTAGTGGGTTAGCACAAAAAGCAGGAGAGGTTATTTAGCATTTCTTACCCTGCTCAAGTTGTTTATCAAGTTCAGCCAAAGTTAAATGTTATGTTCAATGCGCTTCAAGTTTTATAGGTGGTATGGGGATAGATACATGAAGGGCTGTGCTACTTCTGCTTGTATTCAGCAATTGCTAACTTTCTTTTGCTCATTATCTAAAGCCGGTCTCCACGGGTCTCAACTATTTGGGACACATACATTTAGCAACACCCCTATACTAATATGGCTCTCCTGAGATCACAGCTGGGACACAGAGTTTCTGTAGTTGCTTATGATTAGACTAAGACTTCTCTCTTTCCAGCTTTTACTTCTTATGTCACTGTAGAATCACAGAGCCTGGTTTCGCAACTTCTGCCCGCTTAAATTCTGGAGACATGTCAGGGAGATGATGGTTTCTTGGTTTTATATATTTAATTTTAATTAGTCCTGTTGTCATTGAAAGGGTTTTAACTGTAAAGACTTTGAAATTGCTCTTATTCCTGACGGAATAACAAAGCAATATGTTCACATCCACCTTCTCTTGTGTTGTTACTGTGAAAAAGGAAAATAAGCTCATCACTGCATTCATACCCGCGGGTACTATCTCCTGCAAGCTGCCATCTAAGTTGCTTGTACAACAGCTACTCGATCTGCTTCTGTTGAAATCTGCTGTGCTAGTGTAAACTGACTACATACTGGATGTGCCCTGAATCCACTTATTTTAACTGAAGAAAAGGATAAGGCATACCAGATGAGTTTCTCTGTCACCTGATCCAAGGGGATGTGCTGCCTGGGGGAGTCTGCAGCGAGGGACTGCAATTTCCTGCATTGACATGGCTAGATTTCAAAAAGGATGCCCAATGCCTGAAAGTGCACTGCTAGGCCAGTACAGATAGATTTGGGAGTCCTGAAAACCTCAGATTCCTTTCACAGGAGGGCGTCTTCCACAAGCTTTGGTTCTTACTGTGTCTGACCTTCCTGCATCCAACATGCATAGTTGTGCATATATGCACGGTCCTTCAAACCTATGGTATTTCTATGCTGCCGTAAGTGGTGCACTATTTTCTGCCTTCCATACGACAGGAGGCTGGTTTACTGTTCTTTGATTCCTCTTGCAGTATTTGTCGTGGCTACCCCAAAAAAGCAAACCCCTTACCTTTTGCCAGACTCGCTGTTAGACAGGGTACACCTATACATCTGCAAAGGTGTACAGATGATGTGTACTGAGTATTTTCACATTGGGGCCATCTTTACATCCTGGAAGGGGGCAAATCAGGAGAGGACTAAGGCTATCAGGAAGTTCTCTGGTACTAACTGAATTGATGATGTTTCCTATTTAGTAAAGAAACAAATCTGCAATTAATATATTTTAAATATATTTATTGCTTGCAAGGATTTTTCTTAGGTGAATCTTTTGGTTTCATTCTACTTAGTGCTGTCCTTGCCAAGATCCTCCAAAAATTAGCTGGTCTACATTCTTCTTCTTCGTTTTGCTTTTCTGGAAAAATCTGGAGAAATGCAATGAAGTTCTAATGTCTGTCATATCATGACAGACTATCAGAACATCACATGTGAAAAATGAAGGAAATTAACTACACATCCATAGTATCTGCTTCTTTACCTTTTCAAATTTACATGTGTGTTGGAAGAACAATCAATTCAGATACCGCCTATTCCCATAGTGTCACTCATGACTTCCAAGGTTGTGAGTGGGGGAACTGCAGTGATGTTATCAACCTCCAACAATAATATGAAATAATATTTACCAAGATACATAAATAACGAGGCAATGGGGTTTTTTTTGTCTCCACTCTCCTTTCACTATAAACTTTAGAACTAGTTAGACCATCTGTGGTTTGACAACCAGACGTTGGTTTATTAATTATCTCACAAAAGTGCTGCGGTCGTATCTTCTGTCCCTAAAACTCAGCTCAGTGGGAGGGAGAGAGACACCGAAACGCCATCAATGAAGCACGTGAAAGCGAGAGTAAAGGCAGCTGTTTGGGGTGCAGGGCTCTTTGCACGGGGAGCAGCCTGACATACTGCGCCCGCACCGTACGGGGCGAGTCAATCCCCCGGTTGTGGCATTAGACACATAAACAACCGAAGAAAGGCTGAGACGCTCTCCAGCTCCTCTCCTCCTCCCCTTTTTATCACCCAGCTGCGAGAATTCATGCGGACAGTTTTATTGATGGGGAGTTGGTCCTTTTTTTTTGCAGGATAAAGCTCTTAGCATGTCACAGCCTCCAAACGGGTGATACTTTGCAGTTAGGGAGTTTAGGAAAAATTCCTTTCTGTCTTCCTCCCGCCTTTCCTTTGCACCTTGCCTGTCTTTAACTTTATAACTGGCACATTTGAAAAAAACTATGAAATAATTGCTGAAAACTGGTTTACTCTTAAGGTTTAGTATAGTCGTTGCAGGAAAATGTGTATAATGTATATATGGATTTATTTTTTAATATATTGCATACATTTTATGACTTTTGCGTGATGTTGATATTTCCTATGTAATGGATGGCCACGTGTGGCGCACATGCACTAAAATGGCTCTATGCTGAGGGCTTATTGACACTCAGATACACAGCTGGTAGCTTATACTTCAAGAAATAAACAAAGATACTCTTCATCCTATCCATTCTTCCATTTATTGGCACTGCAAATGCGCATATAGTCATAAGTATTAAATCACTAAACTGACGTAGTATGTATTTCTCTACAGAAGTACATGATGATTTTCAAAACTTATTGCAGAAATTATTCTTAAAAAAGAATGGCAATTTAATCTAGTGTAAAACAGGACTAGTCTTACAGGTAAGTTTTGCAGGTGTTGAATTAATGAATGATTTTGATTGATTTTGCATTGGTCTGCTTTTTAAAAATTGTTTTAATTTTAATTTTTCTTTCTTTCTTCAGTACTAATGAGCAATTTCTCAGATGGCTTATTGCTGAGCAGGGCTCTAAGGAGGGGACTCGACAGTCACAGCAGTCAGAGCTGATGGTTTCTCCTTCCATTTCATATGGCAGTCCACACCCTGTGATGTAGGATTCAAGGAGATGCAGTGAAAACTCTGTATCTGTAACAGATCAAAAGACAAGTCTTGAACACATAACAGTGATACCACTTTGCATGATTCTTATTGTTAATGTAATGACATTTTTTTGTTTCTTTTTCCTGAAATCCTAATTACTGAATATTCATGATTGAATAAAAATTTTAACTTAGAATGCAAATTTCAAACCCTTATTTTAACACCACCCCTCCATATCTTCTCCCCAATCTCCTAAAATTCTCTCCTAGATTTGAAACTCCATAAGGTGTAAAAAAAAAAAAAAAAATTAAAAGCATTTTTTCAAATCAATGTATTATCTGATAGTAAAATATTAACTATATTGAAGGTTATATCTTTAGATCCTTCTCATGAATGTTTTCTACCACAGTGGTTTCAGAATTTAAATATATTATAGCACTGAAAAATTATGTTTGTATTGCACATGTACGGTTAATCTAGTTGATGATTAGACCATGAAAGAATGAAGGATGCAAATGATATTGTGTGTGCCAGTACTATTAGTTCAGCTTTTTAAAACCGGTAGAAGGGTAGGTGAACAACAATCCATCATAATGACATTTTCTATCATAAACTGAGAGGGCTAAGAATTTTAACAAGTTTGCTCAATTTAATTTATTGGGTTTAATAAATTCCTTTGAAATTGACATAAGCATCGATTTGATACAGATTGGGAAAAAATTGGAGTTCCTTCAGCCTCAGAGTTTGCATAATTGTCATACTCCATAGAGAGTTTCACTCCATAACTGGTTTCACTAAAATCACAAGCTGTAGAGGAATTTTTTCCTATCAATCTCTTAATTTCTTCACCGCTGAAGCTGCAGATGCAGAACTTTTGAAATTAAAAAGGTATAGAGACAGTTAATTTGCAAAAAAAAAAAGGTAGGGGCTGCAGCACAACCTAGAGCACCAAGTTAATCTTTGATAATTTAGATACACGTTGACTTGAGTTTCATTTCAAAGGAATATGTTTCTATTAGACATGACTTCTCTTTGCTTATTTTCTATTCAATTGTCTTTAATTTGTGCATAGTTCCTTTGTGGGTCTCTATCAGATCAGAAAAGCTCTCTCATCTCTAGGATTTACAGACTGCACCTGATCTTTGTGTAGTAAGTCTTGAAAGTGGTAAAAACCTGCAAAACATAAGGCTTGGTTTTCCTTCTGTATCCTTTCTTTGAGGGAGAAATGAAGGTCTTTTGCCAAGTTCAGAACAATTGGTTGTGTTTGACTGTTGAATGCTAAATTACTGTACGACTTGACAATTGCACTTCCTGGAATAACTCATGTGTATTCAGTAGAATAAAGATTTTCAATCTTACAGTTTATTAGTTGAGGTTTTCCGGTTGTTTGGGTTTTCTTCTTCTTAGTTTTTTCTTTTCTTTTTGATAGAGTTCATCTTGATAAATTCTCTTCCCTCCTTACAACTAATAACAAAAATATTTTAGAAGAGACTACTGAATCCCTTCACCTAGCCAAAGTCTTGCAAAAGATCCCACAAAGAAGTCCACTATTTCCTTCCAGTTCTTCAGCTGGTGTCTAAAAAGTCTGTAATGCAGTAATAACCAAAAAATCCCAGTGAAATGAGGTCAGTACGTAGAAAAGGACATAAGTCGGCTACTACTTCTTAAATGGCCCAATAGGCTCCAGAACATCTGGGAAATAACAAAATTAAGGTTTCTGCCATTCCCCAAAATACTTGTTAAGCATAGGGCTGGGGAAGACTAAAACAGTGAAAAGCCATGGGACATAGAATACACCTGATTCCTTTTCTTTTTCTTCCTTTCTTTCTTTGCATGTCTTCCTTTCTCTCTGTCTGTCCCTTTTTCTAAAGTAGAGAAATGTAGTAATATGATCAGAAAACTTAAGTAAATAGTACTTCAAAAAGATTTTAGTTCTAAGGTTGAGTGAAGATTTAGTGAAGAGGCTATGATATTTTGTGTTACAAGTTCACCCCATTAGCATCACGTAACGCTTTGGAGTCTACTATAAACCATAAAACATATTCTAATCCATAAAATAAATATTTTTCAGTTCTGTAAGCAATAATGTGAACGGGAACATGTGGCTGAAACAAATGGTGATAAAACTCTTTTTTCACCAGGTCGTATCAGCATGAAATATGTGTTCTGTCATTTACAACAATAAAGGGATTTATTATTAAAGAGTTGTTTATTCACACACATTACAATTTTATATAAAAATCACAAAAATTTGGCTTAAAAGAACAAAAAACATTTGCAAACACTATGCAGCTGTTAATGTCAGTTTATCATTGTGATTTTGTTTTGTTCATTACGTGGCAGCTGGGGATTTGCTCTCCATGGGCTTCACAGAGGTCAACGAAAGTCTTTGTGTGATTTCAAAAGCTTTATTCCTGTCTGTAAAAAGAGCTTGACATCTTTCAGACCGTAGTCCAATTAGCCAATAACAAACTATTCAGTACAGATATATATTTCAGTTTTGTTTTCAGATGAGGTATTTTGTATATATTAATGTTTGTATATAGTGCTAAAGATTTTAGAGTTTGAGTTTTATTTTAATTATTTATTAGAATAGTATAGTAAAGCAGTGGGATCAACTGATTATATGGCCAAGCACCTTCATTTGAATTTCATACTTGGTTCTTCCTTACAGATTTGAACTGTAACTTACTAAAACTCACAAAAAATTTTAAGTGTTTCTATTTCTTTCAGAAAAGATCTAGTATAGTGAATGACTATGTGTGACCTCAGTTCCTTTCAAAACTGGAGAAATAATAATGTGGTGAAGGATTTATCTAGCTATAATAGGAAATGACAATGAAATAACCGATTTTATTTTCCAGATTTCTTTGACAAGAGCTTGCGATTGTGCTTGTTTGTATGGGCGGAGTAAACACTATTATTTTTAGAGGTTACTTGCAAATGAGAGAGACTTTAGGGTTTGTTTAGGAAGCAGATAGTACTACTATAATTTTTTTTTGAGGGCAGGAAGAACTGGAGTGAGAGGGTTCACAGTTTTGTTTTTTCCAGACAGAAGAAAAGATGTAATCTGAAGGTGCTCATCTAAATGTAACATATACATCCAGTGGACAAAAGAGTGAATTTCCCATTTAGTTAAATAAGGATTTTTTTCTTCAGTGGGTCTCAGAAGATGTGGATTAAGTTGTTTGCATGAAAAAAAAGGTTACACTTCTTTGAAAGTCTCACAATGAGTATGTGTAAGTCTGTATGAATTACAGAATCAGAGAACGGTAGGAGTTGGAAGGGACCTTCAGAGGTCATCTAGTCCAACTCTCCTGCCAAAGCAGGTTCATCTAGAGCAAGTTGAACGGGACAGTGTCCAGGTGGGTTTTGAATATCTCCAGAGAAGGACACTCCACAAATTCTCTGGGCAGCCTGTTCAAGTGCTCTGTCGCCCTCAAAGTAAAGAAGTTTTTCCTCATGTTGAGATGGAATATCCTGTGTTCCAGCTTTTACCTTGCCCCTTGTCCTGTCACTGGGCACCACTGGCCCCATCCTCTTGACAACCACCTTTTAGATATTTATAAGCATGGGTGAGATCCACTCAGTCTTCTCTTCTCCAGGGTAAACATACCGAGGTCTCTCAACTTTGATTGTAGGAGAGTCCTCTATTCCCTTGATCATCTCTGTAGCCTTCCACGGGACTCCCTCCAGTAGTTCCCTGTCCTAATACGCTAGCTCTGGCCTCACCAGGGCAGAGTATAGGGGGAGGATGGCCTCCCTCAACCTGCTGGCCACACTGTTTTATATACATAATACAGCCCAGGATGCCATTGACCTTTTTGGCCACAAGGGCGCATTGCTGGCTCATCGTCAACTTGTTGTCCACCAGGACTTAACGCCTCCCTCTCTCCAGAGCTCATTTCCAGCAGGTCAACCCCGAACCAGTGCACAGGGTTATTCCTCCCCAGGTGCAGGACCCTGCACTTGCCCGTTTTAAACTTCATTAGGTTCCTCTCCACCCAACTGTCCAGTCTGTCCAGGTCTCATTGAATGGCAGCACGGCCTTCTGGTGTGTCAGCCACGCCTCCCAGCTTTATGTCATCAGCAAGCTTGCTGAGGGTACACTCTGTCCCCTCATCCAGGTCATTGATGAATATGTTGAACAAGACTGGACCCAGTACTGACCCCTGGGGAACACCACTAGTTACAGGCCTCCAACTAGACTCTGTACTACCAATCACAACCCTCTGAGCTCTGCCACTGAGCCAGTTCTCAATCAACCTCACTGTCCACTGTTTGAGAAGAATTCTGGTATAAACTGGCTGGCATTTTCACAGAATTAAAGCAACCCATGGGACTGGGAAAAGCACTGGGCTTTTCTCCTGTGTAATCCAAGATCACCTTCTCTGTCTTTTTGACCTTTGTTCATTCAGGGCCCAAACTTTTCTATAATAATTTGCAGCATCTTCTGTCTCTTCTATATTGAGTTGCTGTTAGATTTTGTCAAGTTGAGTTGTAAGTCCTGGAAAGAGTTTTAACGGTGACCTTTATATTTAAACTTCTATAAGGAATACCTCCCCAAGGTATTAGACACATACATTTCAGTCTAACACTGTAGTCTGAGACAGTCATCATCAACTTGTACAATTTCTATCTATGCCACCATTTTAAATTTTGAAGTGACTTGCCTCGTTTGTTTCAGTACTAGTGAGTGAATTAACATGTTAATGACCTAATTTTGTAATAAACATTTGGATACTATGACATACAACAGCAAGACTGTCTTAAAGCCAATAAAAACATTCCTTGACATGAGGTTTATAATATCAAAAGCAGTTAGTTTTACTTCTTTCTAATTGTCATTGTTACTGGAAATCCAGGGAATAAAACAATAAATATGCTATATAGCAAAATGAAAATAGACCTAAAATATTAATGCCCTTCAACTTTCAAGAATACAGAGTAACACTTTGATATGTTAGATTTAATTCTTTCTTTTAAACTTCATTAAAGAGTTCAACCTTAATTTGTCTTCCAGCTTTAACAGTGTGAGAAAACTAGCTTATCTTTTTCTCTGATTGTTATTCTTCTTTTTTAAGAAATAATCTACTTTTCTACTTGAGACAAGAAGTTTGTATGAGGACAAGCATAACTTTTGTTCCAGATCGACTTTGATTCCAAGTATGTGACTACAATGATGTAAAGCACATAGGAATACATAACTTGGATTAATATTTACAGATCCTTTTTAACAATGCACGTATCTTACATTTCCATTCTCCACGTTTTTCAGATTTTTACATCCATTATTCAGTATTCATTCAATAAGGCGATGGAGGGAACAACCAGTTTCTTCGCTAAACACTATTTCATCTGGGGTTCCTAGTATATATTTTTTTAACATTGTGTTAGAGTGTGTTGTAACAGATGGCTCTAGAAATACTTGAAGGACATATATTTAGAGTAAAACTTTTCTTCAAAGAATACACAAATACTATATTTTGCTGGGCAAAGCAGAAAAATTTACTATTTTAAAAATATGTACATACTAACATTAATGACAATGATTAATCAAGTTTACATAAGACTTTTAGTGTAACTGTAGATCAGTCACGTTTATCAATCTTGTGCTAATAGCATTCCTTACTACTCCAGTACTTTTATGTCCCTGTCTTGAAGTCTTTATTCTTATAAACTTCTCACTCATGCTGTTTTGTACTCATGAGTGAAAGACTAGCAATGAACCAGAATAAATACACTGAAGTTCTGCCCCTCTCTTGCTGTTTTGGTTTTTTTTTTAGACTGATATTCAGTTTTAGTTCTTCTTGAGACGGATGAACTGCAAAAGTTTTGAGACTATTTACCTGGATTCTTTTTGAAGGAGAAGGGACTTAATGTCTCATCCTACTGTTTATGAAACACGACTATATTCTGAAATGAGGTATCTCACATTATGTATGTGTTTATATATTATATTTTGGCTTTACAGTCAAGAGGTTTCCCACTATATTGTCAGATGTCTTGTGCTCTGGAAAGTCCAAGTCATGTGCATCATTGACTCTGAATTCAAAATGATGGTCTTAGTCACATAATAGTATATGTGCACATTTTTATATTTTGTAATACTGAAAAAATGATCCTATTTGTTATTCTACTTTCTAGTTGTTAGGCTCACATAAAATGGACAGAAGAAAAAGCCAATAAGCTATTTTTACCGTTTCTTTTATAATGCATCTCATTAAGCTCAAATTATTAATCAATGAAACAGTAATTTTTAAATTAATCTGTTAACGGATCTGCAAAAAAACTTCATTGGATTTATACAGCCTACCTTGAATTCAATGGGATGATGCTAAAAAAAATATGTTGCTATCAAAGACATTGTACCCATAATAATAGAGGGCTTCAAAAGAACACTGCAGCTTCGATCTCTGATTCAGTGGATTACATTATATAGTATTGCAGATTTATACCTAATAGTTCTTAGATCTTTTAACCAGATTCATTGCAACTTGAATAATTTCTAGTATTACTGAAATACAGCAAAGATATTCAGTAAGTACTCAGAACCCATCTTAGAAAATGTCCTCCGGAACATTACTATTACTATTAATGGCTATTAATAATATTTTTGATATTAGAACCCTGAGCTATTAGTATGTGGAATCAGATAATTTACTACTAATTAAAAGTTTTAAATGTAAATGCACTTGCTTGTTAGCTGGCTCCTACTGCTAGTAGCTTGTAGGTTATCCTTTTGTTGTGAAAGAAACTGTAAATTGTGGTGTATCATTAACACATATACAAAATATGTGAAATTAACTGTCTTCAGAAATATTTCTTTATGAAAGAAATATGTTTGTAAATAACTAGGTAAGCCCTTTACTGCTAGTAATAACAAACAGATGGAAACAAAAATATGTTTCTAATAACCATGTCTTCACAGTGTGATTACAGCAAGACACAAAACATTGTAAACAACTTTTTTGTTTGCCAAAACATGAGTTTGGAGTGCCTTTTTTCTTTTATAACATATGACCCCACAAACATCGAAAGCAGCAATACAAATTGGCTCCTTGTATTTGCTTTTATATTAAAGGTACTGTCAACTTTAACTGGAAAGAAAAAAAAACAACCAACAACCAACAAAACAGAGAATCACAAACTGCCTTCATTACCCTGGATTTTGGCATTTAAATGAAGAAAGAATTAATTTTAATTAGCTTGGTTTTAAAATGCATTTTAAAATAATTTATAAAATATTCTGTTTGGCTAAAACTTGAAGATCTTTTGAACTTTAGCACAAAAATACTTTAGTTTACCTGAAATGAAATTTAATAGTATTTTCTGCCTGAAGTTCCAAACATCATGAATCTTTCCAGATAGGTAAGGCAGCAGCTGTTCCTTGTAATGCTACCACAAGGTGGGAAACTCAAGCAAAGGTGTCCTGCCTTCAGCCAGTTCCAGTGTCCCTGTTGTACATCCGCTACACCAGGAGCTCAGTACAGAAATGACCCCAGATGCTTGGGCCAGAGGCACATGGGGCCAGCTCAACTTATTAGTACACTCTGCACCAGCAGAGGTGAGAAACAGATGATGACCACAGCAACAAGAAGGGAAAAAAACACCCAGACAAGAAGTGGCAGGTGCCCATGAGCAGCTATAGAACATTGCTTATTTTGTCAGGTTAAAAAAATGGGTGGAAAACAGTGCTGTAAGCTTGCTTTTATTTATCCTTGTTTTGCATATAAAGGAGGCTTGAATACTATCACTTGAGAAGTACTGAGTGTGCAAACAACTTGATTCAATAGATAGGCAGACTGCTATTTCAAGGGACTAGTAATCACAAGCATATTCTTTGAAAGTGCAATTACTGAATACATTAGAAAATGTGCAAATTGCTTTTTAATTTCAGTTATTCAAAGTGTAATAACAAATAAACAAGGTATACGGACCTTGAGCATTGAATTATTAGCATAAAGCTTAAACATATCTTAAAGTTATGCCTTTAAATGTTGAATGTAGTCTTATATATACTTTTAGCAGTATATACACTTTTAGCAGTGCTTTATACAATACAAAAATCACAGTAGGAAGTTGATAGATACTTCTGTCTGAAAATTATTTATTATTTATTATTCTTCATTTTCGCTCAAAATCTGAAGATACAAATATAAATCAATTGCTCACAGTAGGGAAGTGTTGCTTGCCAGTGTTTTCTGAATTCCTATTAATAGCATATTTTGGCACATATGCATTTTAAAATTATTGGGATTTCAGCTGTGTGAAAATTGGTACATTTGTGGAAAAGAGAAAAATAAATTCCAAGTGTTTTGTTTTGGCACGAAGAATGAATAGAAAAAAAGTGCTGAAATGGTGCGTTATCAATCTAGTCTCCCAGTAATCTAAAGGCAATGTGTAGTTCAAATCACATGAGAATTAGACTATGGAGATCTAATATAAAGTAACAGGATAAAAAGTACACAGGAGACATCTTAAATGTACCTCATCTGTACCCACAAATGGCACAGTGGAGTCTCAGAGAAATCCATGATTCTATATATCCTAACAGACCAGTTAACTAAATAATTCAAGGTATTTTCACACCTTTCCTTATGCATTCTCCTGCATATGTATACCAAAGTAAATGCCTTTCAAAGTAAAATGAAACGACTCATGAAAGTGAACCTTGTCATCAAATGTAAATACTGTAACATAAAAAAGAAAAGAAAAATTTCCATTAATTTCTTCACATGCTACTTGGAATAGAACACAATTTCCAAAGACTTCCACCACCTTCCCTTGTAATACAATGTAATACAGTTTTCACTGCAAGTTGGAGTGAACTCCTGTCTGCTATGCTCAAGCAGAGCTCTGAAATAGCCAAAGGCACAGCTACCAGTTCCAAAATAAGATGAGCAGTTTTTACCCTCCAGGCTGAATCTACAGATTCAGTGCCTGCAGCACACTTGCTGTTGTGGTCTGTCCACGGAGCCTGCAGACCAGGGCAGGACATTTAAGGTTGCCATGAGAATTGCTGGGTGGTTCTGTAAGCTCTTATTTGCTCCTGTAAATTTTTCTGAGCTATGTGGTTATGTTTCGACATGTGCTTACTGCCTTTATATTTGAAACTGTCTCTCTCTGAAGAAAACCTGCTTTTTGCTATGCCAACTTGTCTGCAACTGGCTTGAGCGCTATCATGCACTATGAAGTGCCCCAGCATAGACATTGAGGCTTTGTCCATATTGCTAAAGAAAATAAACCAGGGCCCACATTCTGGCTCCAAAGCAAAATAGCAAAGCCTGGGTTGAGTCCACACACCTAAACTTTCCTTTTCCTGCCCACAGCTAGATTTTCTAAAATAAGACAGTCACACTGGAGTCTTCCTAATTGAAATAGTCGCTGGAGTTTGCTATTCCCCAAATGGGGGCAAAAAGCACAAGCTGACCTCAGCCAAAACAGTGCCAGGGAGCATTCTATCAATATAGCAGAGCAGGCTGGCAAAGGAGAGAATTCACTCTGTCTTTATATAAGCACACAGACCCATCTTTTTGCCTTTGGGGTCCTTACAAGCTTGCAAGATCCTGTTACAGGACTCACACAAGGCTGGCCCCTACTGAAATTGAGACCTTGTGGAAAAGGCAGGACCTGCCAATTTACTTCTCTCTTGCAATGAGTCATCACAGTTCTGTTTGGATCTTATTCTGAATGATCATTTTGTAGAAAAAAAAATTTGTGCCTACTGAAATGCAAATATATAATGGAAGAGAATAAATTCTTTTCCAGTGGTAAAGCATGTTGACTTATTTCTACACCTTATACTTCAATTCCAGAAGGAGTCATCTAGTTACTAGAATGGTTTCCTATGTAAGGCTGATCAAACAGGCCTCAATTCTATTCCTTTAGCAGGTCTGTAACTTTAAATTTGTAGATGATTTCATTAATGTCAGTAGGACTGTTCACATTTTTAAAGTGATACAAAGAAGTTTTCAGTCATACTTTGATAACAGGTGCATATTTGCATTAACACTTCTTGAGACAGTATGTCTACATAGTCACTTTCATATGAAAAAGAATATTATTTCCTCCATGCTTGCTAATTTTTATTTTCAAGATACATTAGCCTTCTCTTCAAATAAAAACAAAGCATGTGATCTGGAAGTCAGGAGCAAAAGCCACAAAATATCAGACAAACTGTAGAGTGATTACTGTACAAATGCTTTTGTAGAAATGGGAGGCATCTGAAAATATTTCTGGAAGAGAATGAAAACACAGCATATGACAGAGAATTTATATGAGATGACATTCTGAGCAGGTCTGATAAGAATAACCTCTTTTCAACAAAAGACGTGCTATTGCCATGAGCTGGTTTATAAGCATTTATAATTAATAACCATTTATAATTGCTGTAGTTATTTGTGCTGATTTCATTCAAGGGCATGTTGTGAAAAGCACTGGCTTTTTTTTTTTCTTTTAGATTTTTTCAGTCCAAAATCATTGGTGTAGACAGTGCTGAATTGATTTTTACTTTTCCCATTTTGTGAATTGAAGTCTTCCTCCAAAGAATATGCACTGTAGGTATTTCTTTTCCTCATATTGAGGACTGCTTAATAGTCTGGGACGTTAAAAATATCTCTAGGCACATTTTTAGCCTGGTTTCCTGAGGAAACAGGGCTTAGGCAGTCATGCTGTCTGTGTGTCTGTCTCTCTGTCTCTCTCCAGTACACCGGAGTCCCTTGGACAGTTTCAACAAGATTTGACAAAGACACAGAGTTTTCAAAGATATTAAGCTCTTTCAACTGGCCTGCACAGAATATTGCCCAGGGGCCTCATTTAGGCTCCAGAGCTGTTTGTTTGATCCATCAAAGTTGAGTTGTTCTGTTTAGGCTCACCCAGCAGCCAAGAAACGGCAACCAGGCGGTCATTCAGCTCAGGGAGAGCTGACGGTCAGTCGGCATGGCTGCGATTCTCACACAGCCACAGTGCCTGCTGTTTCTTGCTGGGCTGTCAGGCCAAGAAAAGATAGATAAGGACCTGGAGGGTGGTGGGCAGGCTCATGCAGGAGTAATGATACGGCTGTGTAGAACTGCAGGACACGGGGATTCAACCACTCTATAAAATAAATATATAAAAAAAAAAAATTACTAAAAATCGAGAAAAAAAACTTTACAGACTTATATGTCTTTTGCCACAGAACTACTTAAATGATGAAGCAAAACACAGGGCTCAACACTTACTTGCTAGCATCTAAATAATGGTTTTCAAGACTATATGCACAATACATCTGTTAGGAAGCAAACAATATCTAAAAGCTACAGGAACAGATGTGCACATCCAAAATATTTGTGAGCATGTGTGTGCGTATAGATATATATGCATACTTGCATATGAATGCACTAATCCTGGAACCTTCATGATCCCATGTACATACTCCATATAAAGAACTTCAAATTCTGTACTCTTGTTATTTCCAGTGCATTTTGGCAACAGGACACTCATTTGTTAATGCATTCCTAGATGGTGGAGCAGAGTACTTGACCACTAAGATTAGGGTCAAGCCCACCAATTTAACTGTAAAGCTTACTGATTTGATTTGTATAAATAAGATTTTTGGATAAACTATGTTGTTTTTCACCAGCAAGACTCATATTACGTGATTACAATGTGAGCTGCAAATAAGGTTTGCAAGGGCAACAGTGTCACAGAAACATTCTAGTAGTTCTAGTAAACAGCTTTGTTTCAGAAAATAAGTCAGAAACTATTTCACAAATTTCCTTCATTGCCAAAAATTTATCTTAAAATGTGTTAACCATTTGCCTTTATTCTTTACCGTGAACTGCTGTCTGTCTTTGGTTAAGAACTAAGTGATTGGAGCCAAATGTTTAAGGCAACAGTTTAATATTTTTGTTTCATTTCATGAAAAGTCCATATTTGAAATGAAGTAAAAATTGAAGGAAAAAAAAAAACAGCATTCGGAGGGCACAGCGGAGTGGACAGCAAATGTCCCGTAAGTAACGCCAGCAGGCAGGAAATAACATATATTAAATTCAAAGCAGCCATTCGTGTCTTCAGTCTCTCCAAGAATGCTAGTACAAATCCAGCTGGCACCTCAGGTAGGTTCTCCAGCCACATCTGCCTGACGCATTTGGCTGTGTCTGATACTTTTTTTTTTTCTTTTTTCTTAAGGAAAGGTCTAACTGCTAAGAAAAGTATAATTCATTTATTTCAGGATTTCAAGGAACAGATAATCCACCACGTGGCAACATTTCTCCTCATCAGCTTTTTCCTACTGTTGTAATGCTGAGCAGGAACAACTGAACAGCTATGACTGCCATGCTTCGTATTATCGAGAGAGGCATGGCTGTATTTCCATCATGTGTTTGGACTGTGGTTTTCCTTATCCAGCAAGACGACCCTCTTAGTTTGCAGAAATGCTAACTTCTTGCTGTTTCACCTAGAAAGACTTGACATAAAGATAGTAGTACATCAGCAAGGAAATAAGCGTTTGCTCTGAACCATATAAAGCACTAGCTGTTTAGCATTAAGTTGGTCAAAAATGTTTTTATAAGATAGTAGAAATCATTTTACATCACGAATTATTTGGCCATATCTCTCCTTCATTTAATTCTGTTGGCTTTTGGGTTAAAATTTGGAAGGATTTGGGTAACTGGCTGGAAATGGGCTGTAGCCCCAAAATGTGAATCTAAATTTTCAAATGCCTCTAACCTGGAAATGGGTTTTTGTTACAAGCTGTCTTTGTAGAAGCAGGACAGCATGGGATTATGGAATTTAAATGCTTTGTATTTTGGTTATATGTTTTTCAGCTTGTGAAAGTGCAAGCTATTTGTCTACTTGAAATAAATTTCTTCTGTTTATCTGCCTGCATGCAGGCACCCTGGAAATATGTATATAAATTCCCAGTTCAGTTTGAGTTACAAGTGTCTACATGAAACCTCAAAATGACAATACTCTTGCACAAAAAAAAAAAGAACATTAGAAATAAAGAAGTGCATTATTCAGTCTATTTCTTTATGTCTGCACAACATCAGGCAAACAACCGGCTCTCAATAAACCATAAGAAATAACAAATAAGCGCAAGAGAGTACAACTGAAATAATTCCAAAGAATTAAGGCCAAGTAATTACAGCTTTTTAGATATATTGACTATAAAGAAGTGTTTTCCTTGAGGGAACTTGAGGTTAACCATATGGCATACTGACCTAATCTTCAAAAGTACAAGAATGAGAATCTTTTGATGAAGCATGGCATTGCTATCTACATCTGTGACAGAGGAGAATAAATTACGTAGCTCTTTAGATATTTTGGTAGTTTTTATTAATAATTGTAGTTATGTAAGTTAATATTATAGCAAACATTCAAGTGTAATGTTTTAGGATATAAACTGAGCAGTGATGGAGCCAGGAAATCAAGTCCCCTATGTAGAACAGTGACTCATTGCAGTATGAATCATTTATGTCTAAAAGCAGAACTGGTCCTATTGTGTTCTGCATTGTGTCAATATTTCCATGGTAAATCATTGTTTTCAGGGCTTCTATCCATGGAAAATGGATTTTTCGTTAAAACTGGTACACAAAACACCAGGCCAACAACACAAATTTTAATTATTGTAAGTAATAGGTATTTTCCCATGCAAAAGCAATTTGGATCATTTGTATAGATGTTCAAGACAAGTTTGATTTTCTAATGAATATTTGAACCATATTTAGATTTTGTGAACTTGAGAAGAAAAAAAATGTGTATTTGAATGTATTTCATTATTTAGCTTTTATATTTTTGTTCATTCTTTCCTTTCTGTTCTCCCAATCGTTTCTACTTTGTACCACAGACTTGTTTGGTCAAGGCTTTGTTTAGCTGCAGGTGTTAACCCCGTGGACTTATGAGGTCCTTATTTTTAGTCAATACCAGCAGACTTATAGCTTCCTGTGTGTTCATTGTAATTGGATTTGTACTTATGGTTATTTCCTAAATGTTTTGTAACAGGTATAACGAAAATCTGGGCTGTAAGTATAAATGTTTTTAGTCCACAGGTTTTAATCAAACCAACATGATCAGAGCAAAATCTTTCTCAGTAATGACAGTACATGAATATCCCTGGATTTGCCAGGCACACAATTTGAACCAGGTTTCATTGGTTTCGGGTTGGCTTCTGACTGGGATAACTAAAAATTCAGGTTTGACAAACTCTTGCTACTTAGCAAAATTATAAACATAGAGGTGGGGGGAATTTTTCTGTTGAGTTCCAGAAATGGATGAACTGGACATTTCTATGTAAGCCAGTTACCCATGTATTAAACATCAGTAATACATCTGTATAATTTGAAGATTTTCCACCATGAAAATGATATTTTAAACTCCTTCTGGCTGGATTTCAGTGCTTTAGACTCTTGTATGCCTGCATTTCACTACCAGGCACCTACCCTGAAATAAGTAGGGGCTGCCTGATGCAGTTTGGTGAAGGCAGGGGGATTTAATAAATGTTGAAAAAGATTAATAGTAGTAAGGCATCATTATGCATTCTGAGTCTGTGAAACTTCTTTATTAGAGTACAGTGTATCCTGTGAATGTTTGAAATATTCTGGTCTAATTCAATGGGGTTTTGTCTCTGGAGTTCTATTTTGATTCTTTTTCATTTTGTCATGAAACAAAATGAGGTCAGGTTTATGAAAAAAAAATAAATCTGTGTTAGACAAAGTTTTGCCAGGATGAACTTTTACCTCTGAAGATATTATGGGTTTTAAACACTTTTTATTTCTCAGATATGCTGTTTCATTCTTACACAGCCTGCTTGTTGTAGCATTCACCTGTTCCAAAATTTTAGTAGCAATATTTTTTTTGCCAAAATGAAGAATTATCTTTTCATCCATTACTGTATCTATTGCTGAGAAAAATAAAATTACTACCTCAAAATTATGACAATAACAGTTGTAATAAATAACACCATCCAAATTATGATTAAAATGTGTTTGGAACAGCAAATCTAAACTCTAATAAGTATTAAATAAATTACCAAATAAGAAATGTGATGCTGCTTAATAAATATTGAGGACAAAATCATCATAATAATAATAATAATAAACCAACTGAAATCTGGTATTCTACCGCTTCATGTACAGTATGAGAAAGTCAGCTGCAGAGTTAGAATGAAAGTACGGAAATCTAAGAGTAGTAGTTTAGTAGTTTAGTAGTAGTTTAATTTTGTAGTGCTCATATAAAACCCACACAGAAAAGAGAAAATGAACTTACTTGGGACTAGATGTTCCAGTGTTTTCAAGTAATTAAAATAATACTGAAAAGAATCCAAGAAGTATGATCTGTAATCTTACATTTTGCTGAGTCACCTTGGAGCTCTGAGACTGGGGATAATTATTTGCTTCTTATCTGATTTCTCATCATGAAATGTTGTGACGTTCTTTTCTTTTCTTTCTAACATTGACATTTGCAGTTGGTGTCTCCCTAAATCCTCCATCGGGCATACCTTGAGTTTCCTTTCAAGCTCTTGTCATCCCTTCTTTCAAGAAGTATTATACATTTCTCCCACTGAAATCAATACTACAACATTCACTGTCTTCAAAATTGAGAACTTTTAAATAAAAAATTTCAAGTTTTGGTAAATTAAAAGAACAATTCAGGGTGACTGCATAACTGTGGTGGTTTCACCTTTGTCATCACTTGCTACTCATGCCCTCATCTTCTATCACTTGTGTCATGATAGTTCTTCCTTTTGTAAAGAGATGTGCAAAATCCCATGGAAAATAATGAGATTTAAAAATCTCTGGTACTGAGACTCTGTTCCTGGTTTGTAATCTTCAGTGCAGACTGGGAAATTATGACAGTTACAGCTCCTTTCAGCTAAGAATCAGATCCAGTGTGGATGACCAGATATTTCCCTTGTACATCCATACAATGCAAAGAACAGGATGAGAATCCCATAATGGCAAATTATGAATTTACTGTAATAAATACTTAAAAATTATCTGATTATTTAGTTGCTAAATGAATACATTACTAAGTGGCTCTTTGACTGGGGGATGGGAAAGATTACCAACCTCAGTTTACTCTTTTTACCATAGTCTTTTTATATACCATTTTATAGACTGCATGTAACTTACAGGTACTCACAGGGAGGTTACATGGCCCCCAATTCAGAACCATTACTAGTATAAGTTTCTTCTGGAAATTGCTGGTGCAATTTTTATCACCCAGATAATTAAGACTAAGAATTACAAAGCACTTTGATTCAGATATTCAGAATCACCTGCATCCCCCATGAGCTGGCAGACAATTACAAAACCTTTTATGCATCCAGCTACAATCAGGTGCAATTAGCAGGTAAAGCGCAGAGTTTGTGGTGCAAATATGTACTCAGTTATTTTTCCACACAGATTTGAATGTACCTTTTAAAAAACTATTTCTGTTCCTTAAAAAAGAATTCCATTGCCTCTGGAACTAATATACATAATAGCAAGATAGTCTAGAATTTACCATACTTTATTAATTTGAAGCTGTAAATTTTTACAAACTTTCTTTTTTCCCTGTACTTTTCCAAAAGTTATTATCAAATAAATTAACTTCAGTGACAAAAACAGAAGAAAGTATAGAAAGAAAACAAATACCATATATTGACCACTGAATAACTGGTTTTTTTTAAATATTATTTTTACTACTATAAGGTATTCAGCTATGAAATAAAGAAAGAAAATTAAGAGTTTTTCCTGAAGTTGCCTTTTCCTGCAAAAAGTTAACATGTTGAACTCCTACTGCCACTTTTTATTTTTGTGGGAGAAAACTTGTCTTTCTGGATTTCTATTTTTCTTTTCCTATTCTGGCCTAAATGTAATAGTATGAGTTCAGGTTTTAAACTGAAAATACTCAGGGGAGAAGATGGGAGAAATCATCATCCTTCCACTTCTTGGAGTGGAAGGTTACTGACAACAGTGCACCAACCTACACAAAACATGCTGGAAAAACAGATGGGAGCAAAGTTCATGATCTTGTTTTCTTCTCCATATGAGTCAGAAGAGCAATCCCTTGTGCGGATGACATGCACTTCATTTGAAAGGATGTGACATTTCCATTTTGCCCTTGAAGCCCAGGAGACAAGAGATGTACATATGTCACAAATCTTCTGACTCCAAACAAGGAGGAGGTGGTGAGGATGAAGGGAAACACTTAAAAGTCATCTTGGTTTTCCTGTGGTATACTCACTGTGAATACTGTCAGAAAATATTTCCCACCTGCTATAGTCTTTACTTTTCCAAAACGAGAAAATTTTCTCTGAAGTATTAGTCAGTGTCCTGTGGATACGTTATCTCTGGCACAGATTATTTGAGTGTATCTGTGGGGGGAGGTTGCTCTATAACCTTTTAGTAAAGGCTAAAGAGGCACTGGGAGCTCCTTCCAACACTTTACTGCCTCATTTGATTATTTCATCCTTGATGTTGCCAAGTGGAAGTTTAATTCCTACAGATAATTTAGCTATACTTTGCCCACTGGACTGCATGGCAAGGCAAGCCTGCATAAGCTCTTAGTGTGCCTCCAAGGTAGTAGGATTTCTTTGGAATAACTGGGGTTTTTTTGGAAGCTTGTTGCCATTAATAGGAAACACTTTCCTATCCTCAAAGGTATGCATGATTCTTGCCATCCCTAGGTGTTGCATTCAGAACTCTGTCTGGAGTTTGCAAATGACTCCTTATTCAAAATTAGAAGTGTTTTATACTATATTCATAATGCCCTGACTTTTCTTAAGTGAAGATTAACAAAGCTATTATGGATGCCAAAGAGTGCAGCTGTCTGCTCAGGTGGAAACCAAGTATTCAATAACAGGAGTCCTGATGATGCAGTTTGCTGTGCATAAAAAGATGTAGGTGAAAAAGAATTTATAATGTCAAATTATAATTTATAATAATTATCAGGCGAGATAAATGAAAGACTATGTACCTACTGCTTGCATGCCTCAAAGGTAGTTCTGTGATATAAATACATGTTCATTAAAGTATTTGGTAATATCTCAAATGTCTCCTTGGAGATATCCAAAGCCTGACTGGACACAGCCCTGAGCAACCTGCTCCAGCTGCCCCTACTTTGAGCAGGGGGGCTAGACTCCACAAGTCCCTTCCAGCCTCAGCCACCCTGTGACTCTGCGTAATAGCATCTATGTGATAATCTGCAATGCCCAGTGGACTATTAGATTACTTGGATGCCTTTCCTTCCTCACCCATATTCCAACTGCTAATTAATCTCATTTGGGATGCTTGCAAAAGGAAACAAATAAAACTTTTTTAATTCTAGATGTTTTTCCTTTGGTTAAAGTTCTAACTCCAGATGAAAGCACCTTGGAAATTGTTGTTCTCCCAAAGAGGTTAAAATGCTTTCTGGTGTTTTGTTGCTGTTTTTTTCTTCTTTTTACTTTTTTATGTAATTTTCTTCCCTTTCATCAGAATGATAATTTTATTAGCTGCAATTTGAATATCTCTTCTGTATGTCATGCCTTCCCATACAGAATTCAGCAGCAGAATTAGCTGATTTGTCTTTTGTAATAACCAATATTTGCCCTTGAGCTATTGGGAATTGTATTTACATCCTTGTCAGTCTAGAAATAGGGGATGAAAAATGATAGCTCTCTTTCATCCTTGAAACATCAGTGCTAAAACAACTAAACAACACTAAAAGTTCCTGAAACATGAGATTTTACAGTTGTGGTTTTTCTGGAAGAAAAGCATAGTGAAAGTCTTTCTAGCTTTTTAAATAACAATCAAAGTTTGAGCCCAGTGGAGCTGGTTTCATAGTAATTAAAGTACTGGAGGTTACAAATTCAATACAGAAACTTTAGACTAAATTAAACTGAACTTCACACTCAATTGCAGTAGGTAGTTGGTATATTGTTTTTCAAAAACATTTGTGGGTTTTTTTTGTTTGTTTGTTCTGATCCAAATGGCATACTGGCTCCTTTTTAAAGATAATTCTTTCAAGTTGTGGCTTTGGGGGTTTTCATGTTTGTATTTAGTTTATTAAGAGCATTGCATTGTGGAAACATACTGATATAAAAATTGTAGCTATCCTAAAAATGGAGCTAAATGCCCAGTTTAAATGTGTATCTGGGGGATTCTTTTAGGTTTTAGTTGTTGGTGGTTTGGTGGATTTTTAAAAATTACTTTATTTCATTTAGTTCATCCAGAGCTTTTGCCTTTCAAGGGTTAAAACAGATACCACACAGACTTTTATTGACGAAGGAGTCTCCCCCACCCTGCTTCCATTAGAAGCCTTTGAACTTGATTCATGTCTGCAATCCTCCTTCCATTACAAAGTAATGTCAAGATCTCTGCAAAGACTGTAGCCTGTTTAATGTCTTATTTGTCACCTAGTTAAATCCTACTGTTTGACATTTAGAATTATCTCTAATAGCTTTACCACTTTCCTAGGATCTTCGTCCCCATTCAGCATAGCTTTTGTATAATCTTTGGTAAAATACTATGCCTAAAAACAAACAACATGTATGTTACATAGATTTTAAAATTGTAAAAGGCTATATAAACATCAAATCCATGGAGACTCAATTATGTAATTTAACTGTAAAGAAAAGAAAACAGACGTTATACACTAAACTCAGACTACCTTAATCATAAACAGAAAAGATTGAAAAAAGGGAAAAACTAGTTGTTACTGTTACTATTACTACAATCAATTTCAAGATCACTTCTCCCAGTTTTCCTCTTTTTAAAATGGAATTTAAAAAAGAGCTGGCAGATTACTTCTAATGAAGAAATTATGCAGTTACTTTTCTTAATATATATATTGTTTAGTGAAAATATTTTTCCCCTAACATTTCATTATCAACATGAATTAAGTGAGCATTTCCCACTACAATGGAGACTTGATTGTAGAGTAGTTGCATTAAACAAGATATTCAGACTAAACTTCTATCTGTGAGACTAGTCATTTAAGTTACATATTGTTTTACTCTGCAGTCTAGATCATTACATTTCTTAGGCTCAAATGTCACTATTCAGACAGAGAGTCACCTTTTTCTTTTGAGAATTTATTTTTCACAATTTTTCAGAAGCATTTGGCACATCCATGACTACTTTCCTCAGGGAGCAAAATATTTACCCTTCCCTTCCTGCGGTCTCCAAGTGGTGCTTCTGCTTCTGTACCAACTCCTTGGTTGTTCCTCTGCAATTCTTTGTAGGATAGCATTGAAAATTAGTTCAACGAAATCATCTGTGTTTAAAGTGCAACAGATAAACTTGAAAGATCCATTAGCAAGTATAACTATAGTGGTGGTGAAGGACTGAGCAGCAGGGACATTCTGGCTTCTTGGTGTTTTTTTGACACTCTACCTAGTTGTTGTATCTAGTGACACTGCAAGGTACAGAGGTAATGGTGACTCAGTCTCAAATGCAATGGAGAAATACTTTTTCCTGTGTTTACAGAAACAGGAGTGGTCAGAGGAGAGAGCGGAAGTATACATCATATGCATCCAATTGACTGTCCTGACATGGTTAAGGAAACCCTTTAAATCCTGTTGTGACCTTCTGTGGGTGCACCATCTGCAGCTGGCATGACAAAATGCCTTCTGAATGGCACATGTTGCCCCCTGAATCATAGTGCGATGCTGACTTACACCAAAACAACTAGAAACAGCACAATATATGTCCATGGCTGGCTGCTTTCAAATTGCCCTGGCATTTCTTCACCTAGCAGAAATCTTTTGTTGGCTAGCTTCTTTACTAAGGTAGAGTGTAAATACTGATGTCCATGGAAACAAGTTTCCTTGACCTGACATTTTTCCCAAGCTCCAAGATTTGTCACACAGTCCTCTGCCACACATTTTAAAAAAAAAAAAAAAAAAAAAAAAAAAAAGATAAACTCCCTGCTGAAGTTCCTTTCTGAAAGAAATGGAATTCCAGCCTGAGACCACTACATGATTGCTTCTGTGGTGGTATGAGCTTGGTGTCTAGGCAGTCTGAGGCAGACGTGGGCTCTCTGTGTCCCATACCTTCAGCTCAGTCCAGATGCACAGAAGAGTCAGGCCACGTCCTGGGAACTGCAGCCCCTAAACCTTCCAGTGGGAAATACAATCTACCAGTGAGCCCCAAAAGCTTTTGCATTCTGTTCCATGTTGGAGTAAAACTAAAGTAACCTCCTAGTGACTCATATGTGACTATCTCGCTGTCACAGAACTAGGAAATCTGCCTAAAACTTTACCAGCGTTGGGATTTTTTTTGATAAAAGTTACACCCGCTCTATATCATCAAATGCAGAGTAATCAAACCCAAGCAATGTTTTATGTAGCCTTTGTCTTAGATGATAAACTTCCATCTCTGAACTAAGGCTGACCGCTTCAGTCCAGTAGTTTACCATTACAGTTAGCACGGATCCCAACCAAACTGAGCAAAAAGGGACTAACAGCACCTCCCCTCAACCTAGTGGGAACACGTGATTTCATCAGATTCGCTCACTTGAGTTAATCCAAGCCCTGCTCTGTTATCACAGATGTTCAGCCACCCTCCTTGACTGAATTTCTGGTTGCCTTCTTCCCATCAGCTCAGTAACCAGAGTAACAAAATACCTCTGGTTAACAGCATACGGGTACGTACTAGGAGTCCCCTGTGGGGTTTTCTCTTAATTCCTGTTGTCTTGCTGGAAGCAACTTGGTTCATCGTGGTCTGCTGTGACACAGACTGCCAGGAGACAGCAGCAGACTTACACTCCTATTTACCCTTCAGCCCTCAGGAGATCTGGTGTTTTGGTTGTAAAAGGAATTTCTTGAACCACAAAGGGAATTGGCCATCTGTTACACCAGTTAAGCACAGCACTGGAAGTATTCTGCTTTGATCAGTAGTGGGCAGTATTAGGTACAAGGTAAAAGCAAGCAATTACGTGTAACTAGAAAGGGAGACCTTATTGCAGAGCTCTGGCCTCACATGTTAGATTTGCTCATTTAGAAAGTGTATGTCAAATCATCACTTTTATTTTCATTTCCCCTGTTCAGACCATCTGGAGGTAGTGTATGTATATAACAATCTGGTTTTCTGAATACATATGAATAAATTATATGTGTAAAATATCAGTGAAATGATGATGGTTTTTTAAAAATATTTTTAACTATGTGCTCTTGTCCATTTCTGGCATATATTTTACCTATCTCTTTACCCTTAACCTCTTTAATATTTCAGTTTTTTATACTAAAAATGCCCTACAAGACTCGCACAATTCAGTCTTTTCCTGCTTTTAAGTCCTTCTTCCACTGTCCCCATTACTCCAAGGCAATGTGAGTTTCTCACAAGTTTCTCAGATTTTCTTGCCTTTCTGTGTCACTCTCTTTTAATGGATGACTATTGCTAAATAGCAAACTTCAGTCTGCTTTCAAAATCCATTTCTGCATTCCTGTTAAAGACGGTTTTGCTGACTGTAGAGACATGACAAGCTGTGAACAAGCTACCCCCAAAGCACTGTACTTGTGTCTAATAATTTTATGGCTAAATTAATTTTATGTGGGGGGAATTCTAGATGTGTTTACAGAAAAAAAGGAGCAGAATTAAACAAAAATCTTTCTAGAAAACAGGTTCATAAAGAAGTAAATCAACAAAGACATATTTGCTCCAAATCACAGAATCTAGCTATAACTGATAAAATAAACAAGAAATGACAACTCATTGAAAACATTTTAAAAACTTGCCCTTTTGAATTTTTAAGATTAACACGATTAATCAGAATGATCTACTCAGTGATTCAGCAGAGAAATCTTTTCTTTCCTCTACATTTTTCCCTGAAAACTGGTATCAATTCTAATTTGGTTAGGATCAAAAGGCTGAAACTAAAGTATTTAACAGAGCTTCAGTATCTGTAATAGCTGGCCTTTAAATATCTTTCTAAAGTTAAACATAATTCTAAAGATGCTTCTAAAACATCTTTCCCACATCCAATGTAACTTAAAAAACACCAGCTATTGACCTCTATTAATATATCAGGAAGACTGATGAGGGAAAAGGATACTACAGGAAAACCAGATGAGTGCAAACTTGTTATCACTAAACACAGACAGGATTTCTAAGAATTCAAAGAATGAGATTTTGGAGTAACCTTCCTAGAGGGATAAAAAGGCACAAGTTAATTTTAAGTGGAAGTTTGCACATTTATGAAAGAGAAGACAGAAGAAAATGGGAGGGGAGCAGCTCCAGAGCCAGGCCAACCGGCAGCAGAGCAGCAGAGCTCAGAGCACAAGCAGCTTTCCTGGGCTAAGAACCTTAAAGATCATGTAGTTCCAACCCCCCTGCCAAGGGCAGGGACACCTCCCACTACAGCAGGTTGCTCAAAGCCCCATCCAGCCTGGCCTTGAACACTTCCAGGGATGGGGCATCCACAGCTTCTCTGGGCAACCTGTTCCAGTGTCTCACCACCCTCACAGGAAAGAATTTCTTCCTAAAATCTAATCTAAATCTCCACTCTTTCAGTTTAAAACCATTACCCCCCATCCTACCACTGCACTCCTTGGTAAAGAGAACCCTCCCCGTCTCTTCTGTGAGGCCCCCTGTAAGTACTGAAAGGACACAATAAGGTCTCCCCGGAGTCACGACAAGGGAGCAAATATATGGGCTATCAATATTGGGCTCTTCCTTCCTGTGAAAAGATCTACTCCTGCTTGTGAGTTTCAGCGTGCTCCTTCCTACCCCAGCGCACATCTGCAGGTGAGCACTGGAGGCCACAAGGAACACTTTCTCCTGGTTTCACAGCATAGTTCTATCTTCTACAGACAACAGCTGGCAATTAATGACAAAAATCCCAGTCCTATCCAGACACATCTATATTCCAGGTGTCCTTCTGCAAAGTTAGGCTGTGAATGAGATTATGTCTGCCTTTTTTATGTTGCTTGCTCTGTTGGCTTTACGATACAGTACCCCCAAGTGGCCTGTTCAAGTCAGAATTCGAACACAATAGTTCACTGATGGTTTTTAATGAACAAAGCTGAAACTGAACTAAGATTAAAAAAAATAGAGAGTAAGAGGGAGCACTTCAAAGAATCTTATGTAAACAAAACTGTAGCTCCGTGACCACGTCAGAGGAAATGACTGTTTTACTTAAAATGATGCAGAAGACAATCACCCCAATTTTCACTTTGCTATGCTTTTCAGTGCCTTTGCTATGCCTGTGTTTCCTGGCTCACGGTTTTGTTCTGAGTGTCAGTAAAGTGGTAATGCTAATCTTTGGGAATGATTTTTTCCACTCTTCATGGAGGTTTACTATGATCTTCAGCCAAGAAGGACTGGGTAGAACTCAAAGTTGTTATCATGGTTATCACATGGCATATAAAACAGCAGGGCTAACAGTAGACTGACAGTGGCACTGAGAGGATGACAGGAAGGAGAGGAGAGGGGTGAGGGAGCTTCACAGGAACCTTTTTTTCTTTACTTAGCAGTTCCCCCTAATGTTTATTCATGAACTAAAATGTAGTACATTTTGTTGTGGCAACTTCTGTTTCAGGTAGTCGGTCATCCTGTTGAATTAAAAATTCTTTGGATGGTTGTCATCAGACGTTTCTATGTTGTTTTCATGTTGTTTTCAACAGGTGCGGGGCCATTCTGCAAGGACCTGAGTGCTGAATAGCTTCACTGAATTTACTAGGAGGTAGAGTCATGCTTGTATCGGTCAGGGAGCATGCAGGAGCTGCTTCGACGTGTAGCCAAAGTCAGAGGTACTCTCTTGGTAGCTGGTTGGGGACGGCCGAGGATTCTGAAAACACATCTTGCTGTAGCCTTTACTCACAGCCCAGAGAGAGTTATTCTGGAGCTGAATGCTGAGGCAGAGGGCAAGGGAACATTTGTTATGAGGTCTTCCTGGCTTATGTACGATGATAACCACGTTTGCATTGTAGGATTTGTTCCTACCATTGGCATAATTGTTGCATAGAAGCTTCTAGATACTGCAGTTACTCCTGCCTTTCACTGCAGTATGGTAGGATATCATGCCTTGAACTGGGGTTTGTGGGATATAACCCGCTCTGAACAGTGTCAGTCAATTCAGCTGATAGAAGAGCAAGATCCTAATGTGGCAGTAAACAAAGAGTTTCATGTAATGTGACACCTTTAGGATTTTTCCTCTTTTTGAAATACGAAATATATAGTACTTTATGTGATTAGATTTAGCATCAAAGGTGAATCTTATCACATTAAAGCAATGCTTGACTAATACAGCCAGTTAAAATAAGAAAAATAATCCACATAATGTCAGAGTCCACACGGTGATTTACACAACTGCCACATGGGGTTAATATTGCTGTTTCAAAGGCGATTCTAAAAATGGCTGGATGGAATTATAGTAGCAGTAGTTACAAGTTACCAGCCGCTTACATTTTAGATTCTGTTTCTTGTTCACCCTATGATTATCTCATTAAGTACAAAGAAAATAACTAGTCAGCTGAAAATAAAACTGAAGAGGAAGGATTTGATACACTACTACACACATCTCTGGGTGCTCAAGGGTCTTCTTTTATGTGCCACATTCAAGAAACACTGTCAGCTCACCCACAGCCAGGGCAGCATGTCTTGCATGGGCTCCTGCCAGCAGAACTTCATTTTCAGAGAAGTGCACAACTCCAGAAATCTCACTACTTTGTGACAATGCTCATGATAATGATAATGAAATGTCATATGGTAGATTAAAGAGTAAAATGTTGAAAACTGCGTGGGGAAGCTATAGTATACCATCTCCATTTCTTTTGTTATTAATGGAGTTATAGGTTAGATGCTGCCAACATGCACAGGAAATGAAGTTCTCCACCGAAAACGACTCACAACCCAAGAACCTGATCCTGCGTATTGTAGTATATGACTGCACACAGGCATGTATGTGCTAGCATACATTCTGTTTGCCTGTCGACTAAGATGCTTAAAATTGCAGTTTATTCAAGAAAAGCTCCCACCTATCAAAGGTAATTCTGACAGACTAATTGAGGTATGCATTTTTTGAGTATTAGCTAGTACAAGAATCTATTTAAAAAATTCATATAAACTAACTGACAAGTATATTGATGTATATGTATGTATATGGTGATGTATATGATGATGTATATGATGATTGTATGTTTGCACATCTGTTTAATAAAACAAGTATTTCCAAGTAGTCCTACAACTACTTATTTCAACTATTTAGATAATATGGTTTTTCTTTTCTAAATCACTTGGGTTTACTGTTTTGTTAACTTCCTGAATTTAGATTTCATTGTATGATTTCTACCCTTTCCTAATGTTACCTCCCTGCCACTGGATATTTTTACATCTAGAGTCCTATCGTTTTACCAAACCCAAACCTGATTAACCTTATAGCCAGTCAGTTGTTGGCTATTCATCTTTATCTTGTTATTCCAGACTGTGAAGACTACACATATTTGATTATGTTATTTGTTTGGGGTTTTTTTGTTATTGCTGTATGGGCTATCTGGGCCTGCATAAAATATATTTATTCATCAGAACTGAAAAAGTACAGCATTTCAGCATTCTGTTACACAGGTATGTATGCAGCTGGCAGAATACTTTCTTGGATTTTTTAAAGAAAATCTAAAAATACAAGTTATTTAGCTGGTACAGCAGTCAAACCTTATGTTCCTGAATAAGGTTTTGAGGTTGGAGATTCAGTCTCCGCAAACCATAACAACTTGCCTATCATAATTTGAGAATGAATGTTGCATGTTCTGCCCTTTAAAAAAAACTTCATAAAAAGAATAGTAGTTGTGTAGAAGCAATTGTTTTCTCACTTTGTAATCTTTGTTCGTGGACAATCAGATATGGTGGTGTTCTTTAAGGAAAACTTAATAAGCATTTCATATGAGGTAGGAGTATAAAAGCAGGGAAAAGTAGCTCTGTCACACAAGAAACTTGGGTATTTCATAATGATTTTCTTTCAAGATGTCCTACTTAAGCAACATAGTCCTAAAATACGTAACTGTCTTCATTCGTCTTAGTTTTCATATTTAGATATGTAGATAAAAGAAGTAAAATAATCTTGCTCTTTCAAGAAACTTTTTTATCTTTTTTTGTTTGTTTGTTTGTAAACTTTCCATGTATGGAGCATTGCCTGCATTTGGTCTTATAATGATCTTTCATTTACTGAAACCCTCAGTCAATCATTAATCATTTCTCATTTGGACTACTGCTATTCCCTCTTTATAGTCTTTATAAATCCTTATTATCTCAACTTCAGGGGGAATAAAGTATCATAGCCAGACAGTTCTGTCTACCCAGTAATATCAGCATCATCTCCTAGACTTAGACTGACCTTCTAATCAAACTCAAAATGGTGTGTTTCAAAATCTTTCATAAATTAGTCTAATTTACTATATTAACTCCTTGTCCAACTACACCTAACTGCTCTTCCATCCTGGTATCTGCTCTGTCTCTGCTCCACATCTTGAGCTGGCTACTAAGGTCTAATTCGAGCCAAACAAGATTCCTTATCTTTGCAGTGTCTCTGTCACCATGTAATTTTAAATCTCACATTATTTTTTTTTTCACATAAGATGCTTGATTTTGTGCAAATCTTGGTATGATGTTGCTTTATACAGAATTGTATTTCAGAATTCACCATTATGAGACTTCAGATTAAAACAAGCTTTTGTTTATGTGAGTCTCCCCAAAATGGTCCATAATATTTGTTCTTTTTAATCCTCAAAATTGAAAAGGGAATGTTCATTAAAAATACATATATAAAAACATATCATCTATAGCTGCATGAGGAATTTGAAGGTTTTCTGTTTTATAAAAAATTTTATTTTTTTTTTATTTTTGCAAGAAAGTTTAAAATCCTTAGCTCAAGATATAAAACATATTTAATGAAAATTCTCTGGTATGAAGAATGATATAAATTGTGAGAAACACTGTATAGATGGGGAAAGAAATTCGAAGAAAGAAATTACTAATTCTTAATCCCGGCGCTAAAATCCACATGAGCGTTTTCTACTACAGAGGGGTTTGTGACTAATTCCCCTCCCAGATGAGTAAATGACCAGTTGTCTGTTCATAAAAGCAATAAAACTTTGTGAGGCTATGAGAATGTGACGTTTTACTACAACTCAAAAGAATAGACAGTGTCAAAACCACCTGATACTGATGGCAAGCTTTAAATTTATCCCAGCACCCACTTTTAGGCAAACTCACACTGAGAAGCTCCCTTTCTAATAAATGAAAAGGGATATCCCTGCTTTGAATCATCCTTTGAACGATTTTATTTCATTCTTTTTACTGGATATATTTTGAACACTATATAAAAAAAAATACAAAAATCCCAGTATAGATATTTTGTTTGATGAATTCTAATCTATGTCACAATGAGACTAATTTATAACGTGTGAGCTCTGTTTTCTTTCATTTTGTAAAATGTTGACTTGCAAACTGAAGTAGGAGGTAATTGCACTACTGCAGGCACTTTCCACAGTTTTACTGCCCTGATTATACATAGCTTTACAGGAGAATCCTTCCTTTTACCAGACTAATTGAAGGGATTTTTATTTAAACTTGGGTTATGAATTACTGTTTGATTTAACCTGAAGAGCTGCTCTGTAACGTCTAATTTAAAGTAATAAGGATGCTACAATCCAGGAAACTTCACTTATGAAACACCCTGACTTTTCAATGAGGTACAAAACATCACGTGGTATATGAAAGCTGCCAGTAGAAAAGTAATAGAGAGAAACAGAAACAGAAAACCAGGACAAGGTCAAGTCTGGAATATTTCAGAGATTTACCAAATGACAGATCAGTGTGATGGAGGCATGAAGGAATAGTTTCCTGGAAACTTATTTTATAATTAGAATATGAGTCCTCAGTATCTGGTGGGCACTCTTCAACTACAGCTAGTTTGACAGCTTAAATAACTCTGTGTATTCTTTTCATATAATGGCAAGGTCACCACAACTTCTCATGTTCAAATCGCAATGTGGCACACTGAGAGCAGTTGGCTGGTCACCATTTCTTTTGCAATTCAAACTCTCCTGACTAGAAGGCAGAAAATTGGACACAAAGTATCTCAACATGAGTAAAAATTATTAGAAATAGAATTGTGTAATTTCTCCAGAAGTTGCACTGTATATATTTAAATTACATGTCAGTGCAGAGGCTTGCATGATCAGAATTTGCACTATTTAAGCACATCTTCTGTCAGATTTAGAAATTACTTCAATACGGTTCTGTGGATGCAGGTGAATTTAACCTGTAATTACCACTTCATAGATTTAGAACTACCAAAATGGAAACATGCCAGTCTTTTCCAGAAAATAACCTGATTTAGAAACTTACAACTTTTCTCCCTCTTTCAGTATAAATATATTTATACCACAATTTCTAGATAAAGCCGTATGATGCGAAGAAACATACTCAAACATGGAAAAAGGTAAATTTTCTAAAAATGAAAAGAGAAAAAAAGATAAATTGGAAAATTAATTAACAGAAAGGAAAAATTTTTCTGATATATCTAAAAAGCAGCTTGAGACTTGTGAATGTGATGACAGTACAACTCTGGGGAAGGCTCAAGAAGGATTAGCTTAATGAAGATTATTGACTATTGCTTAAGCAGTTGCTGAGCTACGTCTGTAGGCTTTCCACCTACCATGAAATAATCAATTTTATGAGATCTCCTTCAGTGCAGTGTTAATGGATCATTTCAGCTTGAATCCCCAGAGAAGCCAATCCGAGAGGCAGCAACAGTGAGGAACTCCAGGAACAATTGCAATTGCAAAGACACACACAGCAGCGAGAGTGAGGAGTTTGCAACAGAAAAGAATTATAGTGCAGACATCAACATAAATATTAATTCAAACATGAACAAAAGTCAGGATCTGCAATTATCTTAAAAAACGATTAAAACTCCAGCTTATTCATATTCAGGCTAAAGTACAGGCAAAATACTCTGCTACCTATCATTCCACTCTGTTCCTCATCTCAATAATAAAATAAAATAAAATAAAATAAAATAAAATAAAATAAAATAAAATAAAATAAAATAAAATAAAATAAAATAAAATAAAATAGACCAGCTACGCATCCTGTTACATTAATTAGTAAGTTTACTACATGAGCCAATAAGAGCCATTTAACTGCCATTGGAGTATCACAGAGCCCAAGCTAATAAGCCCTGCTGTGAAGCACTGTGTACTATTTTAGGAATGATGCCATGCTAAAGTGGCATGGCTTGTATTGGTTGAGAGTGCAAAGGAACAAGAATATTTGCTAGCTAAAACCCATGTAAACACAGTCACAGCCATAGCAAAGCCTTTAGGTTGCTCAGGCACCCTAGCTGTGTATCGTTAAAATGAATGATTTCTATAAGCATAGCCAGAGCCCCATCTAAGACCAAGATGAATTACTGCCTTGCTTCCATACAGAAGTCACAATATCTGCTACTTAACTGATTTAGAATTAACCTAAATGAATCCTAACATTTTCAGTGATAGGCTACAAAATTCTATCACTTTTTAACTGTCATTAGACATGATGTTGGAAATTTGGGGAAAGTGAGATTGCAAAAAAGTTTACCTGATATTTCTCTCTCTTCTGAAATAATTGAGATCCCCCCCAAAGTTACCATAAATGCTACTTTGCTAAAATTACATGTTTTAAATTAGATTAATTTGCATCTATGTTCTTTGAAAGTTTACTCTATACTCAAGAGACATTGCTATGATTTTTTAAAAACTCTTTACTTTGGAGGATAATATTACTTGCTGTGGAGGCTGCTTATATGTAGATGCGAGGCCATTGAAATCAAGATACTGGAGGGTGAAAACCTGCAAAATCAGATTGCTGAGGGGTACTTCATTCTGTACTTACAGGTAAATGTGTACTAGTACAAACTAAAATTTTCAGACAGTGGCTTTATTTTTTAAACTCTCGTACAAAACTGTTTTGTAAAAAACATTTATTGCGTATTTGCAGTTTTCTGGTGCAACAGGAAGGTGTGGGTAGGTATTTACATTATGTATTAACACTGCCTTCCATAGGCAAGGAAGATGTGTGTAAAAATATGGAAGACAAGTAAAATTATGGAAGAATCTGATTCTTCAGCTGCAATTCAGTTACAGACTGTAATTTTGGCCTGGCCCAGGCCTTTGTAAGGCCAAAATAGACAGGTCAAAAACAGGAACAGAGAGAATTCTAGAACATGCGTAAATAATATTGGCAAAATATTTAGAAGAAACTTCCAAATTTTCCTGCACATGCCATAAATGAAGCAAATATCAAGCAAAATAATCTGGTTTTGCAGACTAAGCAAAAACTGGCAAGTCCCAAAGCTAAGCAGATAATAACTGGTATACTGACTGGTGGCAGATGGGAGCCATACCAAAGCAAACCTACAGTCCACACCCACAGTAAACCTACAATCCCTACAGCTTTCCCAAAAACCTATAAATGTAATTTTCCAAAGGTAAGTGTGCTAGAAAACAGAGATGATTTTGCGCTCTGTTTTTCAAGATGTGGTATAACTATCACAGCATCAATCTATAATGCACAGCCCAATAAAAGTACTTTAGTACTTTAAGGTACTAAAGATTGGGGCTAGGTATAAAATCACTCATCCCTATCCAACAGGAAAACTATCTCAGAGTAGCAAAGTACCTTTAGAAAAATCATGTGGAGTCATTCATACTTCGCACTATAAAATTGTATTTGGTACAGCTGTCATATTTAATAGAAAACTGGATGCAGTGAGTCTGTAACATTTAAAACTGATGCCAAAGGAAATGAAGAATTGCAGAAGTACAGACAAACAAAAAAGGCTGAACAGAATAATCAATATGTTACAATATCTGAACGCCTTTCTCATAGAGAAAAAATACTATATATCTTACAGGGGAAAACAGCAGTAATAGCTTGTAGTGGGGTTCCCAAAACTTGGCAGATAGAAACTGAGGCGATGTTCAAAAATGGAGATATTGAAAACCCTCCTGGATGGGTTCCTGTCCAGCCTGCTCTGGGTGAACCTACTTTGGCACAGGGGTTGGACTAGATGATCTGCGAAGGTCCCTTCCAACCACTTCAATTCTGTGATTCTGTAGGTCTGATCATCCCAGCTTCCTGCAAAAATGAAGAGAAGGGACAATGGAAACCTGCCAATTAGTACGAGAACGTCTTAAGGAACAATGATAGTAGGTTAGGACTAATGCCTCTAGCAAAGAGATCTCTTAAAGATCTGTAGCAAAAGTGCCTGAGGGGGACTTCACAGAGCCAAGCCGCCAAGATACATCAAAAGATACATCAAAATTATCTGATATGGGTTTTATGGGTTGCTCTGCATTCAAACACCTTGCCTTAACTACACATAATATGCCACGTTATTTGTGTTTAAGCAGAGTCTGAAAGTCTGCTACATTAGCACAGCGTCACCAACAGAGCTGTGTCTGTAATAATCCTCATAAACCGTTGGTAAACGCTGCGCCTCAGAGTAGTTTCCCTACAAGTATCAGCAATGTTGTGCCTCATAAAAATCTGACTTAAAAAATTCAATTGTACTGCCACTGGGTTTGGTATTGCTCTGTCCTGGACTGTCTGGCCTGAATTGGTTTGTTCTGCTTCTGCACTCATCTTCCCTGACAGCTGGGGAACCACAATGTGTGCTCACATCTTTTCCTCATGAGATGTGGCTATTCACAGAATGAGACCTTCTTTGTTAAGAAATCTTGTCTTGCTTCCCAGTTACCCGTTGTCTTCTCAGTTGGTTCCACTCTGTAGGGCTCTTTTATGAAACGCAACCAGCTTATAAACACTCCAGTAACGACGTTTCACTCACTGCATTCATGATAACCATCTATGCTGTATATTCCCCTTGACGATGCTGTGGAAATTTTACTAAAAAAAAACACCCAAAACTTCACAAAATCCTTAGGGGACAAATAGATTGCTGTTAAAGAACAAGTAAACTTTTTCAAGCATAACATAGCAAAAGAATGTATTTTCATATCAGGTGTTTATTAGATCTATAAACACAAAGATTTTTGGAATATACTGAACACACTGTCACTTTTTCAGATTATGTTTAAATTTGTGAAATGGGTTTACTTCATTTCCTCAGAAGTAACTGAATAGTTGAGAACATGAGCTGTAACTTTTGGGTGTTCTTGCTTTTCATGTGTCACTTGATCTCATTGCTGCTCTGCAGCTGGGTGAACATCAATCCTGCAATTTGGGGAAAAAAAATTTGAAGACCTGTCAAGGGGTTGAATTTCTTAGGAAAATAAAATTCAGGAATTTTAAAAAGAAGAAACAGATAATCATGATTAGATTGGGTTTTGTTCAGGATTGTGCAGGCTTTACCTAAACCATCATATCCAAAAATAAAATGGAGCTACTGTCACATTTAATTCAATTTGAAGATAATGTCTCTAGGCAGACTTGCAAAAAAGGGAAACATATGTATGTATCATACTACTGAAAAACAATGTGGCCACCTCTGTAGTGAATTGCTTTCCTGCCAGGGATTGTGGGAAGTCTCTCTCTTTCCTGAATGAGTGACCCACGCCATGTTAAATACACCAAATGTTTTGAATTTACTGATCCATGTATGTCATGTCTGTCCAGCCCACAGCGATTGACACTGAAAAGTTACATGTGCTGTCTCTTCCATGGCAGGCTTGCGCTGCAGTCTGTTTAAAGTTTGTGTTCCGTCAGCATCCGCTGAGGGCTGTTTGGTAATAGCATCCTGATGCACATTCATGCTGTTAGACAACAGGCTATTCCTCACATGGAGCCATAAGCAAGTAAAGTAAAAAAGCATCAGTAAAGAGCCATAAGCACTAATTTGTTTTTAAATCTGAACATCTCACAGAAAGTCCCAGACCTGGTGATGTACCTAAAGCATAAAGAGGGTCAGAGCTCTTAGCAACTGAGATTGGGTCAGAATTTTTAGATGTCTCTGAAAAAAAGAACAGATAATTGCAGCATGATATAGCATTCTGAAGCAGGCTGATACACAGAAAGACAACAGAAGACGATGAGAGAGGCATAAAGATGGAGGAGGGCATGTGAAGGACCATGTGCCATGTTCCTCACCTACCCCAGGGGTAGGGGAGCAGAGGGATGGGGCTCAGCATCCTCCATGTCCTTCTTGTGGGGGGACTCTACAACAGATATCTGGCAGATAAGTAAGGCTTGCCGTTCTTCTGGGAAAATCTCCTTGAAGTCACCTTTCACAACGCTTTTAAGTAACTTGAATCTGTCTTGGGTTCATACTACTTGGAAGGAAAATGGGACTGCAGGGTGGCTGGGTTGGGAGCTTTGGGATTTTGGGGACACTCTGGGACCTGAAAACCCAAATTCGATGTAAGTGCAAACAACTTCATTCTGATGCTTCTGAAAGAGACTCTCCCATGGGAGGAATGCACCTCCTGCAGATAAGGTGAAGCTTAATCAGTCAATATGTGTAAAATTGAAATTGTACAAAGCAATAAAATTATCATGAAGACAGACAAGTAAACTAAAAGATTCCTCTTACCTTCACTGCACTTGGGACTGCTCTCATAAATAAATCCATTTGCTGCTGTTGCAAGCTAGCCCTTTTCGAATTTTAGGCTGACAGATACCTACTTGCTTGCATGGGCTTGAAAATCTTGAGGCTTATTACGGAGCTGCTTGCTCTTTACATTTCCCCATCATGCTCTGTGCTCTGTTGCAGCTCTAAACAATTAAAGAGTTTACAGTTTCTTTACCCCAAGCATATGCCAAATCCCATGCCCGCTTATGACAGAGTGTGATTCAGCACAATGAAATCAGCCGGTAGACCAGAATCTAACTCTGTGAATTTTATACAAGAAGCATAAGCAAAATGTGAAGAGTTATTAAGAAGGGAAACTGTTTGTGGTTTAGCATGGCATCTAGCATTGTAAGTGATAATTCTATTTCATTTCGAGTTAAGTAGAAGTGAAATGTTTAGCATATAGTAAATGCTCAAATGGATATATTATGCTATGCTAGTATTTATTTTGTTCATGTCAGAAAAATTAGATTAGCTTGTCTGGTAAATCTTAACAATAAAGCTACACAATGACTGTCATTAATCATTTCCATGTTATACACACATCTTGTAAAAAGTTTATATGTGCTTGAAATTAACATTGCATGTATTGTTTTGGTTTCATAGCAGCATGTTTTATGTGGTTTTTTTTCATTTCCAAATGGAGGAAAAAACAAGAAGTTTTTTTGCAGCAGGGCTTTTCTTTCTTTTTTTTTTTTTTTGCTTTGTTTTGCTTTGTTTTGTCTTTTAACATCGCTTCATACTCTTATGGTCTGTTTGTTTGCTAAGAATGGCAAACATCTGTTCTTGGCAAGTATGAAAGAGAGCACAACCTTGTTAAACAACTTCACAGAAATACCTGTACCTATAAGGATCTTTTTGTTACACATATCATATACATATCACTATTCATGTTATCCCTTCACCACAGTTTCACCTTTCCAGTGCCATACAGACAAAAGCCTGATCCCCTTACAGCTGAGTATGATAATAAGAACAACAGAGCTGAGGAAGACATCGGGGTAAGGACAGGACCAGGGACAGGACTTGAACTGTGTGGGGAAAATGGCTGTGAGGGAATGATTTCTTGCTCAAAAGAAGTTGTGGGAGATAAACCAGTCCTGTAGAACAATGATGTAGAGGAGGGGAAAGGCTGCTGTGATGGAGAGAACCAGAAGGAAGTTGGAAGAACTCAAAAGCTGACAAAAGAGTACTGACATCTGTTTAGACAGTGCTTAAAATGTTAAAATTTCAGTATTTGGCTGCATCTTAACCATTCTGGGAAATACTTGTGTTTTGCTGAGACTGTGGTCAGAAGAACTCAAAGATGCAGAAAAAAAGATAAAGATGTTACAACAGGAACAGTACTTGAGGTAGCATTTTCAAAGATCAGTAAATATTTCACCAAAGTAACTGTGCAGCAAATGATCCTTCCTATGAAGTATGACTTTGCTACAACTGGAGATTGAATTCAGGAGGTTAAGAGCAGCAGGGAGGCAGCCCTGCTATTAGCATTACCTCCCAGTGCAGCCTAAAAGGCAGAATGACTCGTCACCTGCCTTAGTTTTAGGGCAGAAAAATGCACTTCTGTCTATATCTTGTTACAAGAGGAATGGAGGGCAAGTCAGTGGAAGAACAATAAGTAACTGCTACTATTACAGCAGCAAGCTTTGAATAAGCAAGACCCAAAGCAAATACTCAATTTGAATGAAAAAATTCAAATATTCAAATATTTAGGACGGATTTAACCATCCCTAGTGGGTTTCTGTGTCAGTATGAAACTATAGGATGCTACCCAGTGTGCCAATATGTATTCAAGAGGAAGATGGCATGTGGGGTGAAGCTGTGCTTGTGAGGGAGAGTTCTGGAGCACGCAAGTGATGAAGCCGGATTAGCAAATGTTGAAACTAAGGGCTGTGTCCTGCACAGCCACCATGCCAGGAGCTCAGCCTCCCTTGCAGCGTGCTCCCCGGGGTGATGACTGTGAAAAAAGGGGTGCTAGCACTGCAGTTCCAGTTAAGGGGAAATTGGTAGATGTTGGGCTGCTCAGCCTTGCAGACAGCAGCTGTATTTTGGGGTACGACTATTCTGAGCAGGGATGAGGAAGTCTGCAACCTTGCAATGCGTGAAGGAACATTTTGTCTAACATATAGCTTCCATTTCATGGATATGATGTACTGGGAGCATTTTCCTTATTCCCTTTGGAAGTGAAGCAGGCCATCAGTGCACTAGCAGCTGCAGAGCATCATTACTATTAGACTCAATCTCAAATGATGTCATAATAATAAATATCATAAACATTGCAAAGTACATTTGATGGGCTGCTTCAACATCTGTAGTTTGCTTAGTATTTGTGTCAGCCATCACCTTATGGTACAGAAAAAGATAAAAAAAATTGCTAATAAAAATTGGTCTAGATTTTCTCTGTTAACGTATTTCCCCTTCTCTCTCTGTACACTAGCTCTTTTAATCTTTTTTGAAGTACTCTGCTATTCATATCCTTCTTGCTAAGGCCCAGCTTCCTCCTAAGAAAATCTTATAGAGGGAGAGGGAGTAAGAGACCACAGTACAAGGCAGACACTGTTTTGCAGTAGAATTTCTTTGATTCTGGCATAACTATTTCTCTGCAGTAAATGTATGTTTTCCATCAGACTTTGCTCTACCATGTGGCCTAATCTTCTTGATATTTTGCCCAACATATTACGAGCTCAAGCTACTATTTCTTTCCTTTGTACAAGCCAGTAATATAAATGCTAGAGCAAATGGTATAAACCCCAATGGAAAACACATATCTATTTCATTGGGCTTATTAGTTGCCAATGGGAATAAACAGATTTTTGTCTTTGAAGAGCTCATTAGCTTCTAAGGAAAAAAAAAGCAACACAAAAAAACTTTCTAACCTTGTAAATCTATTGGGACCGAAACCCAAAATTTCATTTAGTATTTTTGGGAGCGTCTGCTGACCTTGGCTTTGACAAACCTCTTAAGCTGTACTTTAGCCCACACAGCTTTAGATGCTCACAGTTAACTTAGAAGATATCCATTACTACTTGTGTCCAAACTGAAAAAGGGTGTTGGTTTAGAAAACGACTGCCTGAGCTTCCACAATGAACTCCTCTATTAGATCATCCCTATTGCTAGCTTTTCCCAACTATTTGAACGCTTACCTTTTCCTCAAGATTGGCCAAGGGAGTAGCTTTCTTGGACAGTGTAAGGCACCCATCAATATTCCCTAAGAACCCTGTCCCCATGCGGAAGTGCAGTGTATGCAGGAGGTACAAATCCCCAGCTACTTGTCTCACCCTCTGTTTCCAACTACAAAAAAAAAAAAAACCACCAAAAAAAACCTCACAAACCAACCAACAACAAAAAAAAAACCTAGCAAGATATATTGGGTCAAATATTGTGATTCTTGCTTGATCTACATTGCTATCAATGTTAAAAGAAGGATTGTCCAAGAAAATACCAGGAAGTCTACTGTTTTTATTTTCCCAGAAGGCAGTCACATCCTGCTGGTGGTCTTCTCTCCTGAATGAGTCTCTAGAGGGAATTCTAAAGGTCTTTTAATCACATGTATGTCAGAACTGAAATAATTTTACAAGCCAGAAAAAGAGCCTGTGAATAAACAGCATATATCAGACATCAGAAAAAGGTGGGAAATTATTTATCTGGGATCAATTGTGTTGATTCCACACCACTTAAAGTTATGGTTTTATGATGAGGAATACTATGTAGAAAGAATGAAGTATTTAAACTTAAACGGAATGATTTTCATCCAAAATGTCTGCATGTGAACTTGAAAATGCTGGCAAATTATTTCAGTATCTGTAACGTGGTAAGCTGTTAAAGAATAGTTTTTTTCTGTGTAGGTAGCATTGGTCAGTGAATATAACTTCATGTTTTATTGAGATATGAAATGGCCATAGGTAGCACGTTAGTTCCACAAGAACAAAGCTACAGTAACCTCAGGATTCAGATTTCTATCACTATCATCTCTACGTCATCTGCCTTGTGGCTGCTTTTCACTCCCACACACTTGATTTCTGCTTAAAAACAACTGTTAAAATTAACATTTCTTTTACTGAAGATGATGAACAAGGTCCTTCTTTCACTTTAGCTACTATTCATGAGCTTGTTTGAATTTCATGCCCAGCCCTTCTCCCAGGACAAGCATTGGATGTTTTTTATGTATGTAGTCTCATCCTCCCTGTGAAAATGACCTGTAATTGACAATATGTCAGCAGCTGTTTCTTTTTTAATATAATGCCATTGGCCGTTATTAAGAGGACCCCACTAGTGGAACAAGATGGCTTTCATCAGTTGTAGGAAAAAAAAAAAGAGGGAGAATTTGCCTACCACATTTGAACGACATTTTCTTCAGCAGTGCTGATATTTTTTCCTGTCCCTTTCAGGAGAGTGACAGGATTGTGTTCAGATTTAGTCACTCAGCTCACTGTCAACTCCTGCTCATCATAAAGCAGAATCCTTTTATGTGCTTGCACAATGAATAGTAATAGTCAAGAACACTGTTTGTAGACTGAGCAACCTTATCTATCAACTTCCGCCTATGTTAAAGAAAGCGTTTACCCTTCAGAAAAATATTCAGCTTTTTGCACCATGTAGAGTAACTCTGCATCATTTTAAACATCTTAATAAAATACAAGAAATATAATCATCAAGCAGTATTCACATGCAACCCCTTATGGAGGCTATTTGCTTCTGAACAAATACACTTATTTAATATGTACCATAGTCCCAGAATCTACATCTTTTTATGGAGCCAAAAGCAGAATCAGAAGATCTTGCACAGAAGTTTGAACCCAACAGTAAAGTTTTTTTAGTCACGTAAACAAAAAAAGAATGAAAGTGGTGACACTATGTAGTGAAGATGGCATTGAAAAGGAGGACAATAGAGGCGTATGCCAAAATTAAATTAATATTTTACCTTTCCAGAATGATGCTAAAGTTTAATTCATAGGCCAAGGCAGGATGGCTAGATAATATGAGAGTATGGAACTAGAAATTATAATGTTAAAGATGGAAACAGAATTTCACTAATTTACTGCCCTCAAGTCAGAGGAACTTCATAATCGTCACTGCAGAATCCTGCAAAGCCCTCCCCTGTGGTATAGTAGGGCTCAGAGGAAGGTCTTTAACATAGAGTGAAAGTCTAACCTGATTTTTTGTGTGAATCTGAGTCATGTGCTTCATGTTTGTGAACTATAAAACAAGTTTTCCTTTCTAAACTGGAGGTTAACCTTTTGGAAGCAGAAAAAAAAAAAAAAAGCATAAAGCTCATTGGATTATTAATAATAGGAATGTGATGGGATACTCTTCTGACTGCAGCACCACATGCTATACCAAGCTTTACTAAGTAAAGTTGTTTCCAGAAGAGGTCAAGAAATACTGTTGCTTTTCTACTATTCAGAATGAGATCCCACCTGTAAGGAAGATGGATGTGAAGTGAAATAGCTGATAAGGGATTTGAAGTGAAACAGGTGATAAGGGATAAGGTGATAAATAAACAGAAAGTGTTTCACAAGAAAATAAAAAATGGGTTTTGCTGTTTTGTCAGAATTCTTCCAAATTAGAAGGCCTTATAGATAGATCAGCCATTAAGGCCAGTAATGCTAATGACACAAAAGGAAATAGATATAATCATCAGTATCTATGAGCTAAATATTTCTAACTATCAGTGGTGCTACAGAACAACTTTCCAATAGGAACAGAAAATAAACTACTGAAATGAGTGATAGTTCTTAACCCACCTGTGAATGAGACTACTTGGCACGCTGAAGACATAGCAGGATTCAGTGTTGCACTAGGACCCTCCCGGTCCTGTGCTTTTCAGGATGTAAAGACCTGTTCAAAAAGATGAGAAATAATTTCTAATCTGAAAGTCTGTGAAAAAATGCAGAATTTAAAAGAGAAAATTCAGTAAGGTTGAGTTAGGAATTTCCACCAGGATCTTACTAAGTCAATGATATCTTAGCGTCTGAAGGAAGAACCACAGGTAGACTTCCAGCGATGTGAGATGACACATGTAATCAGCTGAGTTTTTTGAAATCGCGTGTTAAAGAAGGACAAAACACGAAGACACCAGTTTTGCAGGCACAGCAATATCAATCAGGGTACTTGTACTAGTCTTTCCCTAAAACCTGTATATTTAAAGATAGCTTGAGGTGCTTGCATCTTTCCTGGGACTGTGTCATGGTTTAACCCTAGTAGGCAGTATCAGACATCCCTTTGGGTAGTTGGCTTCAGGTGTGCCAGCTGCATCTCCTCCAGAATTCCTGTGCACCCCCCAGGCTACTGGCTGGCAGGGCAGTGTGAGGAGCAGAAAAGGCCTTGACACTGTATAAGCACTGCTCAGCAATAACTAAAGTATCGGTGTGTCATCAACACTGTTCTCATCACAAATCCAAAACAGCGCCAGACAAGTGACTATGAAGAAAATTAACTCCATCCCAGCCAAAACCTGCTTATATATAAGCCTAATCAACTGTTATAGTATGGTAAGAAATTCTCATCTTTGTGGAACAAAGGGTTCATTTGAGTCATGTGCATTTTCACTGAGTTTATATAAGCTTGACAACATGATGTAACAGGAGTCTGTAGATTCTGTAGGTAGTCTGTAGGTTCATCGATTATCGCACTGTGACGTCTTTTTTGCACGTGGCAGAAGTATGTACCTGAGTGGTACACTTACAATGACAAAATTAAAATTTAAACACATTAATGTCCAACTGAGTCACTTTCTCTTGCTTATTAGGCTGACTGCATCAAGATTCATCAAACACATGTTGCATTACAATCTCTGCTATGATCACTTTTGAGCTGCTGCTGCTTGTTTTTTTTCCTGTTGTGCTTCTCCAGCAATTCGCATGCCAAGCCCGAACTGCTAAGCCCAACAGAGCCTATTAATTTTAGTACCTCTCTGCACACACCATATCTCATTTAATATTAGGGTCTGGAGTTTATTGGAATTAGTAGTCCAGTGATTTAATATAACATTATGGTTTCAGGTACAGTTTTTGAACATTAACATTCACTTTAATTTTAGACACGGACACCACTTGTAAACCAGTGTTGCATTGTAAATAGACTAACTTCAGTACCTCATTTGCATACTTTACCTAAATTATTAACCATGAGTTACCCCCAGCCTTTTGGAATTGCCATCAGACATTCATAGCATTTTGCTGTTAATTTTTGGTGCCATTTTTAGAAATACTTACCACTCTGGTTACATGGTACATACCATGGGTGAAATCCTGGCCAAATGAAATGACTGATGATCTTCCCTTGTTCTGGTAGGTTACTGAAGGTATTTATTTTAGAGTTTTTAAATTTCCTATTTAACAAATAGCAATATTTTATTTTTAATTACATATTTAAATAATTTAATTTAGCTGAGTAAAATACTTCTACTTGAGCTGTTCAAGTGTGAAGAAGCTTACTGCCCTGGGAACTTGTAGCACCTATATTAACACCAAACCCTCAGAACAACTTCAAAAATTCATAGTTTCTGTAAATAGCAACGAAAGGAATAAATAAGGTTATTATGGATCCTGCATATTTAGTGTGTCTTTCTCTGGATCTTGCTTTTGATACAGGACTGGAGATAGCAACAGTGCTGTACATAGAGTCCATATTCTATATAAACTCCAATTAGAAATCATTAATATATTACAATTAAGGATTTCCTTGTTATAATCTGGACCGTTTGCTGATCCATACTGGCTATAAATAGCTCTGAGGAAGATCTGTTTTGCTGCCTATTAGGTCATTGTTAAACCAACGTGCTCACAGCTATAGGTACAATGCTGCCAGATAATCTTTTTCAAGAATTAGCATAGCAACATCCTAAAGTATCACAGGAGATAACTAGAGTGTCAGTGATAAAGATGCTGGTAAAGACTGTTTTATGCCACGACTGTTCACAAGAAAAAGTATGAGCTTTCTTTTCCATGACATCTGTAACATCTCAGTCAGTGACTAGTTCCAAGTAATTGTCTACTTTTGAGGTTGGTTGAGTGTTTCATGATGAGGAATTGTTGTTATACTTGGATAAACTTACTAAAACTTAGACTTGACTTTTGGCTTGCACAGAAAAAGGCTGGCTTCAGAAAGGATAAATGTTTTTTTGGCTTGAGTTTTGGTCAACAGTATCTCTTGGTGAGACTCTAGAAACACTGTGGGAGTTTCAAACTGATAAATAAACCAAACACACAAGTTGCTTTTGATCAATGAAATTACTGGGAAAAAGCAAGATATCACTTCATTTGTAGTTAAAACTGCTGAAAACTTGCTTTAGTTCTCTTTTCTTTGTGCACTGACAAATTCTCTAATTATCAACTTGTTATCAAACAATCCTTCTATGACAGCATATGTAGTCAGAGCAAAAAAATCTAAATCTTTGTTTTTCTAATGTTTTATGTTTTGTGGCACAATACTGCACGGATCTTTAATGATTTTTTTGCCACCTTGCAATAAATGAAAACAAAGTGTAAACTTTAGCCATAGATGCTAATTGAACAAAAGAGGTTATAACCACAGAATGACATGATAGAGATAAATCCAAATTGGAGTAATTTTTCATTTAATTATTTAATTTATTTATAGGCTAAGAACAATCTTCTGGGTCTTCTACTCCTGTATCAAGACAATTTGTGATGGTGATAAAATAGTAGTGCTTTTATCTGTTATTCAGCTTTACATCATAATTTAAAGGTACACTATCTTGTCTTTTTTATTCAGGTAAGTACAGGTAGAATAAAAATCAGCAGAATTACCCTTGTAAAAACTCATCAGAAAAGCTAATGGTGTTATCCTACCTTCTGTTTGGTGTGTTGTAACTTGGGACTCTGTCCCAGAGCTCTTCAGCTAAGGTTAACAGGGACTATTAACAAGAGTTTCTCTGAAAGCAAACTTCTGACATGTTCAGCTTTCACTTCATTTCTGGTTGTAATACAAAGTTTGGGTTTGTGTTTTGGTTTTTGTTGTTAAATTTCTATCTCCTTAATTTCATTTGTTCCTATGGGACTCAAAGACGGCTACTCTCAGAAGAAGGCTGTGAGTAGATGGCAGATAAGAATATCTTCAGCAGTAAATCTAAGACTGACTGTTTATTCATGAGAAATCGGGTTATTGTAGTCTTTCGTGGAGATGCTAATCAGTATATATGAAACCCTTAAGGAACCTTTTTTTCACAAAAGGAACTCCAATTTAACTGTGCTAAATTGTAATCATTACTAGGATAATCCTGGCAGAACTGAGAAAGACAACCCAAATTTCTTGCCCTCTGATCCCTGCCGTGCCTCTTGCTTGGGTTACAAATGTCCTCTCTTTGCTGTACCTACAATGACAACAAAGGGTCTACTCCTTTGACATAAATTTTCAAGTATAATATTCATGGACTGTCCAGTCCTTTATGTATGGGATTAGACAGGGCTGCCTCTATGCAGTCCAACTGCTGCATGAGTGGGTTTGCGGCTAAGAATACTTTCCAGCATCTTTGTTGTTGTACATGCTCCAGTCCTCTGATTATCTTTGTGGGCCTCTTCTGGATTCGTTCCAGCACATCCATGTCCTTCCTGCGTTGAGGACTACAGAGCTGGATGCAGTACTCCAAGTGGGGTCTCACCATAGCAGAGTAGAGGGGCAGAATCACCTACCTGGACCTGCTGGGCTCACTTCTTTTGATGCAGCCCAGGATGTGGCTGGTTTTCTGGGCTGCCAGTGCACATTGCTGGCTCATGTTAAGCTTCTCATCCACCAACACTCCCAACTCCTTCTCCTCAGGGCTGCTCTCAATCAATTCTCCAAAGATAGATCTCCCTATGACTCTTCTTCCTTACAGCCTTCTGTTTCAATTTCTTGCCTGATATTCCTCTGATTTTTCCTCTCTAGGAACCTCAAGTCGTCTGAATTAATTCTAATTATTGAACACATTCATCAGTTGAGGAAGGGAAACCCAGAGACTGTGTTTGTGTGCAGGTGTATGCAACATGCAGTACAGATACTCCTTTTACTGACGGGCCTGCGGGTTTGTCCATATGCTTGGGCAGCATTCCGAAATTCCTGGGTGAACCAGAGGAATCCAGGTCAGGACTGCTCTTGGCAACCTCCAAGGAGCTGCATTTCAAGCCTATGACCTAGGTTGTCTTTGGTGTCTCTTCCAGTCCATTAATACACGGATCCTCTCAATCTATTACAAATTCCTCTACACAATCAAGGGTAAAGATCCTATTTCTTCCTCTTGACTGAAAGGCAGGATAATATTTTTCTTTGTGTGTGTGTATCTGTCTGGTCCAGATGCCTTTCACAATCACCCACTAAAACCTACTGAAAGTATTGTAAGGGGGTGTGCCTGGGGAAAAATATTCGTGATCTCAGTGGATTTTAAATTGTTCCTGATATCTTTGTTTTTGTTGAACATGATCTAATGCAAGCTTCACATATATGTCCAGAACAAAACTGGACATTGAGTTCACTCTAACTTTCATGGCACAAATTCAAAAATTAAGCCATACCTCCAGATTGTTCCTGGCACCCTACAGCTGGAATCCTCAGTTTGTACTCAGAAGGATGCAAACTTCTTGGTATGCTTCTCCTCAGACTGTGAACAAACACATTATGTTCACTGCTCATTCTATATAGTTGTTGACTAAATGAAAACTAAATCTTTCTAACCAGTTCACATCACCTGAAGTTGAAAAACAGCAACATTTATTGTCACCAAGCAAAAAGCAAAACCACTGCATAAAGCAGAACATTTTTGGTATGGGAAACCAAGATAATAAATCTCCAAGGTAAAATAACTTAATTTCTCATTTAAGAGCTCATTTGACACAAATACCATGAGGAAAGAAAAAAAAAAAAAAAAGGCCAATCCTATATTTATTTTACATAAATTGGTTTTGAAGGGACACCAACAAATGCCAAGTATACACTGACATATGAAAGTGGCTGATCTAGGAGCATATTATAAGCCATCCTAATCATTTGGTGTTTTAAGATAACTGTGATGAAATATAATGCAATATTAGAATATTAGTTCCCAGGTGGTAACAGTGAATGAGAAGAATGATACCATCATGGGAAGACATAGAGAAAGATCTTCCAGAACAGAATTAATTGGTCACTGAGATAAAATGTGTGGTCTATTTGCCTGTAGTTGACACACCGTAAATAAATAAATAGATAGATAGCTCCAAGGCCATGAGACACCCTGGTAGTCTTACTAGATGTCCAAGTACATAGAAGTATGGAACTGTGATGTGGGCATAAAAGACAATCTTGTTCATAGTCTTAATCTTAGCCATATTTTTTTTTGTTTATTCTGTTTCGCAAAACAATTTTCCCTCTTTCCTTCAATACTGCTTCGCTATTTTTTGTCACATGTATTGCCTAGGCTTTTGGATAGTGAAAATCAGTGCTTGGTCCCACAGCTGTTGAAGCTAATGAAAAATTCTACCCTTTGTACAGCTATATAGAACCAGAAAAAGCTTCACGGCTAGAGGGCTAGCAGCAGTTTTTCACAGTGTTCATTCTACCATTTTATTTCTAGCTACTACTATGGCTATTTGGGTTTTGTGCTTAAGGTTATGGATTCTCTCTCTGATATTTTTAAGAAGGTGTCACGCTGAGCTGAGTGACTTTAGTTACTGATTTTCTTATGTCATATTGTGGGGCTTTTAGCTCTGTATTTTAAGTACCCTATCCTTAGCAAAAAGATTGATTGATTGATTGATTGATTGATTGATTGATTTGGGGTTTTTTTGTATTATTTCTTTCCTCTATACTGTTTAACTTGCCTGTATTGTCTGTAAGAAATAGTGATTGTGATCATACTGTGCTATCGTTCAATGCTATGATCCTATTCAACTAATTTAGACATATCTCTACTGCAAAAAAAGTGAATCTTCTCTGACTGCCATGTGCTCCAGCATTTCAGTTTCATATACAGTTGTAAGCACTCAGACCATGCACAATTTCTGTTTGCTATTGAACACGTGCCCACATTGTATCCATCCGTGTTGTAGGCAGAGTGTATGTCTACCCATGATAAAGGTTACCAAACAGATTAAAAGACAGCAGTGTCAGATTCCGTATCAAATTATTTTTTTTAATCACTCTGGTGCTGGATGATAAACTGAAGTGCAGGGAGGTTGCTCTGACTAGTTTCTAGGGAGTTTCTAGGGAGTGCAAAGGAGAAATTATGAAACAGCTCAGCAGCCTTACTAACTTTTGTTAGTAAGCAGGAGATGAGCAGGAGAAGGTTTATAAATAGCCTTACAGAGTGAGAACCTGACCTCTCCAGCAAATGCCTCACATCCCTTTCAGAGAGTGGCTCATGAAAATAGGCTTGAGCTGTTAGCATGTTTATACTCTGTTCTTGATTGCAGAAACCTGAGGTTGGGAAAACCAGAGTAATAGCTGCCAGTGAAATTCAGTTTGGGTTCCTTTCACATGAGCATCGTCTAGTATTTCCAAAAAAGGTAATGCTAGTAGTAACCACAGTGCTTTTGGAGGCAGGCACTTGGTGAGATCATTATATTTGCTTTCAGTTAGATTAGATTAGGTGAGATCATTATAGAAATAGGTGAATTATTTTTTTTAATTAAATTTTGTGCTCTTTGTGGAACTACTACGGTCATTGTTTTTTTAAAATCGTAGTCTACAGTCTTTTCTGTTTGTTTGGTAGCTATTAAATTGAGAGAGAGGTTTACTAAAAAGATTGTACCTACCATTTCTACAAGCACTCGAAATTGAAATTTGGAAGAACCAATCGTGATAGCTGCCACAGGTTAATAAAATGGCCATGTGGATATGCATAACTCTTCTGCTTATGACTATAGAATCTGCTAAGCAGAATAACAAATCACCTTAATGTTTCCTAATGCTGAATCTGAAAGGTATGAGAAATCAAAGGAATGCAGAGAACACCCTATCGAAAACACCTTGAGAAAGTTTATAGACAGTTTATTCCAGCTAATACCTGGAAGATACCTCACTCAGAGATATTAGAAATCCCTCAATATCATTCTTAATTTCACTCTAACAGCAAAATAGGAGAAACCAAATAGTGTTTTGTGTGGTAAATTTCCACTGACCCCTACCATTTTCACTGGTCTTTTATATAGCAAAATATATCACATTTCTGTCTGTCTATGCTTTTGTATAACATGTATTCTAGAAGAAGAAGTGGTATATTGTCCTGGAATACAATGTACTGATACTGACTTACATCACTTAGTCATTTTGGATTGTGTTTCCTATGAAATAATACAAGATAAGTATATTACATAGTTAGCTCTTACGCTTACAAAAGATTTAAAGTCATGAGAGTTTTCTTGTCCTGGATCAGGACCAAACTCTATGTCAACAAATATCCATAAGGGTTGCTGGATGCCTTCTTGTAAGTTCTAAATAGTGGTGCCTTTTTTAAAGCCAAGGAAACAAAATATTTTTAAGCACTTTTTCCTCAGATGTGCGGTTGATGAAGAAAAGCGTGAGGGAACACTGACAAAAAACTGAACCATGCTGAAAGAGTCTCCTGTTGAACAGGATCATTCATCAAGTCCAACAGTAGCAGAAAGTAAATGAAAACGTGACCTGAATCAGCAGCTGAAAAAAAGAATGGAAGTTAAGCCTGTTAGAAATGCTTCTGTCAGATTTTTGGCATAGTTTTTCCCTTACATTATATGTCTAAAATACTGTAGGTATGTTCTCAAAATAATAATAATAATAACAATAACAATAACAATAATAATAAAAGTATAGTAGACATTAAAGCACTTCTTGAAGAAGCAATAGAAGTTTAATAGAAACCATCTGTTAAGATGCTTGAACTCAAGAGGCCATTGTTTTAGCTGGTTATTTTGATCTTTTTCTGTGATATTTTTAACAACAAATTCTTTGCAAAAATACCCTACTTAAAAAATTTCTAAATTAGAATGTCTGTATTTTCCCATTTTAAGGGGGGAAAAATTCAACCATGTTCTACTTTTATTTACTTTATAACTGCTTATATGCTCTCTTATTCATGGCAATAAGCTCCTCTTGGAGCCATTTGCTACCTTGTATTTAATGAATTCTTGTACTAAAGCTTTCTTGTAAGCATAGCTTAGGAAGTTGAACCGTGTCACTAATTATCTTGTAGTAGTCAGCTTTTCTTCTCTGTCTTTAAACACAGAGCTCTATCTTCTACTTAGTAAGATGTATATGGGAGGGAGATACGGACAGAAGTCAGTAATGAGACTAACTCTGTCTCTGCAATGATTAATAAATAAAATGTCTTTATTAAAGCAAAAGCACTAATAAACTCTGTGTCTTACCACACACTGCCCACCTCTGCGCATTCCTTCATTTAGAGACTGCCTCTGTGCATAGCACTGCAGCATAGAGTACAGTCCTCTAACATCAATCTTAAGCAGTAGGTTTCAGTTCTGCTAGCAACACAGTTACAGTGACTAGAACATTTCATACAGGTAAAATGTCAGAGTATTTTCTTGCTCCACACTGGTTTTGCACTGGGTCCATTTCACATGAGAATTTTGTGTTGCCTTGACTAGCAGTGCCAGGACACGCTAATGCAAAGCAGATGCTGAGAGGTCATGGCAGCACAGCTGTATGGAGGCAACAAATTGAACAGTGGGCAAGAAGGTAGACTTACCTATTGAGGAATGAGCAGATAAAGTGAACTGAGATAATTTAAAGGCAATTTGTGGGCCTAATTCAGAAAAGGAGTTGAATTCTTCATCAGCTTAAAGCACAGGAGAAGAAATTGTAACCTTTACAGAGCTTGTATGTTTTGTCTGGTTGTACCCTAAAACCAATGGATGTTTTGCCTAACAGAGGATCCTTCTTTTCACTGTGTTTCTTGCGCGATAGCATGTTCTCTGTCTACACTGAGTTATGAAAATAGGAAAGAAAGTTTATTCCTTATCATATAACATTATTCATGCTCTTGCATCCATAACAGAACTACCATTTAAAGATACTGCTATTAAACGCAGACTCTAATTTGATAACAAAAACAATGCTTGAAGCAAAACCTAATGTTTTACAGATCATTGGTAACCTACATCTTGTTCTTGGGATGACATGCAATATATGTATGCCATTTCAAGTTCAGGTTATTTTATCATAATTCTGTGTAATGTTATAGGAATTATGCATGCCAGCCACCACAACAGGGTTCAACTCTAGGTTTCAGCTGAATCAGTATACCAAAAAGAGATTAAAGTCATTTTTATTAATAAAGGTACAGCTCGAGCTGGGTGCTCCTGAAGATGAATCCAGAACAAAGAAATCCCTGGGCAGTTATAACCTTACAATCCAAGTTCCACAACTCTCATGTGACGGTTTGGACCAAGAGCAATTTTAAGGTCTTCTTTCTTTTTTATTGGTTTGATTTGTTTGCTGTTTCATTACTAAGCAGCTGTCTAGTGACCACCTTCTTATACAATATCACGTCCTTCTAGGTTGGTTTTTTCCAATTCTGTAGTTAGCTGCTTTGCATGTTGTAATATGTTGTTACAGTTCATATGCCATGATCTATAGGTTTTGTCTAGTCTAGCTATTAATGTTTAGGCTGCTATCTTTGTCCACTCCAGCTATCAGTAATGTTTAAGTTGCTAGCTCCATGTTTCAACTAGCTTTGTCTACAACCATCCTTCTGTTATCAACATTCCTGTTATAATATAGCAGCAAAATGTTTATAGCCTCTAAGGTGTGAGGACAGTTGAACACAGCAAATGTTACAACACTGAATTCAAATAAACAGTATGCCAAAGATCATTATAAATATTAATTACCTATATAGAATTTATTTTTCCCAAGTTCCGAAATCTGATACCTAGGAGGTTAGCCAAGGCCATACTTCTTGGAATACTGCTGAGTTACTATTGTTCAATTGTACTTTATGCACTAATTTTACTTGTTCCCACATCTTCTGGACATTGGCTGAAATTATTCCACTCTGGTCAATGCAACAACTGGTAATAATTATACATACTCTGCCTTGTGAAGCTAACAAAGTATCTAATGCCATTCTGTTTTGCAGTGTAATTCTGGAGAGTTGTGAAATCCCTTCTTGTAATGCTGTAATTGCATCAGCAGTATTATTACCAAGAATTTCTATTGCTGTTGAAAAATTAACTAAGGCCTTTCTAATTCACTCACTCCCAACCAGTGAAGAAACCATTTAGTGAAGCAGTGGAATGTGGTCGGCCTTTCTAGCAGCAGATTACTATGTTTGGTCCTATGAACGAATGTTCGTAACCGTGATCCCGATTCCATAGTCCAATGTGGGAATACAGACATCTCAGGAGTAACATCTCCTAAGGTGCAAGTTGCCAACCAATCTCCTGGCAATATTTTGTGAGCTCTCTTACCACATATCCAAACCTACCATTTTCCCTCAGGTACGGACAAGGGTATATTGGAAAAGTCCCCAAGTATTCCTGCTATTCCTATTTTCACAGTTTGGTTGCAATCATTAAAGTTGCCCACGAGGGCAGTTCTATTGTATAGGGCTTTAAGTTCATTGGGGGGTGGTCTGATGTTCTACACATGTTGTGCATTTATTCTTTGCTTCTGGGGTTGCCACCTCCCATTGTAATGAATAAATGTGGTATTGACAGTAGTATTTGTCCATAAGTTCTTGATATATTGTTTGGTACAGGGATCCCTAACAGGGGAATGCTTGATGCTGAGTGACTTGGGAAGTGAGTACATATGCAATCATTAGGTTTTTTTAGTAATTTGGACTATGGTTTGTGGCAAGTTAAAATAGAGGTTTTCTCTGCACTCATAATGGGGCCGTACAAATTTAGACATTCCCTTTCCTTGAGTAATAAGCACAGCAGATGTTAGTAACTTCACCTGTAAAATTTCCGTAATCTCTCCTATAAGGCTGGAATTGATACCAAGAGGGATAAAATTCCTTATTAACTGTCTCAGATGGTTCACTTAACTAGGTTCCTGGGGAGTCACATGTCCAAGCATCTCTGGAAAAGAAACAAAAATGACATGAATTCAGAACTCCTTCATCTTTTGGAAATTCAAATGGCTTAAGTTTCCAAAGTAGCACTTGTAGTAAGTTCCTCTGTCACTGGTCATTGTTCCTCTACTGAATAATCCTCAGGTAACCATTTAAGATGTGAGTGGTGAATCCAGGCTTCCTTCCCTGTGACCTTTATAGCAAAGTAAGAACATAATAAGACAGTATACAGCCCCTTCCACCAGGGTTCCAATATAGATTTGTGCGAAAATACTTTTATTAAAACTCTACCTCTAGGCTGAAAATCAAGCACCTATATCTCTGGAGAGATGGATTGGTACCACTGAGCATGAATTCTTTAAATTTTAAAACGTTTTGGTAGATATTTTTGTATCCCTAGTACAATTTGGTAACTCATTCATCTCCATCTAACAGGCTGGTCCTAGTGGGGACAAAGGTGTGAGGTACAGCTAAGTGTCTGCCAAACACTATTCCTGTTGATGACAGCCCTAGAGGTGGTGAGGGTTATTTCCAATATCTCAATATCCCATAGCACTATTCCTAACATTTCAGGCCATTTCAAACCTATCTGACTACAGCTTGGAGTATCTTACTATTTCTTTCAGTTTCATTGGAGCCTTTGGTATTGAGCTGGACAGTGTACTACGGCAACTTGGAAGCTTAATAGCTCTCACCTGCATTCCGATTTCTGCTCCGTTATAAATATTCTTTTCCACCGAGGTAAGGAACTCCTGTTCTTTCCATAGCATATCTGTTGCATGATACACTCCAAAAGTGTATGTAGAATCAGTATAAAGAGTTATCCACTGGTATGTCTCCACCAGGCTGCTTTTGTTAATGCAGTTAATTCATCCCCTTGTGCACTCACCAGGGGTTGTAGAGGTGTTGCTTCTAGTACCTCTAAGTTTCTCACCACTGCACCACCCAAGTGCCATTTTCCATTCATGTAATATGACGATCCAACAGTGAAAAGGGTTGGATCAGAGCTCTCTAGAGGCTGATCTTGCAGAATCAATTACCTAATTCCTGTAGGTGCCTGGAGTGAAGCACTACCTGAGCACAATCCTGATGCAGATCACCATTGGAGGGAATAGGCTATAAAGCTGAAGGATTCAAATAACCACATATTTTTAAAGCAATATTTAAAATTGTTAATTCATAACAATGTGCTCTTTGTGGGGACAATGCCTATGCAGCATGTTGTTCAGAATCACTTCTACTTCATGTGGGACATACAGAGCTGCTGTGTGACTCAGAACTAATGGTCTGCTCCTTTTTATGCTGTTGCTGCCATTGCTTTAACACAGGAATTATTCCCTGCCACTACAGTTGAGTTGAGTAATAAGCCACAGTGCAGTGATGTGTATCTACCTTTTGTGTAAGCACTCCCCTGCTTAATGCTTTGTTCTCACGCACAAATAGTTCAAAGGACTTGGAGTAATCTGACAATCCCAGTGTTGGAGCAGAATTTAAAGCTCCTTTTATACCTTGGAAAGCCTTTTCTCCCTCTGAACCAACGTATATGCTCCAATTACTCTTCCTTGGTAGATTCTGTCGATGGCTTACTTAACTTTCCTAGCCCTGATATCCAGGGTCTGCAGCATCTTACTGGGCCTCAATATCCTCACAGTGTTTCTTTTTCAGGGCATTTCTACAATAGCTTGTTCTGGAGCTATTAATCTTTTTCCTTCTGTTAATATTAATTCTAAATATTTTACTTTCTGTTAACAGAGCAGAAGTTTAGGAAGAGACATATGGTGACCTTTCCCTGCTAAAGCAGTACATAGACAAGTAGTATCCTTTTAAGCAATCTTTGTACGTCTTGCTGGCAAATAACAAATCATCTACATAATGAACAAGTATAAAACCTCCAGGTAATACAGTATCTTTCAATTTTTCTCCTTGCAACCCCTGCAAGTGAAATTTAAAATAGTTGCATCAAAAGAAGTGTGGCCAGCAGGTCGGGGGGAGGCCCCCCTCTACTCTGCTCTTGTGAGACCACACCTGGAGTTGTGTATCCAGATTTTGAGTCCTGTGTCCAGCTTTGGAGTCCTCAGGAAGGACATGGACCTATTGGAATGGGTCCAGCAGAGGGCCACGAAGATGATCAGAGGACAGGAGCACCTCTCCTGTGAGGACACGCTAAGAGTTGGGGTTGTTCAGCCTGGAGAAGAGAAGGCTCCGCAGAGAACATCTAATGGCCTTCCAGTACCTATAAGGGGCCTACAGAAGAGATGGGGAGGGACTCTTTGTCAGGGAGTGTAGCGATAGGACAAGGGGTAACGGTTTTAAATGTGAAGAGGGGAGATTTAGATTAGATATTAGGAAGAAATTCTTTCCTGTGAGGGTGGTGACCCTGGAACAGGTTGCCCAGGGAAGCTGTGGATGCCCCGTCCCTGGCAGTGTTCAAGACCAGGCTGGATGGGGCTTTGAGCAACCTGCTCTAGTGGGAGGTGTCCCTGCCCATGGCAGGGGGGTTGGAACTAGATGATCTTTAAGGTCCCTTCCAACTCTAACCATTCTATGATTCTATGTCAGAGGTGGTTTGGTTCACAAATACAATTGCTGTCAGTTTATTATTAAAATTAACACTGGAGGTAGGTAAGCAACATGTCACACTCACACCCCCACTGCCACCAGCTGCATTGCTAGAGGATTAGGGAAAACATTAAAAACCACAGAGTAAAGCCCAGCAAAAGCAACAAAAGATACAGAGGGAGGAGTATAGGGTGGTGCAGAGACCAGCTCTGCAGACGCCTCAGTTAAATTACTCACAATTGCCGCAGCTAAAGCTCTTTCTTGAGGCTTTTGTACTCATTTTTGACCCCTCTCTTTACAGTGGTCATATGCCCAATTATCTCATACATACCAGTAATCCATTTTCTGAGGTTTTTTATCTTCTAAAATTTTCTGGAGCTTAGCCAATTTCTTTAATTTGAAGGCTCCAGGAGCAGGGACATACCCTTGCTCCTCGAAGTGCTGACCGATCTTCTTTATTCAATGCTATTGCTGTAGTTCCAGCTGGGTACCTCTGAAGAGGAATCCTGAACAAAGAAATCCCTGGGCAATTATAACCTTGCAATCTAAGTTCCACACCCCTCGAGCTAGTTTGGACCACGAGTAACATTAATGTCTGGGGTCTTCTTTCTTTTTTATTGGTTTGATTTGTTTGCTGTTTCATTACTAAGCGGTTGCTAAGTGGCCACCTTCTTACACAATATCCCATCCTTCTAGGTTGGTTTGAGCCGATTCTGTAGGTAGCTGTTTTGCATGTTGTAATATGGTTGTTACAGTTCATATGCCACAATCTATAGGGTTTGTCTGCTCTATCTATTAATGTTTAAGCTGCTAGCTTTGTCTACTCTGGCTGTTATTAATGTTTAAGCTGCTAGCTCCATGTTTCAACTAGCTTTGTCTACAACAGTAAGTAGACTCTAAGAATTCACTCTTGTTTGAGCAAATATGTAGCTGCAGAGCTCCCTCTAGCAGAGTTTAGTTATTCCCAGTCATTTCATGCAGTGTGGTTTATATGAAGTGGTTCTACAACTGGTTTTCTCTTTGTTTTCTTAGAATAAAGAATTGCTTTATATAGATTCTTTTTCAGAAGTTAAGGCTAGATATTCTGGGAATCAAACTTATTTTGAAAGAGATCTATATGATGCAGGAATATTATTTTCATCACAGACCTAAGAGTGGAGAAAAAACACTTTTATCTTGAAAAGATGTGAAAAAATACCTGAAAAGAGCTTTGAAATTTGTAATTACCTGTACCCTCCTGTGAACATGTCAAATGTGCTTAAAAAAGATGATGACAACTACATTATTGCCAAAAAAAGACAAATCATTCTTTTTCACTGCGTATAAAATTTGGAGTGGTTCTTAAGAGATTTGTAATTGGTAAATTGGGAAGGTACATGAAAAGCGAGTTCAGTCTTTCTAAGAAAGTTGTTTTTAGAGAAAATAGACTTAATTGAACTCTCATTTTTTACTAAAATGAAACTTGACTGCAAAACTCTTTAATTGATGGCTTCTTCATAAAAGATTTTTAATTATCTTCATAATACATATATCCTTGATGATTTATATTGATTAAAATATATTTGTGTGATGCAGCGATTTTCTTACAATCAGCATTTCCTTGCTGCTTTACCTTATGTACTACAGAAATACATTTATTTTTCTTAATTAAATAAATTAAATGCATTTCTAACAAAATTTTCTATTGAAGGTGTAGGAAGAAAGCAACCAAAAAAAAAAAAGAAGGGTAATAAAAGGTATCATAACCACTTTAGACCAATGTCATCCTGAAGCTCTGAAGAACAGAAACTGAGCAGCCTCATTAATATATGACTGTCTCCGTTTAACTATTAAAACACACAACTTCTTATATTTAAATACTCAGTTAAAGAGAAAAAGAAACGAGGTTTTTTCCCAGATCAAGTCCCAAGAGTCCTATAACTTAGTATCTACTACTGATCTACTATAACTGGCATATTCATTTGTGTGTTTGTTTTTCTTAAATTACATAACCTACTGACAGGCACTATATTTGTTTATTACACAAACAATGTAACTTACTGATAGATACTAGGGATTTTAAATTAATCATTTGAAGGATGGAAGTGGGATTAATTTTGCTTCTCTTTAATAGAAACTGTGCTTTAGAAGAGAGTATGCAAAAGTTTGACATTATGCCTTAAATGCCTTAGAATAGTATGTCTTTTGCAAAGCTCTGTGGGTTACTAAAGCAGGAGCAAAACTTCAGCAGGCTTCAAGCTGAGAGCTGGTATGTCAGAGAGCCACCGCAGGAACCTTGCAGCATTTATAACCATTAAAGGGAAAAGGATGTTCTCTCTTTTTTCATTTCTTATTTTTCCTTTTTTTCCCCTTTTTTTAGTTGTCTCCTCGTTCATTCATCAGTTTTGCTTGTATTTATGAATCACACTCCTTAACAGAAGAGGCACTTGATTTTGTGTACTGGCAAGTAGTTAAGAAAGGAAGAAAAGTAAGTAGGGAAAAATTATGATGTGTTAATATGGGCAAGATGACACTCCACTGCCAGCCAGATCTGAACTGCACATTCCTGCTGGTTCAACAAATTCAGCTGATCTCCTGTGTACTAAGGACTGAACAGTTTACTACAATATGTTTTGCAGTCCCTCAAACGGGAGGAAGATTTTGCCCTCTAAGTATGTTTTTTTTGAATGAGGCAGTGGTCCTTCTCACTAGCTTTTTCATAGGCGAAAAGGGAGAAGAGAAGGAACAACTTGCTTATTCGATGCTTTTCCACTACTGAGACAGCCATTTCATAGGTCATGAGGGACAGTTCGAGGAAGAGCATTCTTTTTTGGCCAATTTCCACATAATTTCCTGCAATCAAACAATATCCCTGTTTGCTTTTGCGGTGCCTTCATCTCACTTTTTCTAAAAGTCACACTAAAGGGGAATATAAACTATATGGTCCTCCTAGCATGTAAAAACACTTATGTTTCTTAAAGGACTCTAACCTTCACATCCTCATGTCAAAAGGAAATCAAAATTGACCTATCTTTATATAAATATGAAGTGGAAAACTGATAATATCAATTATGTTTTTATATACACTGTGAAATATCAGTGATAGCTACCATGGTGCATGGTACTCTAAACAACCCCATTTATCTTCCTTGCTAGCAGTAATCTAAGACTCAATGCAGGTTTCTGGGCTCAGGTTTCTTCTGAGAAACCTGAATTTAAGGTTTGGATTAAATGGTAGGAGTCCTACCTGTGTAAGTTTTTCCCTCCATGACCCCCATAGCTGTAGCTGAAGTCGAAAGTGGCCATTTATTCTGGAACACCTGGCTAAAAAGAAGGAAGCTATTTAACCAGGCAAGGCAACCTACTCTTCCTTTTCATCTGTAATTTGAATTTGTTAGCCCACAGGTTGTATTATAAAGCTTCCATCTCCCCACCCCACTCAGGTTTTTGCATTGCTTTGCAAAAATTATTTCTTTGGCTCCTTTTAACATTTGAGAAACTTTTCCAGAAGAGATCTCATTATTTTCAAAGATCAAAGGAAGTCTTTCTCCTAATATCTGCAGACTGGTGAATGACAGGATAAGTAATGTACAAAGAAATCTTGCTATGCTATGAAGGAAACTGGAGGTGTTGCTTTGGCACCAATGTGCAGATAACAAACACAGGTTTCCTAAGGCAAAAAAAACCCCAACATTCTCTGATTTGTATTCTGCAAATACTTACTTACCCTAGGTAACTGCAAGATGAAAAAGTATATTCCATTCTTGAAAAAAGAGCACAGGCCAGATAGGCATAATACTTACATGTAAAAGATTATATTCTAACTTTAATGCCATCTTCTGAGTATTTTCACAAACAGCTTAGTTTGTTCCATGTCTCTGCTTCTAAAGATAAGATATCTAATTGAGATCATGTCCTATTGCACCGTTATTTTGGTGTAAGAACTTGAAAAGTTTAACTGGGATGCTTAAAAAACACTATTTTATCTGTAATCCTAAATCCTTAGTAGTTTTCACTCTATAAACAGAAAACCCTTATTCTGATTTCAAACACAAAGAAAAATCCTAAATATGCCTAGGGGCATTACAGACTGTACTAAGGCCTTCAGAACCCAAAGAGTTAATTTTTGCTCCTACTTAATGAGAAGAGGCAAGGCATCAGAAGGAACCTGTTTTGGGTAATTGCACTTCCAGAAAGATGTGGGCCAGTTTGAGAGTCCTGGGGAGAACAACAGTGCCCATCAGAGGTCCAGAAAACATGAATCTGAAAACATAACCAGTGGGAAAATACTGAAAAAATGTGTTGGGTCTAGAGCCCAAACACCTCAAAGAGCAACCATAAATGCTTGGTAGGCTGCTGTTGAAAAGAGAAAAAGAAACAAATTTTCTCCCTATCTCAAGCTAGCAAAGTAACAGGTTGAAAGTAGAACAAAAAACAAAATTAGATTAGACCTAAGGAAAAACAGTCTTTCTAACAATTATGATAATTTAATGTTGAAACAACTGGAGAGCAGAAATTTTTCATCATTGGGGTTTTAAATCTCCTGATTGATTTGATGAACAACTGCCAAATGGGACACTGGCATTAAAACTGTTTCTTGGGCAGGAGGGTGGATAAATGGCCTGCCCCACCATATTTTTCAGAATTACATGGTGTGGAGAGGTGAGGGAGAGGGAAGCCCTCTGGTATGCTTATGCTATCTCTCCCTACCATCATGAAGAATTGCTATGTACGTGGGTTTACTCAAGGTCAGCTTCTTTAGGAAAGAAAAAGGAAAAAACATTTAAGCCTTTCTTTGAGCATTTTTGAGCACATTTTCACGCTTCCTTGAATGTCTGAGCAACTGGAAAAAAAAGCTAATAGTCAGAATTGACCACATTGGTTGCAAGGCTTTATTCTTCTTGTAGGTGTGTTCAAAAGCTCTGGCTGGTAGGACGACTTATGGAAAGAAAACAGAGTGAGGCAACACCATATAGAAATCAGGTCTCTGTGAGCCAGAATTACTGTTGCTATACAAGTGAGTTTATTTCCACTTCATGGGTGCAACCCTCACAAAAATCTCTTTCATAGAAAGACATCCCTTGTGAAGGGGAAGTGGGACTTTAAATTTTGGGATGATAGTATTTCACTGAAAAAAACGTGCAGCTGGATAGCTTAAAAAGTTGTTGGTGGTAGGCAACTGAGAATCCAATAGTACTGATCAAAGTAAGCAGCAGGGAAATGAATACCAGAAACATATGGGAATATCTTCTGTGACTAGATGTTATCTCTGAAAAACTGTCACACTGACATGGGCCTGATGGTCAAGTCAACCATCCCTATTGATACACTTTTAGAGCCTGGTCCTCTCCTTTTCTTCACATCACAACTAAGGTAAAAGATTGGAGGGGGAATGTGCTCGTAATCTTACTTGTTCAGGAAATAATCAAATGTATAACAACTTGGATTAACATTATCTTCTTTCCATAACATAAATATCAAAATAACTGGGCCTGGTATCTAAGACACCAACTTGGGAAGTGAGAGATCATAGAATCATAGACGTGATCTTAAACTCAGCTTTTACTACCTTCTCCTTATGTAGCTTTCAACAGATCACTTGATTGTGTCTGGGTTTTTGTATCACCAAAAATGAAGATAAAAATATGCTTTCTTATCTTTCAGGCATGCGAGTAGATTAAAAGTACTGCAAATTGTAAAAGGTTATGATAGTAGGATCTTTGAAAGTTAGGGTTAGGTACCACATCACTGGATTTGTAATATGCCATTACTTTGATGTCCTGTGGGAAATATTTTTATTGATAGGAAAATTCCTCTACCTATTTCTTATTATCAGAACAACTGCTAGCCTTTTCCTGGCAGGATAGCCACTCCTGCTGGTTTTTAGTGATAAACTAAAACAGGTATCTAAAACAGGTAGTTTAAACTAAAAAGGTAGTTTTTAAACTACCTATCCCAGGTGTCATACTGTATAGTACTTACTACAAGTACACAGAGACCTGTTTCCTTCATATTGGCCATGAAACAGACGTATACTGCTGTCTAGGCATGGAGGTAAAATCCTTGGTTGACAAGCTCTTACACTGGCAGAAAAAGCAGGAGCAATCATGGATACCAGATTTACATCAGCTGGTTTAGAAAAAGTATTCATAAATAATCCCAGGGTTTTCTGACAATACATCATAGTTTGTATTTTACTGGACAACAGAGCTTTTGGATAGTAATGATATACAGCACTTCCAATCTTCAGAGTGCTCTGCAAACATGAACTAACATCTCCTCTGCAGCGGAGATCTTTTGAGTGCTCTGTTGACTGACACTTCCTGGCTTTGGCCAGGAACACGGTCACCATTGTGCAGCTTGTCAATTTGTTTGTTTCTACTGCATGACCTCACTTAAGTACACCAACTTTTTGTGCTTTTATTCTCATCTGTCTCAGCATAATGGGAGGGAGAGGGAGGCAGAGATTAAGAATTGAGGAGCAAAACTGGGCACATCTCGTATGACACCGGTATTTGTTTTTCCACCTCAATTCAAGCAAAAGACTACTAGAGGGTAGCTTGGAAACCCTTTAGCCATGTGTCCTTGGCTTTTTGCCTGTTTAACAGAGGTCTTGCACAACCTGTGTTTTATGTGCTGTCACCTTGATTTCTCTATATTTTAGCTGGTCTCCTGGTGCCACTGTTTGCTATTGGCCTGCCATCAAAGTGAGTGCCTGTGGACAGTACTCACAGGGTATGTAACATACTGTATGCTTTGACAACTCATGTGGTCTTAATGGGTTTCCCAGTTACAGAGGCTAAAAGAGCAAGGCAGCCTGTTCTGCAGGCTACCACACTGCAGTTCTTATGAATAAATCCTTTAGATAGGAAAAAATAAATAATTCCTACAATGTTTGTTTTTTATCTGGTAGATATAATGAAGTCTTTCTCTCCTGCGGCAGGGGAAAGTGCAAATAGGATATCCGCAATGTCACTTACATGAATAATGACTTAGAGACTAGTTAACTACATTGCTATAAGGCTTCATGATATCTTCAGTGCTTGCAACTAGGTGACATGTTGAAGAAGGATGTCAAGAAATCAGTGATTATCTTTGTCCAGCTATCCTATTGCATGCTTTCTTTAAATCTATATGGAAAGAAAGGTGTGTTCCAAAAAGCAACGTTAGTTATACACCTCATCTTACAAAACAGCAAGGAAACAAACCTTGCTGCATGGAGTGCTTCCTTTGATTTACTTGCCGCTTTTGAAGTGGTATCTCATTATCTTCTCTTTATCCTCTCTTGTTTTCCTTGACTTTGTTATCTTGATCAGCTTTCAGTCACCTCCCCACTGGCTTCTACTGATCCTGGATCCATTCTCCTGCCTCTTGTCTTCTTTTTTGATGTGTAAGTTAATGATGTAGTATATATAATGTTATATAACAAAAATAGTAATGCATCTACCCTGATAAACCAAAGACCACACAGCAGTTTAACTACCAGAATCTCTAAAACACATTCAGTTTTTTAAACCTTACTTGGAGCTGTATTTCATGTTATATAAGATTTGCTTGCATAGCCTTTCATATTTCTCACATATTCATTTTTATCTTCAAGTTTATATGCTTTCATATTATACTGATTCATTGACACACACACAAAAAAAGCTTTTTGGCTTTTTTCTGAAGCTAAAGTGGTATAAATACATTATGATAGTAATACCAATCAGCCATTTGAATTGTTTATGTAAGTAATCGAGAGGTATTTTTAACTCACTGTATAATTCTTAACATGATTTCTCCATATCTCTGCATAAATGAAACAGACTGGTTGCCCAGTAGGGTTGGGATAACTATGGCTCATAGAATCTTTTAAACTTACTAGTCTAAACATAGCAGACATCTACCTAACGTTCACTGATAATCTAATGTAGTTAAAAATTATTCTGGTTTGATCATAAATGCCACAGAATTTTGTACCCAGTCCCAGATGTTTGTAGTTGCTACCAATCACTTTCCTTTGTTTTACAGCTGTATTCCTGCTTGCTGTCCCCACTGCCTTTTAATGCGGGGACATGTGGGTAGGGAGAGGACGAAGTAGCTAGGCAAGTTCCCTGAATTTGCTTCTGAATATAAATCAGAAGAGGTTAGAATCTTTTAAAATACAAGTGCCACAGTCACAAGTGGGATAATTTTTCAATAGGAAGCAGAATTCTAATTTTCCACCATTTCTGATGATGAAAAATTTCTTTGATCTTCTAACCATTGGCTCTTGCAGTTCGGTAGCAGTAGAGGAGTCAGTTTCGTTATCTTTATTCCAGAGAGACGCTTCCCTTCACTATGAGGATTCATGTCCCTCAAGCTCTCTTAACGATATTTTGCATTATTGCTTTTTTCCCAGTAGTTCCTATGTTCCTATGTTCTCATACACGCTTACAAATTATAATACAGTTGTAAACAGTATTTTTATTTTGAAGACATGACTATTTTAAGACATGCTTATTGTATTATTTTAAAATGTAACTGTCAAGAAGAACCATGCGGTGTTAGTTAATAATGTGAATGCATTCTCCCTAAGTGGTCCGTGCTCTAGCATCTTTTCCACACCCTATGATAGGAATAGTGATACACTGGTTTCAATGGTAAATTGTAAACCACAGAAGTGTTGGAACCTTAATTCTTACCGAAGATCTCATTCAAAAGGCAATCTCAAAAGTTCTTAAAAATGAGAGCCTTTATCTGCTTTACCTTTTGAATAACAAAGGTTTGAAATTACGAAGGACAGAAGTATAAGGAATAGACTAATTAAACTGCTACTGTTTCCAAATATTTTTTATGACGCATATGTAATGTTTTTCTACCATTCTTCCACCTAATTCTTTCAGAATTAAAGCAATTGTTATCAGAGATCCCCAATGCCACACAAGGTCCTGAATTGTTATTTTTTGCCTTTTCTCTGGTTAGAGAAAAAGGTTTTACATAGATCTCTGCATTTGTTTGAATGTTTACGCATTCACAACTCTCAGCTATCTCCCAAAATGCAAATTAAGCTGTCCTTTGCCATCTTCTTAATTAGGAAGAAAGTCAGAAGGATGTTCTTTTCATGCTCTTGAAAATGCAGCAAATAAACTTTCTTCTTAAGTTGCTTGAATGTGAAGAGAAGCTCAAAATTTTGATGGACTTGCTTTTGTATTGGCAGAAATCAGAGCAAGCTTTGAAACACTTTATGGATGAAAGAAACCTTACTAACTGAGCCACTACCCACAGGCAGAGTTTTAAAGTTAGGAGTGGGAATCTGTGCTCAGAGTTTTTTATAAGATCTATTATGTTGTTTCTTATGTTAGTTTAACTTACATTTTAAGTTTAAAAGAGAGAGACCTGATTTCTGCCTTAGAGAAGCTTTCTCCCACATTAACAATTTATTTTTTTTCCTCCCAACAGGTGACCTGCAGGTTTCAAATCTGAAGTCTTGTTCTTTTAAGGTATTCCAAAAATGGCAATTATTTGTAGTCATTCCGGATTAGCCTTTCCCCATGATTGATCAAGTGATATATTTGCTTGATACATGATTTCCAGTTTAGAAATTTGAGGAAGCTCCTCTTTGTGGGAGACTTTATCTTGGCAAGTTGTGTGGGACTCAGGTTCACAGAGAGAGCCTTGCTGTCTGTTCAAATGGCTTCACCTTGAGTAGAAGTTGGTACTTTCCATCGTACAGTTGGTACTTTCCATTGCACAGATTCAGCTTTCTGTCAAATTGTCAGCAATTGCCAAGCATCAATTTTTCTGAGGAAAAAAATGTGGCCAAATGAAAAGGGTATATTAAAAGAGCTGTGAAAGTTTATTCTGGTTGGATGGTGACTCTGCCAAACATCCTATATAAATAGTGTGCTGAAAGTGTATTTTACCTATATGTACCATTCACAAAGATCTTGATCAATTTCACAATATGACTTCTTGAAGTTAACTCACAAGGTAACAACTGTGACTTGGGAGTAAACGTCACTGAATTACCTAAATTCAAAAGGATCATAAGAATTGGTGGCATACCATAATAGCTTTGAGTTGCTATGAGCTTAGCTTTGCGCTTTTAAAGTTTTTGTAATTTAAACCAGTAGAGGTATTAAGCTCACAATCGTTCAACACACATTGTACTTCACAGGTCATCTGATTGTACTACTGAGTTTAGATGTAACTGTGAGATTTGCTCTGAAGCAAGATCTGCTAAAGAGAAGTTGTTTGAAGTGGTCTTAAATACATACATTTTAAATAAACTCTTCATTTTGAGCATGTAAATAACAGTATAGAATTACAGACTAAACATTCAGAATCCGTGAGCTAACAGGCAGTGGAAATTCACTGTTCGGATGAAGGGATAGGGAACACAACATTTTCTAAAATGGAAAAAAAATAATTTCATTCACACGTAAGTGGAAAAAATTTGCATTCATTCACATATATCTTGCAGATAAAAAAAAAAAGAGTTCAATCTGCCTTTAAATAAGTTTATTTATACTGAGATAACATTTGCAAAGCACCCTAGAAACAGGAAGATATGAGTTTCTGTTTCTAATCTCAACCGTCATATGATATGTGGCCTCAAGGTAGCAAGCACCATTCAAAACGGAGTGGATTTTTTCCATTCATCTAGCATATATAGTTAAGTTGTAAAAATTTGAAACAAATGTACTCGATGATTTTTAAAAAAGCAATGATATCATCAGTCATATGTATATAAGGCTCGTGTACAAATAATTAACATCTATTTCCCTGTGAAGTGGTTTAAAGGCTTGAGGGTTTTTGGCAACAATTACTGGAGGCAATCTTTTATATATTGTAAAGCTGAGGTAATTTTAAATCAGTTTTGTATGTGTAAACTTGATAGCTTTTACAGTTAGATGATTAAGTAAAAAAGAAAAAAATAAACCAAGGAAAATCCCTGACTGATGGTGGTGTCTGTGTTGCTAGAAGCTGACATTTCGAATTCAACAGTATGATTTTTTCATACTTATCTAAATCTCCAGAATCAAGTATCTGAAGCAGATTCACTGTGTGATGGGGGGAAAATTCTCCCTTTGCTCACGTAAGTGAGACAGTAACTGCAGCCATGGCTTGAGATGTCTAGGGTATGTCACCAGTGATTGGGGCACTATCATCAATGGCACAGTGAAGATAAGAGACATCAGCCTGAAAGAGCCCTTGCCCTGCCTGCCCCTCAGGGACCGATGGCACAATTTTGTATATTTAACATCAGGGAGGACTAAAGAGAGGAAATTGCCAAATCTCTATTGATTTCAACAAAATTAAGCTGATCTATCTCAATCAGGAAGGACTGATGAGGACACATCCTTTACCTCATTTTCTGAAATGTTTTTCTCATGTCAGTGAGATGGTCTGGATCATTGTTGTACTTTACAAATCAACACGCTCTTTACTTAAGGCATCTGCGATTCCGCACGAATCCCTTAGAATGCCAAGAAGCTTAGACCTTCCAGATAGGAAGCGCAGTTTTAAGAATCTGCTGGAGCAAACTAAGTGTTTCTTTTCATTTTACTCTATATTGAGTTTGAAGATAATATAGCTTCCAATTTTATGAACGCATAGTTAATAACAGCACACATGCAATATGCTCTGCAAAATAAAAACTATTTTGCAAAGAGCTTTGGTGGCTTTGTGATTAAGAAAATAAAGTCTTTTGTACAGTACATGTGGATACAATATTATTCTCTCTGCAAAATAATTGCAGTATGAAAGCATTGTTTTGTTCTTTTAATTCTTATTCTTTTAGACATAGACTTCTCTGCACTAGTTTCACAGTGACGACAGTTAGCATGTGGTGGGCTACAATACCGTCTACCAGTATTAACCTATGACCAGACTCTTTGTTAAAACTAATGAACACCAGTAGGGGCTCTATTTTATAGTGCATTTCCCCCAAAGTTAAACATAGAGAACTTCCCCCTGTATTTTTACTTTAACTATTGAAACGATAAAAAGAAAACATAAAACGAGCTAAAGAAATTTGTTGCAGCTCCACATTGACTTTAGCTTGCGTTGCATTCATATGTGGAGACTTATTTGAAATGTTCCTCCTTTTTTGGCTGGTGATAAAGTCAAGCATATTAAAGTCTTTCTCAATTGGCTTCTTACAGTCTCTTTACCCCCTACAGTTTGTGCTGAAAAGGCCAAGTTCTGCTTACCTTTCTGACAAAAGCAGTTCTTTTGTCTTTTTAGTAAGATTATACATGTGAATAAGAGAAGCAGAATTTGGTCCAAAGGGACTAACTTCAGCAGATTGAAAACAGTTACAGCAATTCACAGTTTTAAAACACACAGGCCATGTCTTTTTCCCTTATTCCTGCTGGCTGCCCATTTATATCTTTTGGGATGTAACTGTATGCACTGTAAGTAAAGATTTTCTCTGTGTATTTTTTGTATCTTGTCTATGTCTCCTGAGGTTTGGTTGTTTTGTTTTTTTTTTAAATGCAATCAGAATTTGTATCTAGTGTTTTCACAGAAGCTTACAAACTACATCTTACAGCATTTCCTACTCAGCTGAAGGACAGTTTTGGCCGCAGAAAGGCTGCAGCATTTGGCCTATTAACTAGCAAATTAGTACGCGTGTTATTTACTTGGGAAACAAAGCTTCACTTTAAATGCATTTTTAAGGTAACCTAATTATCAGGCAAATACTACTTTGCAGCCTCTGGAAAACTCCCCTCTTCTTAAACTGCTAGATGTAAATCTGTCATCTTGTTTTTACTAAGTCCCTCTGATTTTGCTTAGCATAAGTTGGTTCAGATGCCAAAAAAAAAAAAAAGGACCACTGTATGGTAACTTTTTTTTTTCCTATAAAACGAAATAACTAATCAAAAATACTGTTTGGAGTCAGTTGAGAATCCATACCCATGCAGCATAAGTTTCAAGCAGCTATCGAGCACAGCAGAGGGCAAACCCCAGCTGCACTTGGCTTCTGTGGAGCCTAAACGTGTTTTTTATTTGGAGCCTTAACATGTGATTTTTGTTTGTTTGTTTTGCTTTTCATTTTATACAACTTAACTTTTA
>JAHREE010000605.1:6992810-7142919 GCA_033628505.1 Tringa tobata
GGGCCGGCGCAGGCTGTGGGGCAGGCGGCAGAAGAGGACACTGAGGATGAGTATGAGTCTCAGGAGTTTTACCACTGGTCCCCCCTGCCCCAGGGGTCCGGTGCTGCCTCTCAGTTGCCACCGCCACCCTCCCCGCCACCACCACCTCCAGCAGAGGACGGAGATGAGGTGCTGCTGAGGATCCCAGCTTTTGCTCGGGAGCTCTACCTGCTGCTCAAGAGGGACAGCCGCTTCCTGGCTCCTGGGTTTGCTGTGGAGGAGCGGCTCACGGGTGAGGGCAAAAGCCCGGCCGGTGCTGCGCAGTCTCAGCCTGAGAGAGCTTGTTACTACAGTGGTGCTGTCCTCCGCTACCCAGGCTCCTTCGCCTCCTTCAGCACCTGTGGTGGATTGGTAAGATGACCTTGCATGCAGGGGTAGCACCAAGGTCTCCATCCAAATGTCAGCTTCATCTGCTGCTTTTCACTCTCATCCCTTTCCTGAGGTCTTTCATATCTTTTCTTTCATACCCTCTTGGGTCCAACCCCAGCGCTTACCCCTATTTTTAACCATTTTGCCATTCATACTTTTAGTATCCCAGTCATAATTTTTCTCAAATCCCACTTGTGTGCTTGTCCTGTAAAGTTTTGATATGCTTTGTCCCATTTGCCAATACACTTTTATCCCTCGGTCCCATACCTTTCTTTTTTGGATCACCTTTTTACTCTTACGCCATTCTTTCGTCAACTTTTCTCATCTCCATCCCTAATTTTATCTTGTTCCTCAGTGTGTGCCTGTAATTAGTTACTTCCATGCTCACTCTCCTTCCTTTTCCCTGTATGATTATCTCTCCTTCAGTCCCTCTGTGATCCATTTGTTCATTAGTCCCATCCTATATTCTAAAGTTATCTTTCTCATCTGTGTTATCGTACTTATCCTCCACATCTCAGTTTTCAGACTGTTTTGTCTTTCCTACTTCAGCCAATATTTTATGTCTGCTTTCTCATCTTCATTATTCCTTTTCTCTCATTCCTTTGGCCTTTTTTCTCTACCTCACAACTTACCAGTTGTGGAACTTGTAGTTACTTGGATCTGGGGCTCCATACCCTTCTTTCTGTTCAGTTCCTCCATAGAAGTACACAATGAGTATATTCTCAGCAGAGATATTAATGCAGTCAGGTCTTTTGAATAGTTATTACTTCCGTGGCATACCTCCCTTATTTAAAACAAATTTTACCTGCTATCGTTTCTCTCAGATCAGTCATGCTTTTTACCAGATAAAGAACCAGAATTGGGCACACTGACAACAGCGGTGGTGTTCCAGTGAGCTGCAATCCCAAGATACTTGGGGGTGGATGGAAAGAGTAGAGAGCAGCTGGGATGATGTAAAATGCTGGCAGGATTTAAACCAAAAACAATTATTACTACTATTATTCTGATTTTGGGCCTTTATATAGCATCATAAATTCACACGCCTGTAGCATTTTACAGAATATAGAATACAAACAGTAATGGTGCTAGGGAGAGTTAACATCATCATGACCCTGGCTTTTTTGGGTGGCTAGATGGGTGTAAATCACCACAGTTGTATGATAGATGTTTTCTTGCATTTCTTTCCGAATTTGAGCATCTAACTTGTTCCATTGTTGATTCATGAAGATATGCCTGCCTGGTTTTTATTTGCATGGTCATGAAGTGAAACTAGGTAAAATGTGGAAATTTGGACTGCTTATTCATTTGCCTGTTTGTACTTACTCAAAAGTCAAACCCCAAAGTTAAAGTGGTAGAGAGGGAACATATGTGGATTGACACCAAGTAAAATATTTGCCTGCACTCTTGCAAGGTAAAACTGCCAAGTTTCACACAACTGTTGGCATCTAATTATTGACTGCTTGGCATCTAATTATTGACATTTTGTCAGATTTTCCAAAGCATGGTAGCAGGATTAATTGTGAAGAAAAATATTGGAAGTCAACTGAAGGTGGTTTGAAAGCAATCAGGTAAAGGATTTTTATGTTCTGGAAAAGCAGTTGAGTTCTGTGCTCTTTATTCTTGTTAGGATTTTACTTCCTTCGACACGGTGTTTGGGTAAAAGTAGTTAGAGAAATCTTTGCAAATAAATTGGTAAAGAGAATTATCACTCAAAAGTGATGTACATCATTGCGTATCTGTAATTCCTTTGACTTTATTTATAAATTGAAATTCACTGTTTAAATAGACCCCAGTTCCCTAGGAACCCTATTAGTAATTTTTGATTCAGTCAGACTTTTCCTAGGAGTACCAGCTTTCTCCCAGCCTACTGGCTGACTACGCCCGCACGTGTCCAGATCACGTTCTCCATTCAGAAAACTGCAGCTGAAATAGAAACTATTCCTTCTATCTCAAATAAAATTGGAAACTGTTGTTGATGTTGACTGGTGGTGTCGTGATCCTCAACTGCATAGTCGTGTTTGCAGTGGAATAGTTAAGCAGCTGTTCTTCCTGACAGTGTTGCTGTGTCAGGCACATAGTAGAAAAAAAAAAATTGCGCAGTGCTGTTATGTCAAAGTTGTCATAACAAATCTTAAGTTATTTGTCATTCTTTATTCAGTCATTGCTTGGGCTTTGTCACATATGTAAGTTGCTCTGTTTCCAAAAGTCTTGAAAAAACATCTTACATACATTGCGTATTCCACCCTGTATCCTCTAGGCCTTGCCCTGCAAAAAGAGCTAAGCGATATTTCAAACTACATTTTTCTCTTTTAAGATGTAAAAATCCATTGAAACTTGACCCTACAAATAAATTTGTGTAGTTACTCAATTACAATTTGTTTTTTTCATTTTAAATGTAAAGACATTTCAGAGAAAATATGGTATGAATGAGTAGATACTCTCTCATTTCCCTTGCAGACTTTGGGTTAGAGTTACAAGGTTGCATATGCTTTGGAAAGCCAAACAAGTGGGGTGTAAGTCCCTTAATATGCACGTGAGATTCCACTCAGCAATTTTTGTTTTCAGTGTGAAATACAGCGTCTCTGTCTAACAACAAAACTTCTGCCATTCTGCTCTTTAGATAGTGGCCTTTTAGTGAATCTCTTAATTCACTGAGGAAAGAAGTTGTAGTCATAGAATCATAGAATGGGTTGGGTTGGAAGGGACCTTAAAGATCATGTAGTTCCAGCCCCCACTAGACCAGGTTGCTGAAAGCCTCATCCGGCTTGGTCTTGAACACTTGCAGGGAAGGGGCATACACAGCTTCTCTGGGTAACCTGTTCCAGTGCCTCACCACCCTCACAGTAAAGAATTTCTTTCTAATATCTAATCTAAATCTCCCCTTTCTCAGTTTAAAACTGTTACCCCTTGTCGTATCGCTCCACTCCCTAATAAAGGACTCCACTGACAGACAGCAGTGATTTTGCCTCTCAGGAAGAAGTGTGAACAATTGTAAAGACCAATAGAAGTTTGGCCGTCACAGAATCATAGAATTGTCTAGGTTGGAAGGGACCTTTCAGATCATTGAGTCCAACCATGATGTGCAGGGAAGGGTCATACATGACAAGATAGATGTGTAGCTGATCCTATAGGGCTAGTTTTGTGAAAAGCTAATGGATCTTCAGTAAAAGGAGGTAAAGGCCTTGCATGAAATTGTTGAACTGTCCAAGTGAGGCTGTTGGTGTTCATTCCAACTTCTCAAGGTATGGAGAGATCTGACATGCCAGTGACATTCAGGAAGTGGAAAAAATGTCTCTGTAGAAATCTTGACTGTTCCTTCTATAGGCAGAAAGACAAAAGAATAGTGTTGCAGATGTTCGGCACCTTTTCCTCTTGAAGTGGGATATAGATACTTTTTGAATAGTTCAATGGTTGTAGTTGGGAAAAGCATGTGGTGTAGAGCACAACATTAAAGGTTCCCCATAGATCTTATTTCATAGTTCCTGAGACCTTTAGTACTGTTTTTCTTGAGCTGTTAGTCAAAAGCCAGTATGGAGTGGTGATAATAATGGGGTTCATTAGCACACCATGTGAATCATGTGAATATAGAAATGAAAAAGGAGATGTGTACTCTCAGTTAGTTACTAACCAAATTCCGACTGCCAGCATTGGCTTTATTTGGCAAATGAAGGAAAGATAACTCAATGGGTATTTTCTAATCAAACTAAAGACTGGAGCGGTGCATGAAACTCCATCACTATGGACTTGATGTAATCTCAGAGCTCGCATGATCAGCGGATGACAGCCCTATCTAACTCCTTGGTAAAACACAATTCTTACATCATTTTGTACCTCAATAGGGTTTGCTCTGAGTATGTTTTGGGATTCTGCACTGATGCTGTGGAAGATAAATAAGGATAGGTTTCCAAGAGTTCTTGATCTGTATGTTGACTGCCTACTTGTTGTTCATCGTTAGCCAAGTACCAGGATGTAAGCAGTCTTGCTGATGCCAGAAAGACTGCTGTTCTGAAAGTGATGAATTGCAGAGCTGGACCATTAATTATTTAAATGATCGTTTCTACTGCTTGCCTGTGTTTTTGCGGTAATATTTGAAATAAGGAAAAAAAGCATGTAAAATGTTGTTGTACAGTTTTATTTGTGACCAGTAAATATATAATTTACAACTGGTAGTTCTTTTAAAGCATGCTATAGGAGAAGCTTACTGTGGACTTAGAATTAAGAAATCTGGCTACTGGTTCTTTAGCAACGATCTGCTCTGCTGCTCACATGGAAGTTGAAGTAGTTTCACTGCATTTCCCCAAAGAGAACTGTAAACACAGCAAATGTGTGCTTTATCCCCTACACCTTTCATTTCAGAAAGGGAGGCATTTAATGTTGCTTTTTCTCAGCACTTAATTGCTTAGGTAGTACTCTGTGGTTATGTGGTGACAGGCGGGGATTTTCCCAATAGTTCTTTTTCTTTTTGGCTGAAGCAGTCTGGAATAAATAGAGAACAGCTAAGTAGAGAAAGGATTTGAATGTCTTCTTATACCTAAGCAATGTGATATGTTTAGACTGTTAGGAAGTGCAAACAGGAGCAAAAATGTATACACAGAAGATGGACAGGAGAATGCAGCTCCATAGAGCTATGCTGTTCGTCACAGCACTTAGCAGGTTGTCCAGCAGAACATCTGTGGAGGTCGGCCTAAACAGACAGCATTGCCAGCTGGGTTAATTTACTGGAGAGAAGCTTTAAAATTTGTCTGTGTGGTTCCGTGTTTTTACTGGATCTGAAGAATGCGAAATGGTCAATAGCATATTCACAGTTCTCTAAATCCCTGAAGTGTCAGCGTCAAATACTATTTGCAGTGAAAATTAATGTGCATTTTCCCAGTGACTTGAGTGGAAACAAGTCTTAACACTTCTCCAATCCAATCCAGGGAAGAGGTCTCTCTAGAGAAGTGTATGGTGCTTTTATTAGGCTTCATTGCCGCTAACAAGCAGGTATTTAAAAATCTGATCAATAATTTACAGAGAAGTAGTCACAGATTTACTCCAGCTGTTACACATTCATTTAAAGAGCACTATCCGAAGCCGTGCTGCCAGCATCAGCAAAACAATGGATGTCAGTAGTTCTGTGTCATGCAGAGAAGTGCCAAATATCATTGAACAGCATTTTAATAAATGCTTCCCATGGTAACGTCCTACCTTTACAATAAAACTGAAATAAATTAGGATGTGAAAAAAACCATGTGACTTCTTTGGTTAATGGAATGCTTATATGCTACTTCAGTAAGATTTGAAAAAAACCCTGAAGCACCTTTACAGGAAATGTATGATTTTTTTATTCCTGACACAAACTGTGTTTTGAAGATTAGTGCTATTAACTAATAGTAAGGGAATGACACATGATGGATTCAAAATATTTTAGATTTTTTAGGGGGTTCTAAGTTCACGTGACCCTTAAAATTCAGGACAACACATAATAGAGCTTCTGCAAAACTGGATTTTTTTAGTTTTCTATCTATCCATTGAGGATAGTCTGACTTTACATGTTTTCTTAGAACAAGATGAATGAAATTGTAATAGAAGAGTAGTAATAAAATAAAAAAATATATTGTATGTTCCTAAAGTTCTGCCCACAGTCACTCTTGAGGATAGGATTCAGCCTGAGAAAAGGCTCAATCCTTGTTTTCACATCTTTCCTCCTAGGGGAGGATTTTAACTACAGCGTTTCACCATTTTTATATGGGAAAACTCCCAGTGGATATAATTCTTAGTTACGCATCCTGCAACGAGTGTGGTGTCTGACATGGCAACTGTACTTGAATTTTTGGTTGGACAGTTTTGGAGAGCTGTACTACCTTTCGGTTGTAGAGCTTTTTTTCAGTGGCAACTCCTTTCCTGGCACAGGGTCACAGTGACTGGGAATGTGTAAGGTGTTTGCACTGGGTGTGAGTAGTGAGCCTGACATTTGCTGCGCTGTGCACGTGCAAGGTAAATCCATGCTTTTGTGAACATCCCTACTTTTGTGAGGCTCTTGGAGCACGTGGTCAGGAGCAAGTCAATAAATTGGCCCTGGGAAGCTGTGCTACTACAGGTTGTGAGCTCCTGGTGTAAAGTTCTGAGACTTCTTGATAGACTTCTTACTTTGATCAAGCTGGAGAGCGACTACCCCGTTACACGTCTTGGACGATACAGTACAAGCTTAAAATGGGTTAAGTGCCAAGCCTCTTGTCAAGCAAAAATAGCACCCCTGCCTCCCCACTTCGGTGATGTTGTAGTTACTCATTGATACTGAGTAAATTCCACACCAAGTGCTTTTCCAAAAGAAACTGAAGACAATTACAGCTGCTTCTGTGCTGGGAGTAAGCATTAGAAGACAGATCACCATCAATTTTTCATAAAAGCAAAAAGAAGAAAGATTGTTAGCAATATTCATGGTCCATTTGATACATACAGGCTAAAGTTTGACATTGCGGAGGGAGGACTATAAAATTAAATAGAATTATCCTTAAAGGCTGTCAGCATGAAATGAAGTACATACTCCTTCCTTCTGTGCACCCAGCTTCCTGGGATACTGAAAAGAAAGAGAGGAAAAATACAAGCAGTAAAATATGTGTTTAGATCTCACCTTTTGAAAAGTAGGGCCAAATCAAGACAGAAAGATGTGGGAAATCACAGGTGGTTTTTTGGAAGGCTTTTTAAGTTACCTATTTAGAATTCTAAACTCGTTACTTCTTAGTGCACAGTCTGCCTACTGTTTCATTGCAAGTTTGTTAAAGAAATGAAATTTTGCTGAGGGACAGAAATAAATATGTTAATGAGGGTACTCTGTGAGTATCCCTTTCTCACAGGTCACAGGTTCAGCAAGTTTGCTTTGTTAACTTTAACTTATGCCTTATTTGTGTTTTAAACCCCTTTAAATGGGCAATGTAAAGTTTGTCGTCAGTAGATGTAAGTGATCGAGGTAGGGCATGAGTGGAAGTGTCAGCCCTGAACAGAAAGCAGCTTTGCTCTGTTATTAATAAGTATAAAATTATCGAGGTTATTTTGCAAGATACAGAAGTGAGATGGTAAATCAGAAAAACTAGGTAAGTCCATTAATTATTGAAATGTTTGTCTTAGTTAAATGAGTAAAGTTTTGATCACCTAATTTGAAGGTAACTGCTTTAAAAAGAAAAGACAGAGCACTGAGCCTCTCCCAGCTACAACTGTTAAGGTTAGTGAAAATTAGCATTTTTCCAAGTCTTGTATCCCTGATTTTTTATGATATGTGCCAGTTGTTTCTTCTACAGCAAATTAGCCAGGGTATTTAAAAGAAACAAATGTTCTCTGTGTTGCAACACTTGCAATTTTATTTTAAAAGTACTGTTCTTTGTCTTTCTTTTTTAAAAGATTTATTCTTTTTGGTAGTTAATGACAGATTGTGACAGGGGAAAGAATAGGAACATCCATGATTTCCAAGATGTAATACCATAAAAATTAGAGGAGCTGGGAAATAGCGGGGAAACAACAGAAAGCATCAGGTGTGAGAGTCATTGTGGGGCTGATGGTAGGTGAGGATATTCAAGGACTCGTCTGTGAAAACTGATGGTCAGGTAGAGGTAGCACGCAAATGGTGCATGTCTCTCTCTGCTGTGTGGTAGAGACCTACCAGGGTAGAAATGGATGAATCAAAGCCATTTGGATGAGGAAGAATGAGATATTTGCAGAAGTTCTTCAGTAGCACATGTGCCTTTCCTTGGTTTACTCAGGTCTCTCACTGGTGACTTTTGGGACATTGCATGAGGGTTGCTTGGTAGCTTCTTGTTTAGCAACTTAGTGGAAATAGTGTGAAATATGCTGAGCACGTGCATGTGTGTGTTATATTGCATAGCCAGACCATGGTTGGTCAAACTTTTATAAACCAATAGCCCAAAATATCTATATTATATTTAAAATCAGATGTACATCTGTTGTGCATTAGCAGTTCAGTCAACCTTTTGTTGTTAACCTGTCATTGCCTGGACAACTGGTCTTCTTGGTTATTTCTATTGCTTCTAATAATGGCATAAAAAAAGCGAGTATTATTTGGAAGGGAAAGAATGGAGAACATTTCTACTGTTAATTGCAGAACAATGTATTTAGAATGATAAATGGATATCGTAATGATAAATAGGTAGTTGCTACTAATACATGCATCTGCACGTAAGTGAATAGAAGTAAAATTTTTTTGGAAGTCTGTGCTGTGAATGTTTTTCTTGGATCGACCAGTACTTCAGTTAGAATTATTTTCTGAATGAGTTTTACATCCAAAAATGTAGAAATGTGCCCAAAACTGACTTGTGAAGTGATTTAGTTTCTGTGTGATTATCCTCCAACAATTGCATATGCTTGTTTTATGATCTCAGCTGTGCTACCTTAAGTTCTCATTAGATGTCAGAAGTTTAACTAGGTCAAATCAGGTCAAGCTTATTTAGATAGCAGTATGTTAAGAAAAACAGAGATATTTCTGCATGTGATGTTAATTCAGCTGGGGACAACTTTTTGTGATTCAGTACAGAGCATATGTCGTGCTCCAGCCCTCTGGGCTTAAGGAGATGCTGGCTGGGAGAAGTGCCCAGGTAATGGCTCTAGCCATTGTAGTAATGCCATCTTTTATATAAAATGTTAAACTGCTTCGGATATGCTTACACTTCTCGGTGCTTTTTTGTCAGTGAGAATGCCAACTGGCCTGGTGATCGGATGATAAACTTGAAAACTCAACAACAAACCAAGCTGAAAGCTCAGGTGTAACTCTGCTTCAGGGCTTCCTGTATGAGGTGCTTTGCTTTTCTTCTGAAGATGGTGAGACAGGAGAAAAAAGGGACCTGAGAGGAGAAAAAAAAAGCTGAACCCTTGTTATTCTGGGATACAGCAGTGGGTGAAGGGTGGGTTCTTATTCTTGGTATGTGCAGGGAACACAAAGCCAGGTTTGTAGGCATATTCTTAGGACTTAACATTTAGTTAAGCATGTGTTCTTGCTTAATTTGCTTTTTGAAAGTACCATCTAAGCATAAAGTTGTGTGGATGTTTCCAGACATAAAGCTCTGTGTTTCCTCTTCTAACATTGGAAATTTTTTTAATTTTCTGGGAATTTTCAAACTTGTTGCAAGTTAGGGGATGGGAAGTTGCTTAGATGATTTTATGCCTAGATAGATCCCCAATCTCTTTTGTCCCTCTAGGACATAAATGGACATCGCCTCAAATATTTAGTAAGTAACATATGAGGGGAGTGAGGTATTTAAAAGTAGAAGAGGGTTTATAGACTAAAATGGACACATATAAAAAAATTAAATTTCCAATTTCTCACTGATAGTTCTAGTATATTTCCCTTTTTCTGGCTGATCACCTGTTTCTTCTGTAGTGACCTGTCTAAGGAAGCATAAAACCAAAAATTTCTTCTTTGTCCATTTGGTGGTTTTTTTTGCTTCTAATACTAAACTATTTGTATTGGAGATAACCTTCCTTTCTTATTTCATTTTTGGTGATTCATCTTTTAATTTTTTCATATAAACAAATTTACTTAAAAGTGTCCAGTCAGACTGATGCTACTTGCTATTGTATTCCACTCACCGTTTGTATTCGTACACACATAAAATCAAGCTCTCTAGCTTTTAAAAAAAGGAAAAAAGCCTTCTTCCAAAATCTGTTTTTTTTCCTTTTAGTTAAAATAATAGTCCTTGAAAAATAATAAGATACTGTTCCTTCTTTCATGAGGGTGGCAGAATTTTAGTTTCTCTGTGAAACAAAAGGTTAATTAGTATTTTCTTTCCCAAAAGAAGGGGAAGGAGAATCTGGACTAAGAAGTTAAAAGCAAAAAACCTATGCATAGTTTGGAAATAAAATGAAATATGTATTTCAGTTAGGCGTGGAGTCATCGAAGTATATGACTTCTAAATATTTTTAATGTTTTTAAGCATGTGAATCTAAAATGACACTAAATTATGAGAGTCTTATTTATTTCTCATAAAACCACCAGTTCTGGATTAATGTAATCCTAGGCAGAGATATAAAAAGTCTAAGTATGGTTTTATTTTATAGGTGGACTAACTTGATTTGTTGAATTATAGTTCTATGCCCATAAATACAATTTATTTTCCTTTCTTGAATTACTGTTTTCCAGTTAGCAGTTTTGGCAAATTGTAGATTTGAACTCAACTGAGTTTCATGGAGTGTTGCCTTAAATTAAGTAGTCTTTGAATGCAGTTCAACCCCTTTCTCAGAAGAAAACCAAAATAATGGAGTCGTGGATAGATACTTCAGTAAGGATTAGCAGAGATTAAATTTCTCTATGGGAAATCATGGGCAGGTTTTGGAGCTGTGCCACATCCCTCTGTGGCTACAATGAAAGCACATGGGTTTGAACAATGGTAGCTCATTGGTATGCACTATTAGAGTGTTTTACATGGATGAATCCATTTAAACTGGGATCTCTTGTATTGGTCTTTTTGATGCTAGTCTAGGTGTTTTATCTAATGCTGATATTTTCCATTTAAGTCTCCCGCATGGGACTCGGTGTAGAATGTTCTGTGCTCATCTTTTGTGTACTATTTTATGTCTATGTTTTATCTACTTTTGTGTACTATTATATTTTTGCCTGCATAAAATAGTATTTCAGATTCTTAGGGGGGTGCACTAAAGAAATGGGGTTAATGCAGTTTCGTTATCTAAAGGTACAGCAGTTTGATTGATACTCCAGAAAGAGTGGTTTTTAGTCTTGCCACAAGTAGTGCTGAAGTTACTTATATTACACCAAAATGCTCTAAAGAAACACATCTTAACAAGCACTGAGTCTTTAACTGCAAGGATTTTTTTCCATAGGTGACATTTTTCCATAGGTGTTGCTTTTTCTAGGACTAGTTGTGTTTAGCTATGCAAAGGGACTTTCTTATACAATATTAATAATTACTGAAATGTTGTTATTTAATAATGGTCTGGAATATCACTAAACGAGCTCATTGTAAAGAATTTTTAACTTAAGTTTTATGGATTTTTTTTTTTTAAATCCTGGCTCACTTTAGAGAAGCTGTTGTATTTATTCTGGAAAGTGGATATGGTTGGGGTTTTGATTTTTTTTTAGTGATAAATCAGTGGTGGTGTTCCATTTAATACTGGATATACTTGATGAGCAAAATGAAGTGATCATTATCATCATGCATCACTCAGTTATGATGGTCTAACAGACATAATTTACAGGTTAGCTGGTTGTTTTAAAAATGGATTTTTATGCCAGTTCTGCTTTGAATTGTGCAAGTATAGGACTGTGTCATGTTTGTTCATGTATAATTATATCTTTGTTTTCAGTCTGATTGCAGTTTATTTTATTATATTTATATTAGTCATCCATGGATAGTTGAGCATGTTGCTCCAGCATACTTTTTGAAGGAAAATAAAATAAGGCTTTCCAGAACATTTCAGACAACAAACAAGATGCATCTTCATTCATTAGTCAGTCAGTGCATGCACCAGCAATGGAGTTGAAGTCGTGCAACATAAAACATCTGTCCACTGTATGTTGTGTGGAGGATGAAATGAAGACTTTTGTCCATAGGACTCAAGCTTTTGATATATTTGAATTTTTCCCTTTGGTTTCACAGCCCAAGGATGTGGTTAATGGTTCCATATGTAATGGTAGTTACTACCTTTAGATCATTTGGAAACTGTGCTTGAATCGTGGTCAGCTGTGACGATTGTGTTTTTGAGGAATCAAACTGAAAACATGGTCCTCATGAGTTATTGTACTAAAACTATGTCTTTCAGCTTCTTGAAACATAGGCTTACATGAAAATGAGACCTCATATACACAAAAAAGTGATTCTCTAGTCCACACAAGGAAAGATCAAAGTATGAAACCTGAACACCATAAAAACAGAATCTTGATTATATAACAGAACTTCGTATTTACTATCACAGCACTACCATTGATCTAAATAGGTATGAAATCAGATCTGGATCTGCTTAGGTTTTAGACAGAGAGGGTGGAATACTGTATCTTGCTTTATTGACCATGTATTGACCAGAGCAGATTGAAGGTTTTGAGGTTGTCAGCCATGAAATGTTTTTTCTCTAACAACAACAACATTTATCTTCCCTTTTAATGTTGTAAAATTGAGAAAGTCTCTTCTGATCTTAATTATAACGAGATTACCTTCTTGCCATAGTGTCAGGGCTTGATCACAGTTGAGATAAACACAGTGGTTTTGAAAGAGACATAGGATGATCTTTAGTGTCATTATTCTTAAACAAGAATAAATACTGTTAAATAAATAATGTTAGGGAAGGTTTCTGAACAAAAGATACCTATTTTATTAATTCATCTCATTTCATTGGAATAAAGAGGCAACCTTTAAGCTCTCTAGCCCTTCCACAAAGCTTCTGTTTCTTCTGTAATAGAAGCAAATCTATTAGATAAGAATAATTCCAGAATCTTAATTAGTTTTACTAATCAGTTCAACCTTCTAAGACAATGCGTAGGAGCTACTGACTGAAGGGAGAAATGATCATGGTGGGTTGGCAGAATAGGTGATGTTTTCTTTAGTGACATAGTCATGGTTGCCATGAAATCTATATTGGTTTAGGCATCTAAGGTTGAAAATACCATATTTGTTTCCTTAAGGATTGCAGAGTGTGCTTTGTGGGCAGTTGTGGATATTCTGTACCACTGATGAAGTCTGCCTTGCCAATAGTGATATTAGTGAATCCTTGCATAGTTGCCTGGAGCAAATGCACACACTATAGTTTTTTTAATTTAAGTTTAGAAATCAAGTTTTTTCAGTGTGTCTTTAACCCAGTGTGTCTTGAAAATAGGTTTTAAATTGACTGTCACATATGTAATGTAAATTTTGACTTCCCATTTCAACAATGGCTTGTAGCACTTGGATCAGAAATACTAATTTCCTTTTAAAATTTTATAAAATAAAGTCACCTGTGCTAAGAGTAGTAGGCTTTCTGTACCTCATAAACTTTCCAGAGTGCTGCATAAGGAAAAGAAATAAGAACATGCCTGTGGTAAGTCTGCATTTCTTAGTTTGTAGTTGTATAAATCTTTAGGTGTTAATAATTTTGAATTTATGATTTTAAAGATATATCTTTGGAATACTTTTCTTGAGTGAACGTGAAACTGTGTATGTGAAAGAAAATGGAATTTCATGTACTGCAAACTCAAAATCCAGATCATCTCTATATTGTCTCTTTTTCTTCCCTCTACATTTTCCCCCCTTCGTTTAAAGGATGTAGAGCCTGAACACTTGATAGGTTAATAAATGTATAGCTGTACCGAATGTGTATTCAAAATCTAGGTAGCTCCAGTTTAGCAAAAAAATATTTTTATTTACACAGTAATTATAGCTGTGTAGGATTTAGAGTATTTATGCTTCTGTCAAACATTTTTCATGTATGTATATTGGCATGCAACTGCAATTGTTTGTTTTGCAGATGTTTCAATTGAAAACTAGGCTTTAAATTGTGGTTTATGTCAAATTTTTAAAATACAGCCGCTAGTTTTGAATTTCTCAGATTATTAGTATTGAGCATATACATATACGCTCCCCAATCCGAATGCTAGTTAAGGATACGTGAGCGTAAATATCTTGGCCAAATTTATATTGCAAGTCAGTGACAGAACAACATTAGAATTCAAAGCTTAAAACAAAGGCAGAGAAAAAGTAAATAATAGAATTGGACTAGAAATGAGAGATCAGAACAGTATCAACATCACAGCCAAGTGCACATGCCTTCTGTGCAAAGTGGTGACGTTGCTGTAGGCAGGGCCGAGGAGCAGCTGTTATTACCAAAAAACCCCAAATTCCAGCTGAACAGAGTTGTAGGAATTATTCAGCCTAAACTGAGGAAGTACTGAATGAGCTGCTGTATCTTTTAGAAATTTTGTATGCAGAAATGTTCCATTATTCATGCAGGATTGCAGCATCATTGATTTTTTTTAATACCTTGGACGAAGATATTTACATAAATTTTCTTTCTTTATGAATGTATGTGATACTTCAGTAGGATTATGTAAATTTTTCATGAAGCTTTTTCTCTTTATTTGCATACATCCCTTTGTTGTACTGTACTGCCCATGAGGACGACCAGGTCCATTTTAGCAGGTCTGCTTGCCGTCCATCCATCCATCCATCCTTCCACCAATGGGAAGTCCATACCAGTGCAGGGGGTGACTCTGTCCCAGGGGGTGGACTTGGCATCCATACTTGCTGAATTTCATGAGGTTCCTGCTGATAACTATCCATAACTATAAATTTGTATGTATATTTTCTGTGTATAGGTTGGAAGGCACTAAAATGAGCTCATGTGAATGATTGGTATCTCCATGAGACCCACATTTCCGTCGTTCTGTGGCTTCAGTAAAGATGCCAGGGCTCTTGTTGGTTATCCTTATTCTTTATCTTGTTTTATCTGGCTCATAGATGACATTCTTTGTCCAGTCATACCTCTTCATCCCCCAAAATTTTAAATTATCTGAGGATTTGGTAGCATCTGTAGTGTGAATCATTAGGTAACAAAATTATCTTCATGTGACACATTAGGAATAAGTTATCTGCAGTTAGACACAATTTGGTCTCCACCTATTTTTTAGAAAATATATGCAACAGGAGTGATACACTTAGCTTTAGGAGTTTATAATTCATATTTGTTACCTTTCTGATTGAAGCATTTGAAAATAGCACTTAGAATTGCCTTATGATTGTATTTTCTAATAAATTATTATTGAAGATAGTTTAGTTACCTCATACTGGAACAGATTAGACTTGTCTCTATGGAGAGAAAGAACAGCATACAGACATCTAGTTCCTGGGACAGTCTGTGTAGGGTAGTGATTGTTTATAAAGGTTTCTGTAGTTGTTCCCAGAAAGAGTCATCTTAAGAACTATAGAGTTTCACTCAACACCAGTGTCCTGTTTAGCTCCTTTTAACATTTAATATCTTGAAATTTGAGTTATGGTGCACTAGCAATTTAATATTTTTTTTCCGTATGTTTAAATTATGCTGTGCCTTCTCAGTGCAAGACTTAAAAGGGGTTGGGATGAGTTCTGTGTTTTAAAGCAATGAACCTCTTCCATTGTTTTGACACAACTAATTTGACTAAAGCGAACTGCAATTAAACTATACTTCTGGGTAAATGCTGCCAAAAAAAGAGTGTACAGTGGAGTCCATTTACAATGTGTGGTTGAAGCAATAAATCTGTGAAAAGAATAACATATGCTTAATTTCAGTAAACAATTTCTTACAGTTTGTGTTTGTTGGTTTTTTTTTTTTAAAGGAGAATCTGTGAAAGCTTATACTTGTTGTAATGAACCTGCCATGATGTTATAACGAACCTGATGGCACATTATTTAGGAGAAAGAATTTTCACCACTGTATTGATCTAGTAGCATATTGCATGCCTTATAATACAGCAAAAGTAAGTAGTATCAAAGACTACCATACAAAACTAGTTATATCTAGGAAACTAAGATGAAAAAAGGTATGTTTGTAAAAGCAGAATGTCAGACGTAACAATGACCTTAAACCAACTGGAAATAACAAATGGTAGGAATGCTGTTATTGCTAGTGATCCTGTTATGTGTTTGACTGTTCTTCTGTGCTTTCCCCCTTCTTAAAAGACTTCATTCTCCATGTGAAGCTGGCTGCTCTTCAATGGAAGATGTACCTTTGGTGTAACTTGGAATGATTGTCCTGAAGTCCCGCTCTCGCAAATGTAGCTGCCAGAGTGAGAGACAGGGTTGCAGTAAATTTTGCCTTGTTTTCAGTGTGACCTTTGTTCATGTTAACATGGAGAGAAGGCAGTAGTACAGTAGCAAAGCCTATTTCATTAACGAACAGTCAAAGGCTCACACATTTATCATCACACAGCACAAGCTGTGATACAATGTGATTACCTTTTATAAAAACACTGGAGTGAACATCAAGGAGCCTGGAAAGCTGGCCAAGGAGGATAAGAATGTAGATCCAGGGTCAGATGGAACTAAAATAATGACCATGAATAAATTAAGGTTAGAAAATTGGAAAGAGTTCCCACTATAAGAAAAGTCTCAACCAAATATCAAATAGCAGTAGTAAAATAATAGAGCAGCAGTTCTGTTTAAACTACTTTAATTAACAGCAACAACAAGGAAATAATTTAAAAAGAAATCTAGGCTGATAAAGGGTCTGTATTACAAAGGTAAGTGTAAGAAAGCCTCTATTTTATGAAGTCTAAATTCATAGGGGGCTGTACGTGATCTGTGGATCTAATATATCTGAAATACAGAGGCAATATGCATTCTCTGTTCTAGACTGTTTCTTACCCTTTATTAAATTTTCAAACTACAGGACTTAAGCAGTGAGAATTAAGGTAGTATAAAGAGAATAATGAATTAACGCAAGCTGCACGTTGCATAGAAGAGAAAATTGGGTCTGATTTAGCAATTTGGGTTTAGCTGAGTGTTTTTAATATTCGAGTGAAATTTATAAGCAAACCTAAAATTTCTTGAGTGATGCATAATTCTCTTTCTTTGATTTCCTGGCTGTTACTGTTAGACGGTAACAAAAATATGAAAGTCCATTGTGCTATGTAAGTCACTAGAGGAATCAGCAGGTTGTTTTCTTGGCTGGTGCTTCTTTCAAGACAATGTAATTTTTTCAGAAAAATATGTATGACCTGTCTTAATACCAAGTACTGTGATCAGTATTGGAAAAGTCCAGATGATTCATTTTGTAGCAATTTGATGAGTTTTTCTCTCTTTCACAGGAAACTTACCTTTTTTTTTGTGTGTGTGTGTGTGTGTGTATTGAGGTGTGTTGTCCTTTGTCAAAAGTGTTTCTTAAGTTTGAGGGTTTTTTGATCCTTTAAGCCACAGCTTAATCAACCAGAACCTCGGCAAGAGCATATTGGATGGGGGAGAGAGTTTGAAAACATAATTTCAGGATTTCACAATTGGTTTATCAGTTCTCCTGAATTCTTCTGGAGATCAGAAGGCAGGTGTACAGTCGTGGAAAATGTACTGAGTTTTCTGGGAGCAGTGGCACAAGCTGAACAAGTGGACTCCAGGAGTGATGTGGCAGTGTTGTTGATGCGGCAAGCATCTATAGCTGGTTGATACTTCTAATAAGATGAACAGAGGGTTGTTGGCATGTGAAGAGGTGGTCGCTTGAACCTAATGGTGAGCCTGTTACATTGCACAGAAAGCTGTGGCACTTGGAGGGACTTGTGTCAGGTTCATGAGTTTCACTGCTTATGGCAATGACTGAACATTTGATTTTAAAACACCACCACAAGTGCAGGACTCACATTTTGTGCTTTTGTCTAAAAATGCCACTTAAAAGAAATGAGAGTGATTAGAAAGGATAAATTTTACATATTTAATTTTGTATGTAGTGAACAACTGTTTACTATCGAGTAGCATAGCGATTGCTGCTGTGTAATAACACAGTTATTTTCCTGCATCTATGTGGATTTTTCAGAGTAAGGAGTGTGTATTTCTGTGTGTGTATAGTGATTGCAGAACACTATGGCAATGCAGAACAAAATGGCAAGAGAAACAAAGGCAATAAGTACTTTAGTGTATTAATGTTATTCTTCAAAAATTAAAAAATTTTAAACAGTATTTTAAGATGGTGATCATGAAAAATTAATATACTGTACTGGAAGTTAGAGAACTTGTACTTGCTCTGAAGTTTGTGTTAGTCTTTAGTCAAAAAGGAGTTTGTACCCTTGTGTTGACCCTTGTGAACTGTGTACCAATTCATAACACACCCTTTTAGGTAATATCTTGATTAAAAAGAGTCATAACTGTACATCATGTAGGCTAAAGCCCATTTGGTATAAAGTCCATGAAATATAAATATGATATCATCATTACACATTCATTATGATGATCATGTATTGTATCATGGGGAATATTTCAACTTTTCATCTTTGGCATGGATTGTTGTGGATTTAGAAAACTCCATGAGACAGAAGAAAGCAAAAAATACGGGAACTTTTATGGTAAATCCAGATACCACGGGACCTATGATAAAAGTGACAATGCTAAAACACAAACCAGATGTGAAACATGGATAAGGAAGTTATAACTTTGTAGTGATACAGATAGCTTTTTGACATAGACCCTTGTTGATGTCTGTTCCTCTACAGTTTTTACCTTCCTTTCTTTAAAGCTGGAATGGATTGAAACAGTTTTAAACTTAGAGTTATTAGTGAGAAGTTTACCTGTAAGCATTGAAAAGCTTTTTTGAAATGCTTGGAAAATCACAGTTTGAACTATGTATGCTTATGTTAATTTTATAATATCTGGTTTTGTTTTATCGTTTTATCATACGTATGCAAAATGTGTCCTCCACCTTTAAAGGCACTGTGTTGCATCTATGCAGACAGGATACAGCTTGAGTGTTAGTTATCTCAGATGTGACATGAGAATTTCTCAAAGTGTCCTACAAAAATTCCGACTTCCATGTCTTTATCTTGGAGGTATAACTACTCATCATTATAAAGGGTGGACTTCATAGCCTGCTAGTACAAATTATACTGAAGTATTTTTGTCCAACTCCCAATAAAATCCAAGTCCATCGCAAAGAATGCATTAAACAGAACTGAGATATTTCTGCAGATGCCTTTTGTATAAATTAAAAATACATCCCAAATGTGAAAAACTAGCCATGTAACTTACAGTTTTTATACTCTGTAAATGGCCAATGTGTAAATCAGCCTATGTAATATTTTTTGTGTCTTTTATGTCTTAGACATGCAGTCTTCAGTTCAGGGGTATATGTTCTAATCTTAGAGGTTTACCTTGTAATCTCAGGTTTTTATCTAGGGAAAAGAAATGTGAGCTTCTCATTTGATTTTGCAGATCTGTGACATTCTTGCAGGGAATTTATCTTGCCACCAGCTTCCTAGTTGAAACTGAAATACCTTTTCTTAGTTTAGCCGTATCTCAGCAAAATGCCTTTGGAAGAACTCAAGTCTTTCAACAAGATAGGTTGTACGTTACTAACAACAGAATCACTGAAATTCAGAACCTGAAACTATCATGGGAAGCTTGTAGGCAGTGAGTTTGGAGCACAACTATGAAACACTATGTTGCTGGTGGGGTATTCTTATCATCAAGTAAATTTGCTGTTCTCCTCTGCTCTTCATTAAGTAGGAAACCAAAAGGTTAGAACCCTGTATAAAATGTTTCCTTTTCTGGGTTTGGCAGGAAGAGCTTTCTCCACAATGAGATGCATTTTGTTTTCACTTGAAAAACTATTCTATCTAAGTACAGTTTTTTTTAAAAAGTTAATGTAGCATTCATGTTGCAGAGCTAAAAATATAGAATGTCAGTTTGAGCAAAAGTTGATGTTGGAACTTTTTTTTTGGCAGTGCTGCAGTATGTGCTATCCTGGATTATTTTTTTTTTAAGTTATGACTTAACTGCACATATAATAAAATATACGTGGTTTCTAATGGAGCTGATTTAACTTTGAGTTGGAACTTTTAATTTATAAGTGAAATTCAGAAATAATAGGGAAAAGTCAAACTAGGATTAATAGATTTCCAAAGCATTTTTATGAAAAAAGTAAAGTGATTGAGGAATTAGTTCTACCTGCATCTTGTTCACCATATGTAATGTGAGACATCTTAAAATGGTATTATTGAGTGTTCCCTGGTAATCTTCAGGGTGTAACACTTCAGAGTGTACAGCTATACTGAATTGATTTTAAAATCAAGTGATAGTTCACGTGTTTCCAGTTGGGCTTCATAAACACGAAATGTTTTATGCGTATGACCATTAATAAATATTCCTAAAGTATTAAAAAACAAGTTATGGAAGTCGATACTAAATTGCTAACATTAGCGTTTTAGAGAATGTCTGATAAGATTACAAGTGATGTAATTTACATCCTCCAGACTAAAACACACCTTGAATATCCGTTGTTTTAGAATGGCAGTTGAAGCATATGGAAATTCTACGTTGCATAGAGCCAAGATGCCAACAAGTGGCTGAATGGCAGTGCCTTAAGTAATGGAATAATTTCTCTTGCTTCATGTCACTTGCAAGAACTGTGGGCAGTCCAACTGGCCATAAGGGAAAAGGCACACTTTGGCAGTGGAGTCAGGCAAGAAGTATTGCTGGTTAAGGCTGTAGGAGGTTTTAGGGGCAGAGGTTTTATTTCGAATAGGTCTGTTTGTGGTGCACACTGACGAGAAAGGCATTTGTGGAGCGGGAACTGAGATGTTCAAAGAGACTCTAGACTGCAAAATACAAGTTAAAGTTCAATTTAATGGGAAAAATGTAGCTGTATCAAAACAGGCTTTCTTAAAGTCTTAGTGAATGTCTTCAAACCTGAATAAAAATCAATAGGTATTTCACAATCTTACTATTTTCAACATTGCGACTGTATATCATGTTGCCTCGATTGCATTGTTTCCGGGGTATGTTAAATTTGTCACAGGTCTCAAGTGATATTTTGGAGGCTGTCAACCTTTTACGGATTGTGGGGTTACTAGCAAATATTTCACAACATTGAATAATTTCCAAAGCTAGGAATCTGTTGGCTTCTTTGAGGTCTGGTCTGCTGAAGGACTGCACTGAACTTAACCAATAATGTCTGTAACCGTTTGCAGTGCAGAGCTCAGAAAAGTAGAGTTTGTACGTTACTCATTATAAAGTGGGGAAAAAAAAGAAAGTTTTTTTTAAATAAATTTCAAAGAAATTGGAGAATGTCCCCGTCTCTGGAGACATACATAACCCTCCTGGACATGTTCCTGTGCAGCCGGCTCTACACGGACCTGCACTGGCATGGGGGTTGGACTAGATGATCTCCAGAGGTCCTTTCCAACCCCGTTATCATTCCATGATTCTGTGGAGTCTATAAGTCATGGAAAGTTAAATAACCCCCTGTCCACTCTTCAGGACCTTAGGATCTTAATAGGTTATTTTCCATATTTTTCATATCATAATTTTTATTAGTGGCTTGATATATTTTATGTATTTTTATATTTATAATTTGATACATTTTTGTAATGGTCTTGATATATAAAAGAAAGCTATCTAGTTTTACTTTCGTAACTGGTAAGCCTTTTTCATAGTCTAGAACTTGAATCCTTCCTGAATGGGAAATAACTCTTTAATAGTGCTTTTTGACTTGTAATCTTGTAAATAAGCAAATTAGAGGAGAAGGAACTGTTCTGTTTATTTCCATGGCAGCCGAAGTGTCAGAGAGAGGATACTGTGCAGAGTGGACCTTTGTTCTGGTCCCAACCACTTATTCATAGGTGTTTAGCATAGATGTGGTTGTGTTCTTAATATTGTCCATCACCAATTTTATCAGTGGCGCAGGTGATCAGTTAGCCTTGCAAAACATGTGAGGATAACTTTGGTAGATGAAAAAATTCCTAGAGAAACAAGATGTTAAGATTTGGGAGGATAAGTTCTGAAAAAAATGGTGCAATTTATGTATTTTTGTTGAAAGACTTCCCTGTAAAAATCTCTTAAGAAATAAAAATATTTCACATGGGGTCTCCAAACAGTAAAGGCACAAATGCTAAAATCTGTTTTAGGTGCTCACATGCAGTAAAGCTAACATCTGAAATAATTGGTAAAATGTTGCAGTAGATCTCAAAGTTGTGTTACAAAATAATTTATTGCACACACAGCCTTATTAAGATTTTTTTAATGGGGAGGTAATCAATGATTCTTTGTGGTCACTTCTTAAACAGACTCTACTTTGTCTAGATGTCATCCTGCTCCGTGAAGACAGTTTAAAAATCTTAGCAAATATTAGAATATTGGCAACTTAAGAAGCATTTGTACCTAATACAGCAGTAATTTCTAATAATGTATTTATAGAGGAAGACTTAGGTCTAAAAGAGGAAATACTTTTGGCTAGGAAATGTGGAATTTGGGATCTGGAGGAAATGCCAAACATCTTAGGGTTTGGCTGGCAGTGAATTAATAGGCAAATGGAAGTTTGATGGGTAACCACCACAAACCTTTGGGTGGACCTGATGTCTGTAGTTCCATTATCCATTGGTCTCCTTTTCTTCATTTTCTTTTTAACAAACGAGATTCCTTTGGATTTGTGCCCTTTCTATGATAAGTTTACATTTCATTCTCCACTGTCATCTTGAGAGATTCTTGATCGGTCAAGTAAGGTTATGTGAATAAAAGCACCTGTTGAAATGTGTCAGAATATACAAAACCATCTCAGTTTTGCATGCTTCACTATTCTACTTTATTCATGTCTAACAAAAATGAAGAAATCTTTTTGCATGTGCAACATCAGCATGATTTTCCTAGAGATTCAGGGTAGTGTGTATCTTAAAGACTGGAAGCAGAGGCGTTTGGAAGAGTTTAAAAGCCACAGAAAAGTTGTTTCTACAGATCTTAAATTTGGGGGCCAGTGCCTGAACTCATGCTTTTAACTCAGTAGTCTCTGCATAACAGGGCCATAAGGTATGGCATCGTGCATATATGTGTATTTCTTTAGGGTGCAGTCCTACCATTAAAAAAAAAAATAATCCCAGAAAGGATTGGATTGAATGCTATGTCAGCAGCTGAGGGCCAGTCAACAGAGGTAATATTGACTCTCTCACTGCTGTGACTTCTAACCATGCAGCAGAGTGGAGTGAACAGGTAGATAGAGAACACCTCTAGGAGAAATACAATGTGCAAAGCCTGGAAATGCAGTTAATTGAAGACAGAAGTTTCTAGCACGTATGAATTGTTTCTTCAGCCTTCAGCAATGAAGGTACTTAAAGAAAGCTGTAGTGTGTTTGAATAACAAGAACATGTGAAATTCTTACTCTGTTATTTACTCAGTTTGAAAAGTTGTTTGAACTTGCTTTATTATATGCATTTCTAAGAGCTGAAGACTTTATTTTTGTTGTGTTTGAGCTGAAGTCAGGTCTCCTGGTAGCATTGTTAGAATCATGATATTAATTTCAGTCTGAACTTTTAAAATCATGGAGGAAAACCTTCAGAGTGCGATACAGACAGGCAAATTAAAGATTTTACCTCTAGTAAAGAATAAATCTTCAGTTCTGGGATATTTTACAAATAGTACAAAGTTTAAGATTACCAGAATGTGCTTCAAAACTAGTAAGTATTGAACAAGTAAACAATAATTGTCTTTTTGACTATACATACTGCATATGACATTAATAGTTTGGTGCTGATGGTTGTAATATATGAACATTTACTATATTTGATAGGGATGCATTTTTCCTATGACAAGTATTGCTATGTGCCTTGGACAGTATGGTGGGAGCTTGGACAAGTACAGTTCCGTACAGCCTGTCCTTGCATACTGTGTGCATCTGCTTCACAAGACAGTGGAGGGTAGAATGCAGGGAAAATATTTATTGGGATCATGACATGATAAGTCTATGTCCATTTATTACTGAAATCTAGTTTCAGTAGATTGGGTCCTATTGGGTGGATGAAGAGACAAAAGAACAGCGAGAAAACAAAAAGATGTAACACAGTGGGAGTTCAGGTGAGACTTAAGAAATTTTGAATCTACTGCTCGTTTAGGGGAACACAACATTATTAGGTACGCCTTTGTCCATGCAAGCATTCAGCTAGTGGTAATAGCCTGCAAGAGGGGCAAGTATATAAATTGGCACAAATGGCTTCTGTGGGATCACAACAAGGACTCCCCTGTGTTGGCCAGTGCTGCTTCCAGCCAGCTCCAATGGACCTGCACAGGGCATAGCTGAGCCCCTCAGCACCAATGGCAATGCCCCTGGGAAAATGAAAGGGTAAAACACTGCTCAGCAGTGTGAGGAGTGAGGGAAAAAAAATGAGAGAAACATCCCTGCAGACACCAAGGATACAGGAGGGGGAGGAGGAGGTGGTGCTCCAGGCACTAGAGCACATAGCTCCACTGCAGGTCCTCCGTGGGGTCCGCCATGGGGAGGACCAGGCCAGAGCAGGTGGGTATGACGTGAAGGACACTGCAGCCTACACTTGATCAGGCTTATCGTGAAGAACTGCAGCATGTGGAGAGGGAGGAAGGGTAAAGTGTGAGGATGAGGGAGCAGCAGAGAGAAACTGTCATGTTCTGACCTTACCTGCTATTCTCTACCTTTGCTTCTTAGGGTGCAGGGAGAAGGTGTGTGTTTCGTTTGTCTTTGTTTGTCATTACCTGTATCTGTTTTAATTGGTAATAACTTAACTTTCTGCAAGTCAAGTTTTATTTGCCCATTATGGTCATAGATAAACGATCTCGCTGTCCTTATCTTGACCCATGAGCTTTCTTTTCATCTTATTTTCTCCCCCTGTCCAGTTGGGGAGCAGGAGCAGGGGAGCAACTGGGTGGGCATCTGGCAGCTGGCCGAGGTCAACCCACCACAGTGATGAATTGTTTAGTGAATGAAATATTTTGCTTTGACATGTCAAGCCACAGGGTTAGAAACTGCTACTACATAAGCAACTAATGATAAATTGTAGACCACTGAGACTCATCCTCTGGAGCTGGCAAACTACTTTGTTTAAAAAAGTGAAAAAGCCTTAATGTTCTGACATTCTTTGAAGTCCGTGTTATGTCTTTTTCATTTATTACTGCTTTTCAGTGAATATCTGCAATGAAAACAGCATATTGGCAAAATGCTATTTCACAACTGTCTTACGGTATGTAAAGTTTCCTTTCTGAAACAGTATTATCTTAGCCCCATCTCTTCTTTTGGATATTAAAATAGTAACGACTTAATCTCTGATTGTAGTACATGCTTGTGGATATTCTTCTGTCATTCTAGGGTTTTTTGTGCTAATGATAGCAAGGGAAATAGATTTTCATCTTTTCTTACTTCTCAATTTCGGTTCTTAAGAAGGATATTCAATTTTCTAACATTCCTTTGCAGCTTTATTTGTATGAATTCTGCAAGAAAGAATATTATGTTCAAAATCTGCATTGTTTCAACTTTGAATGATAACAACTTTATATGCAAAGAGGAGTATATAAGAGTTAAAAGAAATCTTTGCTAATCTTTACATTTCCTGGTTTATACCCAGTATCTGATAACTATATGCGTAAATGGTCTTCGCAAATTTGCTTCACTTTTATGTTTTTGTAACTTTTCATGGTGATACAACTTTATTAGAAACAGTAGACTTACTTCAGGTTTTCACATATTGTCAGGTTTTTTACCTGACAATATCCAATCCTTACAGATACTCTAAATAGGAAAAAAAGGAATTGTTGTCCTTTTGGGAAAGAAATGCTGGGCAGAAAAAAGTTGCATGAGTGTTGTAATATAGAAGTTAGAAATGAGGTGGTCTATCAGTTTCTGTTATAAGTCTTTTATCAAATGCAGTTACCCAGAATATTCAGGTATTTTTCGTTCTTTGTCTCTCATCTATATTTCGAATTGGATGTAAGAAAAAACTCGTCTTTCATATTTCAGAAGAATTCTGGTCTGCCTACTTTTTGTGTTTATTGGCATATTTCAGACATGAACTATTTTTATTTTAGGTAAGACAGAAGGTTAGTTTTCATTCAGGGCTGTTATTTACGCATTTTGTTTGTTTGTTTGTTTTTTTCTTTCTTTCTTTTAAGAAAGTGAAAAGTCTCAGTGTGATGTATGTTGTGGAAAGCATTCATTTATGAGGGCAAGTGTCCATTCAAAAATACATGTCGCAGATGTGAGTCCATTTCAGAGTGTCCATATGTAGTCCTGTGTGATGCTTTACATGTTCATTTGGTAAGGTCTGCCCTGTACTTAAGGTCTCACTTACTGCATAAAGTAAATAAAATGCAGAGCAAGTACCCAGTTCATCTTTACATAGGAAGTCTGGGGAATTTTTTGCCAAATGAGGTTATCCTGGGCTCAAGCTCTACTGAGATGAATGTGTGTTACGTTCAAACTGTTCTTTTATTTCAGGCAAGAAACTTGAAAATGCAGGGATACATGAACACAGCATGTTATGTTACCTTTGCATGAGATAAGTCCACTGTCCTTGTAGCCTCTTCAATTGCAGCTGCGAGTCGTGGTAGCTATCAGATGAAACTGGTGGGAGATGGATCAGTTCCTTAGAACTTGCTTACAGTTCTACCCTAGATGCATATTTTTTTTTACATTTTTTTGGTATTTGTTTTGCTGTGCATTTTCATGACAAGGGTTTTTTGCCATTTGAACTGTCTGAAGTCTGTATTTGGCCCTGGCATGCTGTATCTGAAAGGACTTTGAAACTCTGGTGCTTTAATGCATGGCTTTGATTTTCTGTGATTTCTGCATTTAGTTTTATGGCAGAAGATTATCTTAGCTCCACTTCTGACGATTTTGAAAAAATAAGGGCATGGTTGGCACGGATATAGTTTCATCTTCCCTTTTCTACCTGTGAAATTGTTCAAGAGATGGAGAAATAGTCACGTTTTTTCCAAAAGCAGTCAAAATGATCACAGAGATTATTTGGTTATCTGGATTTGTCTGAAAATTACCCATCTGAATATGAATAACTGAGGTTAATTTTAGGCAATAAGCTTTACATCAGTGTTCAGTTCTTTGAACTTCTGACTCAGGAGCAATTTTCAGAGTTCTCTACTAATTGATTAACCTTCAGTTTATGAATGGAGCTAAAAGAAAACATAAAATGTCAGTGGTCCCAGCACGATTTCTCAGTATGTCTAGTTGGCAATCTGAAGAACAGCATCTTAAAGCCCTGGTTTCATTTTGCAGCAAAGAGAATGAAGACACAAGAAATATGGGAAATATGCTATGATTGAGTCTTTGTTCAAGGTGGACTAAGACCTTGTTTTTTGTAGGTGGACAGGGAAAATGTGAAATACCATGTGATAGGTGGCTACTCTTGTTCTGTACACAGAGTTTATCAGCATCTTTCATAGGCTAAATAACGATTAATAATAAATAAATCTATGCCTGAGTGAAACCCAGCATTAGACATAAAAATGGAGTGAAAAATAGTTTATACATTTTACTAGTATTTGAGAACTATGCTTTTAAATAAAATTTAATTCAACGTCATTTATAGTTTATATTAGAAAAGTTAATTGTTATGTATAAGTAGCATTATTCAAGATATCTGATAGATGTACCGATAGTACCTAGCAATACATAAGCAGCTAATCTTCAAAATGTGTAAAATTTAAAGCTCATGATGAAGATAAACTGACCTAAAAAGTAAGTGCAAAAAGGAAACGGAACAGCCAAAAAAACCCAGCTACTCTTACATTTCTGCAGAATGTTAATGATGACCTTTCAACATCTGTTCAGCATTCTGCAGCTAGTGTAGTTGATTGAAAAATTAAATACATGTATTCACATTTATTTTATGGAATAGTACAGAGAGATTGTGTTGGGCTTGTTTTTTTCTTTTTAAAGTAATGCCCGCTTATGATTGAAGGAAATTGTATTTTGTCCGACCTATAAAATTTAATTTTGTTTTCTTGCTTGGATTGGAATTTCTTTTTGATGATTTATCCATATGTCAGGCAGGATGTCCAATGTGATAATGGCATCTACATAATTCCAGAAGAAACAAAATTCTTTTCTATTTTTCTCCATTCATACTACATGGAAACATACAGAAGAGCTCTTTGCTTCTCTCAGCTGGAAGTACCAGATTGTTTTCTTTCTGTAGCAAAACTGTTTTATAGGTTTTTAGATTTAGAGAATGAGAAGGTTAACTTGTCGGTCTTGCTGATGACATTTTCTAGGAGGAAAAAACCCACAAGTCCTTGCTTTCTCCAGCTTTACTCTTGATAGGAACTTGTGTGTGTTGGCAGCTTAGCAATTTGAGCTGAGTTTGATTTGTATGGTATTTATATAAATACGTTTTATAGTATTTTTTTAACTTTGGCCACACTCTTGTAATGTTAGATATGCATCTGGTGTGTTAGCTTTTTATGTATGTTTGTGTGTATAAATATGTTGAGGTGAGGGGTAAGCTAACCAACTAAATGGCTGTATTAGAATGTTTTTCTGTTTTAACTGCTGGCAACCAAGGAGGGATTACTGCCTTTTTTTATACTTTTTTTTTTTTTGATTGGAAAAAGTGTAAAAGGAGTGTCACAAGATGTCTTTTCCAGCTTCATAGTTGCTCAGAATGTATTCTTATGCCCTAAATTATTCCTGTTATTTCATTAAATGTAGCTATCTAAAAATGTGACAATACACTGAGTAATAAAACTAGTGTATAGACTTTTCTGTACATGCTGTACATATTTAAATGACCCTGTGGGTCTCCCAGAGCAAACTTTTAACATTCCAGATCTTTTACCGTGCATCTGCTACTGGCATGTAGCCACCCACCCACACAGATTTAGTTGAAATAAATGAAATCTATTCTAGTTCACTTAAGTAGAAAGGCTTGTAAAACATAAAGGTGGTTACTTTGCTGGTAAGGTTACTAAAAGAAAGGGCTTTCTTAAATGGAGTTTTGTGATTTTTTTTCTTCTGCAGGACTGTGCACAATTTCATACTTTTTAAAATTCTTATGTGTTCCTTTTGTTTTCCTTTGCAGATGGGGTTTATACAGATTAATGAGGACTTCATATTTATTGAGCCACTCAATCGCACTTTGGCTGTGACAGGTCATGCACACAGGGTGTACAGACGAAAAAGGTCCATAGAGGAGAAAATTTCTGAAAAACCAGCTTCTCAGAATCAGTACTGTGGTGTTGTTACAGGTAATATACAAATCTCACTGAAAAGATCTAATGTAGCAGACATATTTTTAAGATAAGTAGGTAATAGTTAAACAACTGTGAACAAAAGCATACCTGATTATTCTTCTGGCAGTAACTTATGATGGACTTTGAGGTGGCAAGCTGAAGCTGCCACTTGTCAGAATAGGAAAATGTCTGTTGAGGAATAGACACTGCCTGTTAATGTCCAATTATATTTGAAAGTAGAAATATTTGGGTCATTTTTTTACTTCGACTTAATAATGACAACCTATTTCTTGTCCCTGTCTTTCTTTGTAGTTGCTTAATTACTCACTACATGCAGTGCGTGTACTTAATTTTCCGTTTTAAAACATTAGCAAGGTTCATCCCAATTTTGGTTAGTAACAATTCTTGAATTTCCAAATGGGTCTGACACTGAATTGAAGTAATTGTTATAACAGTATTCTTATTCTATGACTGACACTTAGAAGAACCATATGAAACAAGCCCAATGCGTCTTCCTCAATGTGGGGTAGAAGTTGCTGAAGTAGAAGGGTTTCAACAAAAATTTGGCACATAGTGATGACTTAATAGTTTTCAATGGAGAGGGAAGAAATGGCTTTTGTGAAAGAAGTTCTGTTGTACCTGCTTCATCATCATCTCTTCTTCAAAGGATAGGGGACATCTCAGTCTTTTGATCTCAGGACAAGTGGGGAGTGTCTTTAATGTTGTTGTAAGAAATTATTTTTCCCCAGGAAATAAAACGGAATGAGTACACATTTAAAGGCATTTTTTTCATGTCTCCTGTACTAGTATAAGTGAGATACTGACAAAGTGGAAAGAAATAGCAGAGATGCACTGACATAGCTACGGAGCTGGATTTTATGACATTTGGGGTGAGGCAGAAGAAACTGGGTTATTTCAAACAGGTAAAGGAAGGGTACAGCTGCAGTCTTCTGGTGCCTAAGGGGATGCAGGGAGAAGATGAAGCCAGAATTTCCTCAAAGGTATGTTATGACAGGATGAAAGAAGACGGTTGTAACTTGCATCCAAGGAAATTTCAATTGGGCATAGTGAAAAAAAAATCTTGGCAAGAATGCTTAGTACTGGAAGAGGTTTCCTAGAGAGGCGGAGGAGTCTACACCCTCAAAACATAGCTAGAAACGGAGATGGCTCTAAGAGAGACGATCTTACTTCAGTGCTTGCCCTGACTGGAGCAGGAGGTTGGCCTAGCTGACCTCTGGAAATCTGTTGTACCCTAAACTTTTCTGTGGCTGGCGGTTCTTCATGAACATTTATACTACTCTGTTTTATATGATTACAGAAAAAATATTACACTTTTTTTTTTTCCAGTTTGGAAGTATTGTTTCTATAATTAGGTGTACATCCACAGGTTGAAATCAAAGATGAAGTAGCAAAGTAAGGCTCTTTTTATAGTTATTAAGAGAAACAAAGTAAATGACGTGTAACTTCCTCCAGCAAGCTCTATATTTCTCTTCTAGGCATTCTATTACATTGCCACTGCTTATGTAAAAGTGACGTTTTCTGTATTAGCAAAAGTTGTTCACATAAAGCTGGTTATTGCGATAAGTGAGTTAGAGCACGCATGCCTGGATGTGTTTGGGAGCGAGAAAAAGAGAGAAAATGAAAAGTATGCGTGATGTGTGATCTGGGAAGGGGGAGAGGGGCATCTGATGAGTAGCAAACAATGATGTGTATGAAAATGAGTAGAGATGCAAACTCTTCTGTAAGGACGTTTTTTTCTGTCATGCTCATTACCGGTCATCCTTTCACTTTTTCTTATGCTCTAAAGTGGGAAAGTTAGCTTATTCTGTTCTAATAATCTTATGCCCAAGGCTCTGACTTGTTTCAAATAGTCTGTCAACAGAGATTCAAGTATTTGCTTAAAATAAGTTTCATTATCTCTGCTACCAGACTGAAATTTCAAAATAGTTCAAGCTGTGCATAGCTGATTAGCACCTGCTAGCATAAGCCTATTGCCAGGGGGGTACAAATATCTGCAATTTCTAACTGACGCTGTTGTATCAGCAAGATCAGTCCCTCACTCTGCTGCTATAGGTTATTTTACTAAGTAGGGTTGCAGTAAGTCAGATGCATAAAAGCTATGTCTGTGTGAGGAAAAATTTGCTGGTGTGACATGCAGTTAGCTCATACCACCAAAACATTCATGGTGCAGGAACAGCCTTAAACGTGGGCTGAAGCCACAAAAATAAGCCTTTACAGCAATATGTGAGAATTTTAAGTCAAATCCTAAACTGAGTAGGTCAATGAAACAAAGATAACACAGATGAGTGAGGCTCTCTGATACTCTCAGGTGATGCACAGCTGCCCTTGGTAGAGTTATAGCTGTGTGGCACAAAGAAACTATTATCTTGGCAATATGGCAACTTCTCAGCAATATGGAACGATGTCTTGCTTCTACAGTACACATGTATCAGAATGGGTGCTCTGGGACAGCTATTTATGCTGCTGATTTTTAGCCAAATTGATCTCAAAGACTGGCTACCTATCAAGCAAATGTGTATTGCCAGTGATGAATTGTAATTATTAGAAGGAATGAATGTCTGTGCTGGAGGTGTTGAAGGATCACTATTGGAAATAATAGCTTTTCATGGAGAACTAGCAGAGGCAATCAAAGAAGGTATTGTTTGTTGTCTGTTACTGTTGTGGGCTGTATTGAAAGATGCTACACAGCGAAACTTGTTTGGAGAGAACAAAGAACTTGTTTTTATGAATGGGGTTGATTCTTCTTATTAATTAGGGGAGGGAGAGAATTGTACCAACAGAAGCAGATGCTTCCTGGATTTGTGCGAGTGTGTATATCCTTTTGTTGAATGTGTGTGTGATTTATATAAATATGTGAGCCAGTTGCACGTATACAGACCTCACACTCCAAACCTTTCTTTATCACATGGTCCATGAAACCTCTCCAAGCAACCAATTCACAAGTGTGTTACAGATAAAATGTGAGAGAAGCAGTTGCTCTCAGAGCAAAGGGTCACACTGGAAAGCTAAGCTCTTTTCCTTCTATAGGTGCTGGAGTGGGTCCAGAGAAGGGCAATTAAGCTGGTGAGGGGTCTGGAGAACAGGTCTTGTGGGGAGCATCTGAGGGAGCTGGGGGTGTTCAGCCTGGAGAAAAGGACGCTGAGGGGAGACCTTCTCGCTGGCTATAGCTCCCTGAAAGGAGGGTGTAGAGAGGCAGGGATTGGTCTCTTCTCTCAAGTCACAGGCAACAGAACAAGAGGAAATGTCCTCAAGCTGCGTCAGGGGAGGTTCAGATTGGATATTAGGAAAATATTTTATATGGAAAGGGTTATTAAGCATTGGAATGGGCTGCCCAGGGAAGTGGTTGATTCTCTGGCGGTATTTAAGAGATGGGTAGACATAGTGCTCAGAGGTACGATTTAGTAATGGTTTTTGTCAGTGTTAGGTTTATGGTTGGACTAGATGATCTTAAAGGTCCCTTCCAACCTAGGTGACTCTGTGATTCTATGATTCTACCTAATCTGAAACACTTGGTCAAGGCTGACGCTGTTTGTACAGTGAACCTAACTCATGGCAAAGGCATAGTACATTTTGGGGAAAGAAAAATAATAATTGTCTTCTCAAACGGTCATTCCTTTTCACACAGACTAGTGAACGAGAACTCTTATTCAGGATACAGTAGATCTGAATTTTGAATCCCTTCTGTATTTGGGAGACTGGAAGCCTCCTCTTTCACTTCTCAGTTCTGGTGATAAACAATATACTGTTCTGAGTTATGAGCAGATAGTGTTTCTCCTCTTTGAGTGATGCCATTTTGTAGGAAAAAGCCTGCTAGTTTCACTGGGTGAAAAGCAAAAGTTTGACTTTATGGGATGCAGACTGGGCAATCACCTGGGAGAGCCGTGTTGGTTCTTTCTCTACAGCCTGTTTCCATGTGATCATGAAATAAAATGCATAACAACATCTTGGTCACAAGTCTAGGTCTATGAGATTGCACTAGATGGAGACTGGTGCTATTTGATTTTTTGGTTTCCATTCCTTGGGTCAGAAACAAGCTGTCACTCTGCATTTAAATCCCTATCCAACCTATAGTGGAGGTATAGCTCGTGGCTGCCTAATCTCCTGACTATTTCCCTCTCAGCCAGAATATTGCAAATTCCTTATGGTGAGGGTACACATTTTCTTTTCCCTGGGAAAAGAAAGGCTGAGGAGTGAGTGATGGTCTGGGCTTCATGTGGATGTACTCAGGGAATGCTCTTGTGCCTTAGGAGTTGTAAGTGTCCAGGGGTCCGGTGGTCATAGCCTGTTCCTAATGTTGGCTCAGGTACTTGATGCAACCTGTGGTTATAGCAGCTGGATTTTCAGCTCTTTTAGTGTTTTGGAGGGGATTTTTATTGTTTTGTTAACGGTTCTTGTTATTTTCTCTTAATTGCCTATTGAATGGCAAATGTACTTGCTGCAATGTTTCAGGCCTTCTTGCTGGAGTATGGGAGTATTTCTAGCTTTCAGCTCAGTGAACTGAGTTAAAGTAATTAATTGATACTCATCAAAGATGGGTCATCTCATCAGAAAATATCTTAATCTTTTCTGTAGTTGCACAAAACATAGAAGTCTTATTGCACAGAACCCTCCTGGAGCATTTACTTTTTATTTCACCAATGTAATTAAGTTTTTAAGATAAATTTATGCATCTTTAATCCCAAGAAGCAGTTTTTTCAGTTAATCTTACTTATCTTGTTAGCATAGTCATTAATGATGTAGATATGAGTTTTTCGCAGCAGTTACAGTCTCTTTCATACACTACCTTCAATAATGAGCAGTTCTTTGTAATTTTTACTTATTTATGAGTATCTAAAGAAACAAGTGTTTTTGTTTAAAGCCCATTTTCCCTTTTATCTGGTGGTAATCATGACAGTTGTTTGAATACCACTGGTACCAAAATTACTAATTACATTTATTTAAATGTCTTAGGGAAGAGCTGAAATTATCAGATAAATGAGATCTCATGTGATGCAGAATTCCGCCAGCAATTTGGAAAAGGTTGGCTGGCCAAGAACAGATTGTGCTTCGGTTTGTTAACCTGGCAGATGTCTGGGGCAAATGATGGGCACTGTCCCTTGCAGCCAGCTTGTCTACCAAACTGTGCAGTCCCGAAAGGCAGAGGTTTCATCAGTTTATGGGATTGTGGCAAACTTAGTGTTTAGTGCAATGCTGTATTTTATTGTGGGCTGTTTGCTGTCAATTCTGAATAAAATTGCACTGCTAGCACTCAAAAACCTTTAGAGAGGTGTGTTAGCAGACTTCTCTCAACAGCCAGTCTAATATTAAATGTAAAGTTTTCAACCACTAGCTGCTGTATTTTACCAAGAAACGAACAATGAATAAACTGTGTTACTGGAAACTGTACTGGAACCAGTCACTGCTCCTAGGAGGAAGGCAGATTGACCAGATGGCTCATGAGAGATCTTTTTTAACCCAAATGAGTTTGCTATTTAAACTTAGATCTGTAGCCTAATCTTGCAGCATTAGATGCTTGTATGGTAAGTCATAGTTGTGTAGCTTATAGGGTGTGGGGGTTTTTGGCATAAATTCTGACACTGAAGTTTCATTAAAAGTCAGTCTCAAAAGAGTGGCGAAAACACACATAATGTTTTATACACTAGGCTGTAGATCCATAGCTAGCGAACACAAATAAAGTGAGAGGCTGGCTGCTTGTATAAGGCTAAGCAAGTGTCTGAAGGATAAAAATGAGAGAAATTAAAATTAATTTTAGATAGCTTATGAATTTATAAGTTGTTTCTACTTCTAGGCAAGTTGTTTCTACTTCTGGAGAATATATACTTTTTTTCTTTTAGTAAATTTGTATGCTTATCAGCGTTAGTACGTCTTATATTGTAACCAGTTGTACAGGAATCAGTAAGCCCTTCTAAAATGTAGTGGGATGGACTACATCACATATATAATCTTTAACAAATGACCACAGAAAAAGAGAGAAAACCTTTTTAAGCACGGATGCTTTGAATATTTTACATTGAAAAGTATATATCTACGTTATATTTACATTAAGTCTATATTACATGTATATTTGTATTAAATCAAGGATCCATCTTTCAGTGGTATCTTACATTTTAAAGTTTGTGAGTTCAGTGACTTTTAAGGTATATTTTTAGCACTTTCCTGAGGAGTGACTTATTTTTTGGAGAGAAGTCATATGTTATAAAATGAACTTCAGGAACTTTCCTATTAGAGATGAGACTGATTAATTGCAAAACATTTCCTAAAAAATTCTGAATATTTGATTGTTTACAGACCATGTGTTTATAATTGTCATCTCAAGCACCACTTCTGTTGTAAACAGAGAGCCCAATATTCTATTGTGGAAGCTGGAAAAAATTGCACATGATTTTAGTGACTTCAGTGAGATCAGTCGGAGAAGTTTTTTGTCCTTTCAAGGGGATCTAACAGAATTTGGCTTTTACAAAAGGAGTTTCATTTTATATTTTATTTTAAATTAAATTATTTCAAATATCATTGCTAATTGCTGTATGCATATTTGACCACCTTTTGGCTTGAACTGTTTGTGTGTAATTAATTTTTCTTTTTCCATCTGTACTGTAGAAGTAATGGGGCTTTGTTGGGTTTTTGGAAGGGAAACTTAAAATTAAGAAGAGCTGTAACCTCTAGTTTACCATAAATGTAACATGTTTTCAATTTGGAGCTTTCTGTAGGTTTAGAAGCCTCTTTCCAGGGTTTGGCTTTGTTGTTTTACTTTAGCTGCCTAAATGACAGCAGCACTGATTTGAAGTCATGTTAGTAAAGCTTCACTTTTTTTTTTTTCCAATATCCTACATATCATTCTCTGTCATTCATCTGAAATATGCTTTCATCTTCTCAAATCACTGAATTGGTCCACGTATTTTCTTAATATTGAATTTGGGGCAAATCTGTATTTGCCATCTTTTATGCTAAGATATGGTTATATGAAGATGTTTTCTGTATGATTTATGAAGATGGGCAGTTAAAAATTCTGCAATCTCAAAGAGACTATGTTTCTGTCAAACATAAATGTAGTTTTGTCCCACAAACTAGGACGCACATTTTATAAATATATTAAGTGAAAGGATGCAAATACTCTGACAGACTTCATTTGAGCAGCTGGATAAGATTCTTGTTTTCTTGGTGTGAACTAACATTTATAAGTAGTACAAGTGTTCAGTCTGAGCCTTAGCATTGGCAGTGCTAAATAAGCATGTAAATAAGCATAGCTATTACATTCCACAAATCAGAGTTATACCATAATCACAGGTAGCAAATCCTGAAAGTAATGTAGGGGTAGTTTGAAGGATGAGTTTGCCAAGTAATCTTTTATGTTACAGATAAAAGAAAAAACAAGAATCAAAAAATATCAGAAAGTGGAAGAGGAAAGCGATACTCTTACAAGTTACCTCAGGAGTACAATATAGAAACTGTTGTGGTCGCAGATCCAGCTATGGTTTCGTATCATGGAACAGATGCTGCCAGAAGATTTATTCTGACCATCTTAAACATGGTAGGAAATTTAAAATTAATTTTGGTGTTTTGCCAACAGTGCATGACTGCGGGCTAGTTTCATTGCTCCTTTTAATTATTCTGACTGAGCATCAGTAAAGGGACAGTCAGTCCGTGGCCATCAGCAGGCTGTCAAGACTTACTCCATATGTTTTGCAGCATAAAATCATGGCACTGCATACTTATCTGTACTGTCTGGTCTTATATCTTCAGGCAAACCAGAAAGTGAGAGCTGAGCAAGATGATTTTTTTGGTTAGAAGCCCATGATGTTGTTGGGAAGGCTGAAGTATTGGGTGATTTCTCATGATCTATTCTTGTTATGAAGAGATAACATTGTCTGAGAAGGGCTGTGTGATCATTAGTCGCTGAAAAAAACACGAAGAGTAATACATTCGAACAATTACATCCACTGCTAGCTCTATCTGGAGCTTCAGTGCATTCATTTGGCGCATAAAGCAGTGAAAACTAACATCTGTAACATACAAGGAAAGATTGTTCTAAAGCGGGAGCATAAGCTGAAAAATAAATGAAAACTTTTAACTGTTTTGAATGATAGAGTTATTGCCATGTCCTGTCTCAGACCACTTGGGCCATCATCCTGGATTTAACCGAATAGAAATTTTCATGTGAATGGTATTATATGCATGTGTAAGTATTTGGAGAAACGGGCTATAGTTTATAAAGTAGTCATGGCCACTGAGGGGAAGAGGTCTTTTTTGTGCTCCCAGGAGCTTTTTTGTGCATCAGAAGACCAACACAATACATTAGCTTAATGTTCTGTTCAAATTATGGAAAATTAAAGCAATTACAGTAGAATATAAGAAATTTTTGAGGTTCTTTGAGGTTATTTGTATTCTACAGTGTGCAATACAAGCCCATGTTCTTATTTACTATTTTTTATCTTAGGTTTTTAACCTTTTCCAGCACAAGAGCCTTGGACTACAAGTAAATCTTCGGGTCACTAAGCTTGTCCTCCTTCATGAGACTCCAGTAAGTATATATTATCTTTGTCTCAGCCTATAGAGGGTAATAGTACTTAGCTTGCTGCTCCACCAAGGCTTGTGATATTCACCAACTTTAATGACTGAAAAATTTTCTCACTTAGCTTCTGTGCATTATTTAGGTATTTGAACTGTGGGGCAGCCCCAGTAAAGATTAAGCTTCTTCTAATCTATGTGCTGCATATATTGAGATTTTTCTGTGGTTGCCATTGGATGTCAATGTAACAAAGTTTCCTTATGGAAATCAGCTAGTTCTTAAGAAAATGTGCTTGTGCTCTGCTTTTTGTGCATTTGTACACTCAATAAAAATATAATCTCCCTTAAACACAGTGGACAGTAGAAGAATTGATGTTCTGTGTTGGATGGATCAAAGGATGCCAGTCCTTTGATGGAGAAAAAGTGCCATGATATAGCAATGTTCTTTCATTGCTCCTTTCAGGCACCATTTCAAATCCTGTTTTTCTTTTCTTTCCAAAGAAAGACAAGTCAGCTGATGTAAAATCATAGCATAGTTTGGATTGGAAGGGACCTTTAAAGGTCATCTAGTCCAACCTCCCCTGCAATGAGCAGGGACATCTTCAACTAGATCAGGTTGCTCAGAGCCCCTTCCAGTTTCACCTTGAATGCTTCCAGGGATGGGGCATCTACCACCTCTTTGAGCAACCTGTGTCAGTGTTTCACCACCCTCTTTGTAAAAAATTTCTTCCTTATATCTAGTCTAAATCTTCCCTCTTTTAGTTTAAATCCATTAGCCCTCATCCTATCACGGTAGGCCCCCAAAAACATTTGTCTCAATCTTTCCTGTAGGCCCACTTTAAGTACTGCAATAAGGTCACTCTGGAGCCCTCCCTTCTCCAGGCTGAACAGTCCTCATAGAATAGGTATTGCAACCCTTCTCTGGACCTGCTCCAGCAGGTCCATGTCTTTCCTGTGCTGAGGGCTCCAGAGCTGGACACAGTACTCCAGGCGGGGTCTCACCAGAGCAGAGTAGAGGGGCAGAATCACCTGCCTTGACCTGCTGGCCACGCTTCTTTTGATGTGGCCCAGGATGCGGTTGGCTTTCTGGGCTTCAAGTGCACATTGTTGGCTCATGTTGAGCTTCTCATCAGCCAACACCCCCGAGTCCTCTTGGCAGGGCTGCTCTGAAACCCTTCATTCCCCCACCTGCACTGATACCTGCAGTTGCCCCAGCGCGTGCAGGACCCTGCACTTGGCTTTGTTGAACTTCATGAGGTTCACATGAGCCCACTTCTCAAGCCAGTGGACATTCCTCTGGGTGGCATCCCGTGCCTCAGGCATGTCAACCACACCGCTTAGCTTGGTGTCGTCTGCAAACTTTCTGAGGGTGCACTCAATCTCGTTGTCTATGTCATTCATGAAGATCCTGAACAGCACTGGTCTCGTGTTGTGGTGTAGCCCCAGCTGGCAACAAAGAACCACTTCCCCTCCCCTCCACCAGCTTCGAGGGGAGAATCAGAAGAAGAAGGCAAAACTCACGGGTTGGGACAAAGGCAGTTTAACAGAACAGCACAGGGAACAGGAAAACAACAACAGTAACACTGTCAGAAGAATATACGAACACAATTTGCACCCAGGACCCCCCAGCCCGCTCACCACCCATGACTTCCTGCCCCCTCTCCAGGCCAGCTCCCTGCTATGTACGCCCTGGGCATGGCTCCCATGGGATGGAATACATGTGTCCCTGCCAGAGCTTGGGGAGAATTAACCCTGCCCTTGCCGGAACCAAGACAATCCTCCTTTCTACCCTTTATAAAAGCAGGTGCCATGTTTCCTTTTTTTCCAGTCACCAGAGACTTCCCCTGACTGCACAGATCTCTTGGTTGAGGCAGTCGATTGACCTGTGGTTTGTATATTGTATTTCAGGACAATGCCAACTTGATTTCTCTTTTTTTTTAAAAAAAAATGTTATGGGAATCATTTGATAGTTTGTTTAGTTCATAAGAAAAAGAGATTCCCTTATCCATGTTTCTAATTTTAAAATATGATATTTATTTTCAGGCAGATATGTATATTGGACATCATGGGGAAAAAATGCTGGAAAGCTTTTGTAAATGGCAACATGAAGAGTTTGGCAAGAAGAACGATATACACTTAGAAATGTCAACAAGCTGGGGAGAAGACATGTCTTCAGTTGATGCAGCTATACTGATCACAAGGTAAAATACTGAAAGATGAGCATTAAAAATAGGCAGTGGCATAATATGAACATAAATCAAAGGAATTGATAGATGACCAACACAGTTAGGATTTACTTTTGCAGTGAGGAAAAGTCCAGCTTGAGGCTTTTTCCAGAACTCAAAGGTGGTGGTAAAGTGGTGGTAAAGATAGTTCAGAAAGAAATAGTTCCCAGGTGGTAAACATGAAATGACAAACAGGTTGCTCTCTTGTTTCTTCTTTGGCTATGTAACTAAGATCATAGGTTGGATGCCTCTCTCATGTGCCTTCATTTAAAAAAGGCAGCACTCGCAGACCCATAGATACTTTCATTCAAAACACAAAAGCATATTTAGACTATTCGGAGCTGGATCAGCGTGACACTAGGCACATGACTAAGTTATATTTCCCTCTAATGGATCTAGAACTAGTATGTTTCATTGTACTCTGCATCCACAGGGTGTGATTCCAAATCTGCAGTTCCTTATAACTCTTAAGTACCAGGCATTTCACACATTTAGAAGGACATAGGCCTCCAGCTCACGTTTTTCCTCCCACGCAGATGCTGTCATGGTTTTGGCTGTAGATGGTGCACAGAGGGATGCATTTTGATGTTCAGACAGCATACAGCCATTATCCAAAGAAAAGGAAAGAATGAGGGTTCAACTGGCATAGAGCTGTGCTTAGTGCCATTTTTGAGTAGCCATCTGGACTGGATGACTTTCAGAGTTCCCTTCCAAAGAAAATACTAGTGACTGGATATATTGGAATACAATTGTGCTGTCCCATGCTACTTGGTGACGTGGTATCCTAAAACCATGTGTAGTCTTTAAATTTATATTTAGCTTTAAACTATTTATTCGGGGTGATTTTACTAGGAGCTATATGGATTTTTTAAAAAATTTGTTTACATTCGGACTACTCCAATATCTAGAATATATTTCAATTTTCTGAAGCAGAAAAATACTTCCCTAAATTTCCCTGTTTTGGAGAGCCAGTCACATACTGGAAGCACAAACTGATGAAGTCCAAATTGTTGGTAGTGACAGTTTTGTTGCTACTTTTGCTGTTTAATCCCTTACCTTTCCTTAGAAAAGTGCACACTTATCTCTTCTTACCCAGTGCCGTGCTCCTCTATTTGTTGTGTTTGTCTGTTTTATGGATTGTTGTGTCTTTGTAGGGGCAGATTAGTTTTTGTTACATTTATACATAAGCTAAGCAGTAGTCCTTCACACAGGCTCCTCTGAACTACCATGGAAGACATGAGAAGTGATGTTCTCTACGAGAAATTTCCTTTAGCTCATCAGAAAATATGTTTAGGATGACAGACTGGAAAGAAATTTTTCAGATTAAGACCCAAGATTGATTTTAAAAGCAGTGAGTGTGTCAGTGGGGGAAGAATCTAGATGGAGAAGGAAAAGTGTGAGTAGTAGGAAAGAGGCATAAAGGATGGCCGAGCATCAATACAAGGCATTGGGTTGATGAGCATAGCTAAAGGAGAACAGACCTTCTTACATCTTGTTGTACCTTGTGACTGTCCAAGGATAGTTGAGCAATTGCATACTGCTTGGTTGCTAGAAACTTGGGGTTCTTGAGGGACATCTTGCCTATGCCCTGGCTCTCTTATTTCAGCAGCAGAGGCAGCAGTGTCTGTGGCAGCAACAGCAGCTTGAGGGAGCACCGAACCCTTCAAGCCTGCATCTTGGGCAGTGCCAGGAGAGTGAGTCTAGGGCTGCATTCTTCCGTTTTTGAGGTGTACTACTCATAAGTAGTAAGAAACTATGAAATAAAGCATGCAACTCCTCTTTCCTCTCACTTTTCCATCTTCACCTTAACCAGCCTTTATGGGAAGAGGCAGAAGAGATCTGAACTGATGCAAGTGAGGCGTTCGTTAAGCAGTTAAGAGGCAGTGGTCTATAGATGTTTTTAGCAGCCAGTGCTTTTGGCGAGAGAGCTTTCTGAATTTCATGCAGCATTTCTAAATGGTAAAAAAGCTTTTGGAAAGTCTAATCATATGCTAAGACATGCTTTTCTGATGTGCTTTGTAATAATGATACTCTGATTTGCATTGCCTACAATGTTTTTCCTGTCAGTTTTAATATGTTTTTGGAGTAAATCTCTGATCAGTGTTAAGGAAATTGGAGTAGAGAACAGGGAAGTGATTGGTTGGATGTCAGATAGTAAGTCAATAGAGCCAGAAATTAAAGATCTGTTCTTCTGACATTTTTATTTTTTCAGTGTTATTATTCTCTGGACTGTACTACCTTCCATCTCAGAGCTGCTTTAGCTGCTAATAAATCATACCAGTGCGGTTTGCTGACTGTGGGAATGTTTTGCTAATCCAGGCTCCCTCTGCACATCATCAGGTTTATGGTATAGCTAACCTCATGTGTGGCTCCACTTGTGTGTTTTGTTAATTCAGAGTCTCATTCCGTATTGCAAACACAGAACAAGCTCCTTTGTCACAACTTCCAAACAGCTTTGGACAGCAGACCTGCTTTACTGAGAGAAATAATTTTCTTTAGACAGATGAACACCAACTCCTTGGTATTTTTCAAGTAAAAATGTTAAGTTTTGGTTGTCTGTCATATTCTGTGGCAGATCTCCTAAAGCTTACCCACACCTCCTTTTTTCTCTCGTGTGGTAATAGAACAGCAAGAATGCTTTGAAAAAGCTTTCCTGTGCTTTCACGTGCCAGTTGTGTCTAGTAACCATAAGAGTTCGAAATGAAGTATTGAGTAGTCTGCAGAGATAACATTTAATGCCTAACTACAAAGGGCATAATGTGTATGTAAAAGAGACTGTCAAACAGCCATCATAGTCTTTTCATGAAAAAAGTACTTTTCAAGACTTATTTTTGCATTTGTTACATAAAGCAAAACTGGCTTCTTCTGACAACTTTCTCTGCTCCCCATATAGGCTGTATTGATACATAGGAATCTGCTACCGATTTGTTCATATCACTTTACTGATGTCCTATTTAAGCCTTTGAGGGTTATTTTTAGTTTCCCTTTAAATCTGCTTATTCTGATGAAGTAATGTCTTGTTTAAAAAGTGGTGCCATAAAATAAAAGGAAGACAGAAATAAAAACTTTGAATAGCATATTTGGAGAAGATCCCCAGGGAAGTTAGGTGTAAGGAGAATGTGAGAATTAAGACAGAAAATGTTTTAAGGAATCTCTTGATAAAACTGGCTGATTCACAGTTACAAGTTCGCACAATTATTTTAGAGGTATACATATCAGGAAGTACATTTCTCCGAGGAAAAAATATACCATGATATATCAACATCATCCTTGCCTTTTAAATTACTGTGTGTGAACGCACAGAGATTACCCTGATCTTGGTGCCCACTGAGGTGATATTACCTGTTGCTATCTGCATCTGTTGTCTGACCTGAATGAAGTAACTGAAAATAAGGTAGGAAAAGGTCTATGACATCCATACTTGTTCTATAACAATACTTAAGTTCTTATATTGCCCCTGTTGCAAACAAGGTAATGACAGCTTCGACATGTATTATAAAAAAAAAAAAATAGAAAACAAGGAAAAAAGGGTATACAAGAATGAGGCAGAATCTACCTTCACTTCAAAATTATGCATCGTGTTGCTTTTGCAGTGCATAGGTCAATTGGTGTCACAATGTTGTTTTAGAAAATTTAGCAAATATGAAAATACTATTAAAAAACATCAAATTCTGTATTCTCCTTCTAAGAATTACCATTTTCACATGTGCTTGTGATAGAAAATAGATCTCTGAGTCTCCTAATATTCATCAGATAGGCAGTGATATTCTGTGTTCACAGCTGTTTATTCATATTGATCTGCAGTATCTGAAATCTCTTTGCTCTGGGTCATACATAATTGAAACAGCGATGTGAGGCATTTTCACAGTAAAGAGGTGCCTCATTGTGTAAAAGTGGACAATGGCATAAACAGCACTTAAATTTGCTAAATATTGTTTCATTTCCAGATGTTCTAATCCTCCAGAACTCTACCCAAAGCTTGGATAATGATTTATTAAGTGCTGCTATTACCTTTCAGTGCACACAAGAAGTACAGTTCTTTTCCTGACTTCGCTTTTTACTACCTTTCTGATGATAATAGTTTGAACCAAAGACACCTCCTCAAGAAAGTATGAGATGGAAGACTGTGAATGACTTCTGCACAGAGACTAAAATTACAAGGTCACTCAAATAGGTCACAGTGTTTGGCAGTCCAAAATTGTTGAAATGTAATGGGATAAAGATTGTGATATTAAGTACTACCGCTGTCCTTAAACTTCTAGTGAAATTCAGCTCTAGAAAAATCAGTTCCTAGAATTGCATGATGAGAGATTAAATTCTTAATTTTGCCTTCATAGTGGTATTTTTTCATCACTGTAATTTCAATACTGCCAATTCTCTTGATATTGTTGCAAATTTTTACAGTGTTTACAGTTTCTTCTCTTGGCACCAACAGCAGACCTCAAGGGAGAACACGAGAATCTCACATGTCCTTACTACTAATTATTTACTAACATGACTGGATATGTAGAAGGAAGCATGGAAACGACAGAGTCACGGGTGCCCTTGGTTTAAAGAACACAATCTCCTGTATTTATCACATTAATTTTAAGACCTGCTTTTAGCTTGTCTATTTTAAAAATTCCACTAGTTTTAAGTCATCACATACTGTGGGTTTTGGTTTTTTCTTCTCTAAGTGCAAGATGTTAAAATCTGTCAAGTGGCAATGCTTGTAATAATACATGTGAGAAAAATCTGCATGAATTGACGTCTTTCTGTCAGCTTGTTCTTTTGACCTTTAGTATGCAGGCTACATATATTCCATTCACTCATACAGATTTGTTATGTAGCATTACATGGACTTAAACTCATTTCAAATATTTGATTATCTAGGGCAGGTCCCAAACATTAAATTCCATCAGTTATTTTTACATTTTATTTTCCTGGCGAGTAAGAAAACTAGACAGTCTTGAGACAAAGACTTAAAATAAAGAAAGATAAACTGTGTTCTGAAGTAGACTATTGCCACAGTTATTTACTTTCAGAATGGACAGTTGTATCTTATTTCTAATTTTTGTTACTTCAGTTTTCAACCATGGATCTCTTGTATCCTTTGCTGCTAAAGAGCTGTTGGAAAGCTCCTCCCTATGTAAATACTTGTAGGCTGTGATCAAGTCACAATTCATCTTTCTCTTAGATTAATTTACAGAGGTTTCTAAGCCTGTTTTCTAGACAAGTAATCATTCTCTTAGCTGTTTCCAGACCTTTTCCCATTTTTCAAATTGTTTTCTGAAGCATAAACACCAAATTGGACACAGTAGTGTGTGAACAGTTGTAGTGGTTGTACTGAGGCCATGTCTGATGTTTTCCTACATCTTTATTCAAGGATACCGTTCACTTCTACTGCCTGTTCTACAATGCTTATTTATTTTTATTGTTGTTGTCATGCTTTTGCCGTACCTGATTGAGTTTGGGGGTCCAGTTTTGGCTACATTAAAATAAAAGTTATTCAGATGCGTAATCTTTAAGAATTGATTTGTCTTCGTTCCTATTTGCATTCTACCAGAACTCATTTCATTTTCAAACTTTATCAGTAGTGCCCTCTTACTTTCTTCCAGATCATTGTTTAATGCTAGCGCTGGTGCTAGATTTTTGTTGGACTCCACTAAAATCACCTTCCTTGGCTTCCTGACGTTCCTGTGTCTGTTTTGAGATACTAGCTACACATTGAGTTCAGTTACTTGTTCAATTATCACACTTTTGAGCTCTTATTTTTTAGTTTATCCGAAAGATAAACTAAAGAAGAAGTTGTTTTATTTATACTATCCTTTTTAATGTCAGTTCAACTTTACAGACACTAAATAATCTGTTAGCTATTTAAAATATGTAAATGTAGTACTTCCTGATTTGCTAAAATTGTCCACTGCATACTGTTTCATTTGAGGTTTACCCTCAAAATACTAAACGGTTTCTGAAACTGATTTTTGGTAGTAAAATTATCCATTTGTTTAAATTCCCAATTGAATAGTAAATATGTAATTTATTGTGCGCTTCATTAACTCCAAAACTTATTTTAATGTTCTTTAAGTGCATTTATTAGTTGATATGTATAGGCACAGGTTATATGTCAGAACCATTTCAGAATGTCCAGTTACATGAAGAGACAAGAATATCGGCAGTCTTGTCATTATTCACTTATCACAGTACAAATGAAGGCATTTGCAATACGATGAGAAGGTTATTTGCCATGGGGCCATTAATTGCAACTATTTTTTCTAAAAACCTTATGATTTGAGAAAACTTGTTGCTTGGGCAATGAATCTCAAATATATCTTTAAAACTTGTAAGTCCTAGAATCAATAACAGCAAGAGGGATTAGACTGCATTTTCAAGCGTACTCTACTTTCGTCAAAATTGTGAACATTATAGATGTTAAGAAAATGAAAGCAGGGTGAAAGCCAGAATCAAGATTTGGCAGACTGGTAAAATCCATTATCTGTCCTGTTCTGTTCAATCTAGCATATGGAAAGAAATTACAAACTAGCTTAGACGAGAAATAGGTCTTTTGACCAGTATGCCTAAGAAGACTGAATTTTATCTAAAATTAGTGCAAACTATTCACAAAAAACATCTGGATTCTTTTTTAGTCTTGCTCTGCTCTTCTTGATGTCTTCTGTTATACATCCCATCTACACATCAGATTTATGTTAAGAAAGGGAATGTAATGAGAGACTTTAGAAATTGCTTAGTTAGTCTTTCTTTTCTGTGAAGGCCTTTCCTAATGCTGTATGTTTTTTGATTAAAAATGCACTAACTAGATATAATTTTCTGAAACAATGGATTGGTGGTAACCCATTCTTGCTTAGAATTCTTTTCTAGGGTTAGCCAACTCACACAAGCTTGGAAATCAGTCCTAAATCTCATGAAAGCTCCTCTTTTCTCTCACTTTAATATGGACTTGTTTTCCCTTCCATGTGCATGCAAAATGACCATTTAGAGTAATGGAAGTTGTGTACTGGATGCTGGTTAAAAGTGTTCTTTAAGCAATTTATTGCTTTCAGTGTTGGACTTGGTTATGAACTTGTGCCACAAAACTTCGATGTTATTAATGGTATTGCTAGTATCATTCCTCTATTTCACTAAAATAAGGGAAAAAGAACCAAAGCAAATAATCTCAGTGGCTTTCTTGAGGACCTTGTAGTGTGCTTTATTGCTGTGCTTTATACCTCTTCTTACTTGGAGGAGTCTGTGTCCTTTCTTTTGTTTTGTGTAGTTTCCAATTCCATATATATATATATAAAGTGTAGAGGTGTGTATATATGTATCGGTGTGTATGTTACGTACACAGAGAGGAACATCATTATAATATGATGGAATATTTAAGTTACCATGTGGGAATAAGAGAATGATTTCGGTGAGAGTCATTGGTAGGTCTAGCTAGAGCTGTAAATCTTTACTAAGTAGCCTAGTCTCAAAATGTATGTAGTGCATTCATATTCTTGGAAATTAAAGGAGGAATTACATGCTTTCAATGTAAATCAGGAACTAAGAATGGTTTATTGTACTTCCCTCTTGCCAAATCATAGCAGTACCGTTTCCCCCAAGTCCCATAATGAAACTCTGGATGCGTAGCATAACCATAGTTGGAGTCAGCCAAGAAGGAAAAACAAAACAAAACCAGCTCAGTAAGTGTATGAGAACAAAGCTATTACATAAGCAGAAACCGCTTGCATATTGGCAGTTTTAAATGTCAGATGGTATTCTTGCACATTTGAAGGTAGGCTCTCTTATTTTATTTTTAACGTGTTACATCAGTTAGTATTTATGGTAGTTGTATGAGTGTACATGGAAGACAAACTATGTCCTTAGATTGTCTTTACACATGTTCTCTTGCTTCACCACAAGTACCATATTTCTAATCGTTCTGTCATGTTGCTTAATAAGACAATAAGTCCCTTGTGTAACATAGCACAAAACAAAGAATTGTGTTACGACCAATGCAATTTGTTGCAGGTTTGAAAAAACAGAAGAACTTTCTTCTGTATCTGATTATAGTTTCTTGTTCACCACCTTTAGCTCAATTTCCAGGACTCTTCTAAGTAGATTCCCAGAGTTTCTTTATCACTTATTTGCAAGATTGGGTTTAGCACTGTTGTTTTGCTTTTCTATTCTATAATTGTCTGGAAATGGTGACTAGAGAATCAAAAGCTCTATAACCCGATGTCTCTGGCTGTGTGGCCTTTAACAAGTGCCAGAAATTTGCCATCCTCTTGAGATTGCTTTTGGGTCTAAATTGCTCTGTGGGAATAGTCTGTGGGAAACAAAAAACCAAACAAAAAGCTCTTGGAGTAGTTGCAATAATAAGTATCACTAGTCTACTCTGTCATCTCATGCATCAAACAATTCTTGCATTTTGTTTCTGGAAAATGAGTGTTTATATATGTGTATATCTTTATCTGTGTCAATCTATGTGCATATCTATGTAGCTTCATAGACAGAGTATAAAAATGAAATGTTTCTGGCCCATATGGTCCCTCTCTAAAAAACAGAGATGATTACTCTGTGGTGCAACTAAAGAACAGAAACTTATTCATTTGACTAGGTTGTATTGTGCTATAGGTGCTCTATGTGTGTGTGTGTGTGTGTAGTTGCTGTTTGTTCCCTGTCGGTTCGCCCCTCCCCCCATTTAGTACAGCTATGGCAGTACTAAAACCTGTGTTGGGTATAGGATAGGCTTCTCCCAGAGAATTGATTTTTAAGTTTTCCATTGTTAGAATGGGAGGCTCTATCAGAAATGCTTTTTCGGAATGTCTTCCTATTAGTCATTTTAACCATTGACTTTTTAGGACAAAAACTTTCTGACTCTCTCTCTGATCTAAATGCTGGATTATTTTGCTTCTTTTGGATATTAAGCCCTGAAGATATTTTCATTTCAAATGAAAAAAAGACTAACTTTAGAGTTGTGACATCTCAAGATGCTTACCTGGGGGGAAAACCAGAAATTAGGTACAATGCAATTTAAATATATGGTACATGTTTTGCCACCTGACTACTCCTAAATCTGTTCTAGGAATGTTTAAGTGTTCTGGATAATCCTGGCCTTTGCATCCCCGTGCTCTTTGTTGAGATAATGGTGTTCTGTAGTTATTCATTGAGCCATACAAATTATTTGTAAATAGGTCACACAGTCGTTACCACTCTGACAGCTTGGCTTGCTTAACGTTTTTCTTTTCCCCCCTAATTCTAGGAAGGATTTCTGTGTACATAAAGACGAACCATGTGATACTGTTGGTAAGTAAATAAACACAAGAGACTGTGTGTATAAACCACTTCATAAAATCTGTTACATAGATCGAGATGTGAAGCTAAAAGATGACAACAGAATCAGTGCTGGATAGTTGTAACTAGCTGAAATGCAAAATAAATCTACTTCATTAGATTTGTGTGTGCTTCTAGCAAAATCATATGTTTAAGTACAGTACTGCCATCTCATTCATAGGGCAAACTTTATTTTTCTTTTTAATCTCCCTAACAGCTTGACACCAAGTTATACTAATATTCTAAATTCAGGCTGTGAAGCTAAACAAATGTGCTTATGGTTCTTTTTTATGCAGTGGATTTATCTTTGGTGAGAATATGATGTTTAAAGAAAGTTTCCAAAAGACTTTAATGTAATGTAGTAGAGCAATACAGTGTTTATGAACTATGTAACTTCTGAAGTGTACAGCACATGAACTATTTTGCAAGGCATCTTCTGGTATCTTCAGTTAAAGTGGGTGCTAGTTGCATTCGCTAATTTAGTTCACACACTTTTGGGAAGACAGTTTTTCAGTGTAAGGGTCTGGTGAAAAAGGTAGGAAAGGGTGGTGGTTGTTCTGTTCAGTCATAATACTGAGTAAAAACGTGCCATGTCACTAAATGAAAGAGGTCATGGCACAATTTTACCCTAGAATTTCTTTTGCCTAATAGAAGCCTGTAACACTTCTGTATGTAGATACAAGTATTCACAACTTAATTTTTTCAGTAAGGTTTGGATGATAGTAATGGACTATTAACTATTAACATGCTTGTACTCCCTCTTAGGTAACGAAGAAGGAGATTTTTTTTCCCCCCTGTTTAATATCCATGGCAAAATTTTGAGGAGAATTCTCATGTAAACTGTATTACCTCTATCTTAGTAGTCTTTTTTACTTTGACTGCTCTATCATCCCAAGTCTATGTGAGCATGTCTGTGGGGTGAATATCAATAAAGAATCCTCCTAAATGAAGAATGCGATGTTTGTCACAGCAGTTAGTGGTGAAGAATTTAGAGTGTTCTTCCACTAATTGGTATCTTGGTTTTAGGTGAATTTTGTATGAGTGCTCAGAGGCTTTTATTTTTGTCTTGTAAGTGGAAAAATGTCTCCTTCCAGCTGAAAGAGGAAACAATGTGACAAGAAATCTATGCTGACGTAGGCTGAAGATCAAACCTGGAATACTTCCAGAATATCTAAATCAGGATAGGCTGCTGTCTGGATTTCACAGATGAAGTGAATGATTCAAGGATTTTCCCTGAAAACTGTTTCCTCTTTGGTTGAACCTTGCCGTTAATAAAGTGACTATCTCTGAATTTGTCCATGGAATTATAAATGAGATAAGATTAAACTGGTCAGTCATTCACATTACTATGATGAAGAAACTTGGATGAAAGTTGAAAATGAGGCAGGGCATTAATTGTAAGTGCACAGAAAGTAAAGGGTTTGCACTCTTAATATAGTCCTAAGCAAAATGAAGTAAAGGCCTTGGCTGTCTAATCTGGCATTTTGTGGAATGACTGTTGTAGACTTTCCCACTCTGGGTGGTGGCATTTAGACTTTTCTTCAGAACTGAAACATAGCTCATATGCGTACTTTTTTCTGTATAGCTACAATTGTGCAGCAAAAGCTAAGGTCATTCTTTTCCTGTTATGTTATTTCCTGTCAGTTATTATATGAATTTAATAATTAGTTTTCTAGATAAATATAGTTCCTTTCAATAAATTCAGTGTATCATTTCTTCTATGCATATTAGAATACTGTGGGTCCACACTCACTCTTAAAGAGATGATGTCTTTCTGCAGCTCTTGTCCACCATCATCTGTGAGCTGTTCTAAGGAAAATTCTTGAGAAAACTAGGGTGAAGTTGGTGCATTTCTCTTGAAGAGAATTTTTAAATTGTCTTACTAGCATGGATATATTACGCCATAGGATTGGCATAATGTTTGTAGGATTGCAGGTTTATATGCAAAATTGTTGAAAGTACGTGTAGCTATATGGTATCTTTTCTCTTACTTTCACCTTCACTGGGAAAACCCAAATGGTGATTTGTATTCTTACATTAGATCATGAGTAAAAGTTATGGAAGAGCAGTTCGATTACTGTAGATCGTCATAAAACATGCTTATAGGCAAAAGGAGACAGTGCATTCCAGAGATGCTTAACATGCTGTAAATTATAGAATTTGCCAAAGAAAGTACTTGAGAAATACTAATGTAGTATCAGCTGTACAATTTCTAGCTGTCCAGAGCTTGCTCCTCCTTCCCCCAAAAGAATAAACCACAATACGGACTTTTGTATACCATAACGAGTGGAATAATGCAATTCTTTGTGAAATGTTAACATAACTGTACATGTATGTGAGGCAGTCAAGGTGATCTTTGTAGCACATTACACATTCCAGAAATGAAAGTCATGAGAAAGGAACATTTACAGGATGGACCTCATTATTGGAAAGGGCTGTCATGTTGGATCACAGTTCTTCCCAGTGATGGATACTAAACAGACAAATACTGGTTTTACTGTTTATTCATTAAATGCCAAGACCCACAGTTTTCAGACTGGACGTGAGTACCCACTTAAGCCAGATGGAGTAAGGGCCAGTATCCTGTTATATAGACAAATTTTTAACATATTTAGGTGGCAAACAATACATTTCTCTGTGCTTCCGGTCTTGTTCCACTCAAAGTACAGAGTTTATGCACTCTTCAACTAGTATTTTTTCATTGTCTCTTAAAATAATAGAGTGATTTATATGAAGATTTAATGGTTTAAAGGTGAGATTAACTGAAAACTCTGTTAACCAGAAAAAAATGTTTACTCAAAACAAAAACGTGTCAAATCTCCCTAGAAATATGTCATTTCACTCTTGATTTTGAAATGAAATACATAGTCCCAATCTTCCAAATATTCCTGCACAAAAGCATTTGATGTGGACAAATATAAGATTTTTTTTCCTGTAATAATAAAAAATATGTTTTGAAATATTTGTCAGATTTCTACATGTTTAATCAGGAAGAAAGTTCTGGCTATCTTGGTGATCAAGCATAAAATGTATTAATACTTTATATTTGATAGTTTTGAAAAGTATGCAGAAATAGAAGAATTAGTTCTGGAATTTGATTTGATTTCCCAGGGTGTGTTGAAGTCTAGAGAGTAGAATGACTTCTCTTTTCAGAGATACATTAAGTATGATACTATTGGTAGAAGTGTTTGTAAAGCTCTGGTGTAGCCAAGGGAGTTGTGAGCCTAGTTTCTTACTTCACGCTGTAAATCCAGAGTAAATCAAATGAATGCCTTCCTTGACTAAACTCACATTTCTGTAAAACAATAATGTAGACTCTCATGTGGTATCAGTCAGCCCAGGTCAACTGATTTCAGCTAAGCAATTCTGATTTCAGTGTTGTCAATTGTTGCAGCCCTTGTCAAATTCCTTGTGGGTGGTGGATCACAGAGCAATTGTTTTAGGATCAAAATTGACCAGGCCAAAAGAGCTCCACTCTTTTATTTTTATTTCTTTCCCTCTGCTGTTTGGCTGATAAGTGTGCTCCCTGTTTCTTATTCTTGCAGAAAAGTGACATCCTGTTGCTCCGCCACTGATTCTCACAGCTCTTCTGTAGCTTAAAGCGAAGTTTCGGACGTTGCTTTACTGTACGATTATCAGGGACATACTATGATGAAAACAAACAGAGGGCTTGTCTGGGGATGGAAGCATATGAAGATGTTTAGATAAGAATTAAATTTACTTTAGCTAATGAAAAAAATGGTTTAGATTTGTAGTTGTCCAGGATTCTTTCCCCCCAGAACACAACTGTTCTATGGGATCAGGGCATTTTTGTTCTCCAAACAGTTTTTTTAGCTTAGTCAGAGGGACCTGTCTTTGAAATTTGTGGTGATCTGGGGTGTTGTTCTTTTTCTTGTGTTGTATGCAGGTAAAATTATTAATGTAGATGTCTGAATGAATTTCTGAAAAGTCTGAAAAATAATTCAGTTGTCAATTTTCAGGAAATTAAGTCTGCACTAAAAGAAGCAGCATGAAACGTAAGCTGGGGACTAGTACATGCTGTGTTGTTCTTGTGCGTGCATCTTCTGGTATTATTTATGTAACTGAATGGAGCAGCCATTCATCAGACAACTTGTTAGTGGATTAATGCACAAACCGTAGTACCAGCAGGTGGAAACCAACAGATATTTTCTCACTCGCTTCAAGGACTGGGCTAACAAATAAACACAGGAAGACTATTTCTTGAAGGAAGCGTACGCACGTTTGAATTTCCCTTCCTTTATCTACCTTTCCACTGCAGCAACTAAGATTTTGAGTCTCTGAGACATACTTCTTTTGGGTTTCTTTTGTTGTTTGCTGCTAGCTAATGTCTTCTGTGGAAACATTATAATAGAGTGCTCGTAGTGTGAAATGTGACAGGCACGGGCAGATTGTAAAACGATGCTTGTCTTATGTTGAAGTCAGTTTGGAGCGTCTTATGTGGAAGTCGGTTTGGAGCCTCGTTAATCTGCAGTAACTGGGGGAATGGCTGTTCCTAAGAGAGGCTGTGTCCTTTCTGGGATTGACCTCTTTGGAGGCTGCTCATTGCCTTGGTTTAGCATCCCTCTGCCTCCTTTTCCAGTCTGGCTTCCTGCCAGCAAAATGACTCAGCAAGTCTTAGCAGAAACATGCGATTGTGTTTGTTTAATGAAAATTTGGACTGCTTACTCAACTAGCTGTAAAAGTTTGTAGCTTCCATGCAGCTTTCTATTTGCATCAAAGTTGTATGTTTAGATGGATGAATAGGTTCCAGCAGGGTGCTTGAAAGCTTGTAGATGCCCTGGAAGTGTTCAGGGATGCATAGTGGTGTTCTGGCAGCGATACCGTCTCAAAATGGTTTTCAAAAGGTGTAGGAATGAGCATAATTGCTACATCCAGAAATACTGTCAGACCGAATGACCCACAGAAGATCAATGAATTAGCAAGTGAGAGAATCAGGAAGACAACCCAGCGTGTTCTTCCTCTACATTCAACATGTTACATTGTCTGCATTTTTAGTGGCTATGACATGGCTTTTAAGAAAATGCTGTCATATCCCTGTAAGTTGTAAAGCTCCACATAAATTTATCCTTAAAGAATACGTAGAATATGAAAATAACTTGCAGACAAAAAAATCTCCTATTCTACTGTTTGAAAGCTGTTGCTTTAGTAATACTATCCAATAGTGAGTGTTAATTGCAGTTCCAGCTGGTAGTTGGTTTTGTTTTTAAGTCTTTATTGAATATAGACAATTCCAGATACCAGACACTAAGCACCTGAATCCTTGTATTATCCCTTGTCTTATGCTATCTGATATTCTCCTGTCCTTTGTCAAAAGTCCCCAGGTTTACAATATGTGCTTTGTAAAATGTGACCATAGTTAATGTTTTGAAAGATTTATGATAGCTAGTAAAATGTCGTAGTAACAATGATTGCAACAAAATAGAAAATGAAAAAGTAGTATTTCCAGATTCGGTTACCGTAAGCCTTTTACTGCACTCAGTTAAAAATATATGCTTCTGTCAAAGGAAGGTCAGGAATTTTCTGGGCACATATAAATTGAGTTCCGTTTGATCTAATGTGACAGAAATATGAGTCATTTAAAAGGTAGCTTTTGTTTTGTTTTGAAACAGTCAGCCTCAGCTGATTGTTTCAATACTATCATCTTACTTAAGCAAGGTTAAGCGTTTTGTTGTTGTTTTTTTTTTTAAATACATCTCTGACTAAGACGCCTTTATTGCTTTGCACAAACACGTTTCCTTTAAAGCTGATACTATTTGCACATACTCTTAGATCTGGTTGAAATTCCCAAGTACCAGTATGTTTCAGGAAGAGTAAATGGTGCTTATGTGATGCTTTATGAAAGACAGATTTTCTAGTGTTTCATTGACCTGAGAGAAGTGTAAATGCAGTGCTCTTACTGTGGTTGGCTGGAGAGCAGGTCATTAAATGCTGTTTTCAAACAATATTTTGTATCTTATGATACCACAGAAGAGCTGTTTTTTCTTAAAAAAAAAATACTATTTTTAAAATCTGTTAATACATCATTTGATCCTGTATTTTCAGATACCATTTTCAGTTAAAACATCAGCTATGAGGACATTGTTTCCTGAAATCATGCTTCTGTCTAAACTGTTTACTCGAAAGCATTTTCCAATAAAATGTATACATTGCAAAATGGGATTCCCTTAAAACCTCGTCAGATTGTTTTAGGGGGATGGTACAAATATAGTATATTATAAATTTCCAGGTCTGGTAAGAGGTAGTGTTGCAGAGAGAAAAATAATGGTGGAAAAATGAGGCACCATCACATCTTCAGTCTCTTGCAAAGGATGTAAAGAGCGTGGATACAAATAATGATCAGTAAGGAATCAGACAAACATCTACACAATAAAGTCCAGAAAACAAAATGAAGTGAAAGAACACATCTTCCATCCAACTTAGCAAAATGCCAAAGATAGATTTACTTACTTTCCTTTTCTAACCTGAAAGCTGTAGATCTTTAATATGGAGGGCTTTGCCTTTTCCTCCAATACTTGTCCTCAGGGACTAAGGTTTTGTCCAGCCCTATGCATTAAGAGATAACAACAGAAATAGGGAATTGAGCTGGCTATCACTGTCCAGTGGAGGTTAATGCTGAGAGAATTGAAGCTGAAGTCTTAGTCTCTGTTACCAATGAAAAAGCAGCCAAAGAAGTTGCACAGAGCACAGACAGCCGCACTGCAGAAGTGAACTTAAGTCTGTTTCCCTGTGCTTCCTCATCTGTATCCATCTGGTGTCCATCTTCTTATCCAGAAGATTGCTCTGCTATAGTCTTGCATGGTTGCCCTTAGCCTATCTAGCTTGGGGAGTGGTAACAGTTTGCTGAGAAGCAAGATGAACTCTACCATGCTGAGCCATACTTAGCTGTGGCTGAACTCTTGTGGGCACTTAATGTTGCTAATTTAAAGGTCATTCAAGTACCTGTGTGCTGTAGAACAGCAACCCAACCCAACCCAACCCTTCCAACCCAAACCATTCCATGATTCTATGATTCTGCTGCTTTAACACTTCATGTGTTTGGGTTCTGGTGTGAAGCTAGACACGTTGGCATTACTGTACCCTGCACTGTTTCTCCAGAGCAAGTGAAAGGAGAGAAGAGGTGCTGCCAGTGTGTTTTCAGTGGGCATATTTGTGTTAACTAGGATAAAGAAGGAAGGGAAGCTTGTCCCGTCTCTTCCAGGCCTTCCCCATCATCAGATCTGGATCCTGCTATATGTGTCTCTTTTTCTAGAAGATTCTATTTCTTCTCCTTTGTTGAGGCACAATTGTGGAAGAAATGCACTTAAGGCAGTTATAAATCAATACTGTAGGTTGTACAGGTTGTTGACACCTGCAGGAGGCAAGGGAGATCTCTGATCAGTCAAGGCAAGCAGGAATCCATAAGCCCTGTTGTTTATGGCATGTCCTAACTTTGACATGCATTTTGGGAACAGATTTCTTCACAAGGCATATAAGGGTGAAAGTAGGATGTGGGCCAGAACTAATTCTACAAAGGATGGAGTTTAGAACCTATGTATAGGTCCTTCCCTAAATATAGGAGAGGGGTGGAGGTGAGGAGTTGGTAGTCTCAGAGGAAATATAGGAGGCATGCTTAGAGAATAAAGTCAGTGGAGGTGAGGAAGAGTTTTGTAAAGTGTGTGTATACATCTTTTTTTGGAACATCTTAGCGTTGCACACAGGTTCAATGTTGGTGAAAAGTGTTCTAATTAAAGATATAGTGTCATAGAGTTGTCCAGGCCAGAAGGGACCTCCAAAGGCCATCTAGTCCGACCTCCCCGCAGTCAGCAGGGACACCCCCAACTAGACCAGGTTGCCCAGGGCCTTGTCGAGCTTCACCATATCTCCAAGGAAGGGGCCTCAACCACTGTTCCAGTGCTCCACCACCCTTACAGTGAAGAACCTTCTCCTAATCTCCAATCTAAATCTGCTCCCCTTTAGCTTAAAACCATTGCCCCTCGTCCTGTCACTGCAGGCCTTTGTAAACAGACTCTCCCCAGCCTTCCTGTAGGCTCCCTTCAGGTACTGGAAGGCCGCTATTAGGTCTCCCCGAAGCCTCCTCTTCTCCAGGCTGAACAACCCCAGCTCCCTCAGCCTGTCCTCGTAGCAGAGGTGCTCCATCCCCCTGATCATCCTCGTGGCCCTCCTCTGGACCCTCTCCATCAGGTCCATGTCCTTCTTATATTGAGGGCTCCACACCTGCACACAATACTCCAGGTGAGGTCTCACCAGAGCAGAGTAAAGTGGAAGAATTACCTGGACCTGCTGGCAACGCATCTTTTGATGCAGCCCAGGATGCGATTGGCCTTCTGGGCTGCAAGTGCACACTGCTTGCTCATGTCCAGCTTCTCATCCACCAGCACCCCCAAGTCCCTTTCCTCAGGGCTGCATCTAATACTATCTAATACTATTTGAGGTTGCCATTTTAAAATTCTCGTGTCTGAAGTTGCCCATACCTGGAGATGTCAAAAATATTCTTTGACATATGTCCAAGCTTGTTCCTACACAAAATGTGAGAAAACGGTAAGGGCATTGTAAGCTTTGAGTTTTTACCTGTGAGTTCATTTACCCCAAAATAGAATAGCTGTCCTGAACAGAAGATAATCTAAATATATTCTGTGTAAAGGAAAGATAATTTTCCTTCAAAGGAACATTTAAAGAACTGGGTTCACCATTTAATGTACAGATACCTCCTGTGAAGATTTCCAATGTGTAACCTAATCTAAGCTATTCATATAACTTTTAAAATATATAGCACTTTGCACTAATACAACATTCTCTTTTACAGCAAGATCATGATGAGAAATTTGCTGACCTGTATATAAAGGAACACCTCATACAGTTAGAGCAGGAACATATTTTAAGTGCTTTTGTGAAAAAGCTAGCCATAGAGATCTTGCTTAATTTCACATAATGAACTTTTGGGTTTTTTAAAAGTGCTGTAGCTCGGATGTGTATCCGGTAGCTGCAACTGCCTGAGTAACTACAATGTTCACATGTGGCTTCTGAACATTGATTTCTCCTGTGACATTGCTAGGATGTTTTATTTAGTATAATTTAAACTATGTAGAAGTGGAGATGTGCCAAAGTTCCCTAGGAAGTGATATCCATATGATATACAGTATGTCTGGTATACAAATACCATTAACACACAAGATTTTTTTAAATCATCAGGGAAATTTTGACCTCTACAGTCTAAAGAATAAAAGTTGCTTTTGTTGGTGAGTCACTTGTCTGTAAGTACAGAAAAGCAGAACCTAATCAGATGTGAATTCCAATAAATGTAAAATACCCAAAACAAAATAAATAAATAGAATTTAGTCTAACTCATGTCATAAAATGTCAAATGAATTATGTGTGCTCTGTGCACTTTCTCAGGAAAGCAGAGGAACATAGAACTATAATACACGTGCTCGGTCATTAAATCCAGACGTCTCCTATTGCTAGCCTTAATTTTATTCCTCTTCTAGATGTAATTCTAAATTCAGTTTTAGAAATTATTATGATTCTCGATTCCAGCAAATCTCTTTTAAGATGCAGTCCCATCTTACTTTGCATCTTGTTTTACTGAGTTGGACTAAATGGCAACAGTCCAGTGAGACCAGAGAGCTAGGTTTTCTTGCCAAAACAGCCAAACCTTTGTTTTCAAGCTGTGTTGTAACTCAGAAAATAACTAGGTTACAACACAGTAGATTGTTTTATTTCAGTGTTTAAAGCTTAATTAATCTCAACAGTAGTAGGGTAACACAGGATAGATCTCTGAATGGACTCTTGATGGCAATTTCGTAATGACTGAACTTACGTTTAATTACTAACCACTTATCATACTTAAAAACAAGTCATGTCTTCCTTAAACAATTGATCAAGGACTTACCGCTTCAGGCGATTCCTTACTTTTCTTCATTTTATTTTCTTTTATTTTACTTTGAAGTAGTTAGCCAATACATTTAGAGAGCTGAAAGTGAAGAGAAAAAAAAAATTTCTATTTTGTTTTTCTGATTATACTACAGAAGTCACTTACTGCTTTCTTACTAAGTATGTGTTAACAAACTGTCTTGAGAAACAGTAGGGCCTTTGAAAGTATTCAGGAAGACTGGAAGGTTAATTTTCTTATGTCCAATTTCAGAAGTTTACAGTGAAATCTGTAAGTAAATTTATATAGAGCTGAGAAAATATGACACCTTTATTGAACTTCTTTTAGCCTATGGATGTTATGGTTCCAGGAATAACAATTTTTGAGAACGAAACAGATTAACACATTACTCATTTGATGTGCAGGATAATTTTATATATTTGTTGATAGTGTTGATATTTATGGTTATCTTTAGTAGTATTTATTTATACAGTAGTTATACGTTAAAAATAAATACAGTATAGTTGAGATAGTACTAAAGGTGCAATTATTCCTCAGTTCAGGTACCTTCAGTTGCGCTATTACTCAAGTAGATGACATACTGTGATTGTTTTTAACATATGTTTAAATGCCAGCAGAGTCAATTTACATGCTTAATTGCTTAATTTGGCTCTTCTTCTCAGTAATTGGTCATGTAATATGCCACAATACCATCAATAGTTCTTCAGAATTTCATGTGCAACCATATTCCTTCTGTGAAAATGCAACGTAACTTTGTTGTTTTCTACAGATTATGCTACTTCATCTCTAGTTGAATTTTAGCAATACTTATTTTCTATTGTTTTCTGTGTTTAGTCTCACCTTACCTGAGGTCTTTAAATTCTGTATTAAATCGCTTTAAAATATAGAGACATTAACATTACACTTAATAGCATTTAGAGTATTTGTGCTCAGAGCCAGAACTTTACTTTCTTTCACAGGCAAAACTCTTGTGACCATGAGAAAAAGGCACTCCCAAGTAAGGACAAAAGAATCTGTAACAGTATACAGTGCATATTTGCTTTGTGTTAAAGAAAACAAAAGGAAATTGCAAGCTAATTATCACAATAATATGTGTTTTTCTTGTGAATAGTATGTACTTTTCAACTTCATGTGTAAATCCTTCAGCTATGCATGCCAGATTCAAAAGTGAAAAATCAGTGAAACATCAGACCGATACTGCTGTGGTGCGCAGGAGATGCTCATGTCAAGAGTAGGGAAGGGTGGTGAGACACTAAGGAGAGGACAGAAGCAGACGTGGCTTAACAAAGCTCAAAAATTCTTTCACTAGGAGAAAATTTACAGTTTTAGCTAATCATACTGCAAGAGATAAGCGAATGGGTGATTTAGTGACCCTCTCACTGCATTGAATGAGTCAGTTATGCCCTGTGTTATTTTATTCATCCAAAGTGTTGAAAAATTGAATCACACCCAAGCAGCTGTGAGCTCTTAAAAAATGTCATTCATTGTGTCCTGGATTTTACAACGTCAGTACTTATCTTTTATAGTTTTTTTTTAATGGGAAAAACATTTAGATGAAATCTTGTGTACGTTCATTAATAAAACTGTGTGGGTTGGCAACTGTAAGTAATCGTGCGTTGATAATCAGTTACTCTCTACATGTATGTAATAATACTGAGATATAATCTATATAAAGAATTGCGCTTCAATTAATGTATCATGCATACAATTAAATTTTAAAACTGAAAAATAAAATTTGGTGTCAAACATGACAAATTAAAGACATCCAAAATATATGGCTGTAAAATGCAGTATAGCTGTTCTTTAGCTAGCCAGCCGCTTCTATAATATTAGAGTCTTCTGTTTGGCTCATGGTAGTTATGCTTTTGTATAGTATTTTTATGCCTTCAAAAGAAATGTTCGCAAAGTTATATTTGAATAGAGTCATCAACCTTGCATAATATTCTGCACTGAAAAATTGCACTTTTTTTTATTGGAAGTTTTTCAAAATAAGAGACATCAGATAGCTACTTGTGACTAATGTATTGGTTTCTGTGTCCCATAGCTATACAATGGGAAAAAAACATCAGCGTAATGGAATGAGGTAGACCATGTAGTGACTGCATATTTTCCTCTGGATTTTGAAGAATGGGATGGGTAGACAATGATACATGGGTCCTTTAACTGAGGAGGAAATAAAAGGAGCTCCATATTTCTGGAGAGAACTGTGGAGAGAACTGCATCTAACTTGTCAAAATACAAGGAAAATTGCTCTGCAAATGCAAGCAGGAAGGAACAGAGGGACAGGGCCAAGGCTCACTCTTCATTTAAATGCCTTTGGGCACGTTTTCTGTTTGAATCCATCTCATAGCTTCCTTTTGTGACACTTCAGTAGCAACAAGTTCTTCTGTATTTCTGTTTTGAGTCTGTACTGACGATTTTACGTTCTCAGTATGATGGTATCCTACCCTGCATAAAACATGAGTTTCTCATCCATTAATTCATTCTTTAGCCAGCTTGCTCAAACAGGGCCTAGTCAGGGCCTAGTGCTGCACATGAGATATAGGAGCTTCCTCCAGTTCTCAATTAGTTGCATCTTGCAGACTTTGCAAAGGTAGCTTGGATAATGGATTGCCTGGAAGAAGAAAGTCCTGCTACTCTCAGTCTTTTCAGCTTGTTTTCATAGAGTTCAAACTTCTTGAGGACCATCCCAATAAAGTCAGAGAACTTTTTTAGTTGGAAATAGTTTGTAGGAACATTGAGATACAGTCTTGAAAAACCTCATCAGCTGTAGGTAAAAGCTGAACCACTGATCAGTTACTGCTGACTCTTATTCAGGCATCATAACCACTTTCATCATGTGCTAGTACAGCATAACAATATATGCTTAGTTACACAAATAAAGATGGAATACAGCATGGATATCTGGAGGTAGAAATTTTAAATTAAATAATTTTGGCTGAAAAAAAAGGTGTAACGAAAGACTGTTGTCAGGATACCTTTGCCTTTGTTCTCACTTGCCAAAAAGATACCGTTTAAGCTAGCCAGGCACATTTAGACAGTGTTTTCTCAATAAAGGAACAGTTAACTATTCAATTCACTTTTCCTAGAAGATGTGCTATTAGCATCTGCTGTAAACAGTCCCGAGGTCAGTCATTTTCTTATAGTGTTTCTCTCTTATAGTGAAACAAAGTATAATTTCCTCACATGAATAAAACTTCAAAACTTTGGCCAGAGAGTAGTAGATGATTCAAAAAAAAAAAAAAAAAAAGCAGACTAATACCTTTTTCAATCACCCTAGCTACCCCTTGTCTCACATAAAAGAGAATGCAGATTATACTGTGCTTTAAAAAAAGGAAAAAAATTGCTAAACATTTTCTTTAAGTGGGGTCTCAACAGCAGTAAAATAATGATTTTTCTATCAATTTTATCTTGATTATCTCATGAAAACATGAGAAATGCTTTATGGGAATCACCTACATTGCAGAAAAAGAGGAAACATATTACTGTGCTGAAACACTGTTTGTCAAGGAGCTATGTTACGTTTCTTCCTTACAATGTCATTTCCACAGCACAGGTATAATAAAATAAATTACAAAAGAAAGCAACACAGTCTTGTTTTCCTCTTATTTTGCTGTAGAAATAAAAGTAGGTCTAAAGAATGTGTATTAGAGTGAAAATTATATGGTCTCATGACTGATTTCACATCAGTTTGTTGCACAGAGGATGGTACCAAGACAAAGGGATGAACACACCAGAGAGTAATTTATAGGGAAATCAGCCTAATGGGTATCAAGGCTAGAATCTTCATAAGACTAGGAAAAGCATCAGTGATATATTATGAGTTAATTAAATAAGTAAGGGGAGTTGATGTTACACAAGCCTTGGAAGCATATCCAGAAAAAAAATGATTTGATGGAATGAGACGAGGTGAATTCAAAGGCATTGCAGTGTGTGTAGGTATACAGAACACGGGGCCACCCTTAGCAGCTGCACATTTATGAATGTGAGAATTGAAACCCAGATGTCAGGAAGGCAAGGAAAGAGATAAGCACCTGGTTGAATATTTTCCCTGTTTGAATGGAGTGACATAATTCTTAATTACTTCTAGTATATATTTTACTCTGTGATGATAATTTATTTTGACCCAGTGTTCAGAGTTGTAGGCTTATAGTATTTTAAGACATCTTAAAGTGAAATCAGACTTCACAGCAGTGGAAGCAGTTCTGACAACTAATTGGACCATCTTATGTTGCAGGATAACATCTATTCATCGCATTTCTTATGGAGAGAGTCAGATTTTCACAGGAGCAGAATAAGAGAGAAGAGACAGTTTTAAAAAAACAGCATTTGCATTAAAATAGGCATGCAATAAGCATTTTCTGCTTTTTTGCAAATTACAGAGATCATCTTGAAATGACATATAAGCTTAAGTTTTAAGGTCAGCAGAATTTTTTTAAAGTTGCAGAAGTTACGCAAAATTTCCATTTAGAAAATAGAGACTAACTCAAAACTGATCTTGAAAAGCACAGGAACTTTTAAAGCACCTATACTCTGCATAGCTCCCCTGGAAGTCTAAAGCCTACCCTTGCATCAGCATTTTCATAAACTTGCTGTTGTGTGCACTCTGCATCCTGTTTCCTTGGACCAAGGCCCTTGACATTAAATGATAAGGCTTTTTTTAAATACATGTACTAATGTATTCCAGACATTTAAAATATTTTTAAATTAACCAAGACTTTCTGTACATTATTTTTATAAAAGTATATCTAAAATACTGCTTACATTAGGAAAAGGTAATTTAAACAATTGGCAGTGGCAAGAAGGTATACAATAGCAAAGCTGTAACAAATTATTAGAGAAGATAGTCTTAATAAAATGAGGTCAGTTTATGTTTCTTAATGCTAGGAAGCATTCAGATTGTAATTTCTTATACTGCTTTGGGATTCTTGGCAAAATAAAATTTCACTTGCCTTTTTGGCAAAGGTACCTCCCTTTGAATTCACTCTAGAGTATGTGATTCCTACTTTTCCTTTTAAAGTCATATTGTGGCAGAAGCCTTAGTTTGCAAGTCTCCAGAAAGTTTTGCACAAAGTATTTTTATTGGGCTAGAAAATTAACTTTTTCCTGTCTTTCTGTGAAAGATAACTGTTCTTAAATACTTGTCACAGTGAATCTATGCCATCTATTCCTTACAGATTTTTGAATGGACAAATACCAGATATGCGTCATCCAATATTCATCAGGCTGTTTAATCATCTAAGATAATTGTTCCTATGTATCAGGTGGTTTATTGCTCAAAAAATATTCTAGATGGAAATATGTAGGCCTGACACCTGTTTTTACAGTGGAACATTTATTTTAAACACAACTGAATATTTTTTCTCTTTTAAGAACTTCACAGAGAATTTCCCACTTTCAAGAATGCTTCCATCTCTCAGGCTTTTGTGTGGCACTATTAAACATAGATAGCCACATAGTGGTTCATAGTGGTCCTGCTTGTTTGCTGACAGGTTGAAGAGCTCTGGTACAAGATTAGTTTCCAGCAACTGAACCAGACTGACTCAGACTGAAAGCAATAGGGAGGAAAATGTGTTTTAGAAAAGGCTAATTCTGTATAGATGCTATATAGACCATTATTACTTTTTCTTCTGTCCTTGGAAATAATATAATCTGTGGGGAGCAATGAAATGTAAGCATATCAGAATCCAGTAGTCTCTGACCAGGCTGTATTAAGTATTCCACATGCTGAGGTTTTAATGCTTAAAACAAAATTTACTTAACTGAATATATTTGATGTTACATGGGATTTTGATTTAGCAGAGGGATATGGCAATGTACTGAAATCACAGTGCAAACACAGTGTAGCCTTTGCAATATAAAGTTCAATGGCAGTACAAATCTGATTGCTGTTTCTGGCCTTGATATGCTCACCATCACGATGCTGGGCATTGCCAGGTGCTGGGAAGGAATATGTTGAGTTAAAGTCAGCTCAAACCCGTTGCTCTGTTCACAGTTCATTTTGTCAGTTGTTCAGTTTTTGTAGTCTCTGTTGGGCTGAGCCACATATGCATTTACCCCTTGCTGGCCTGGCTAACTGAAGAAGCCATTCACACTCTTTTGATTAACTCAGGGAAAAACATTTACACAAGCAGTTAATCCACTGAAGTGATACAGGCATTTATCTAAAACAAACCCTCCAGTCTCTTTTCTGTTGAGATAAGTTCAGTTTTCTTTGCAACAGCTGTGGTCAGTCACTCTCTACATTCTTACCTCAGCTTCATAAGCACATCTCATCCGACCCTTCTGTTTTAGGGATTTATTAACCAGACACAAAAAAGTAAACTTTTTTTTTCTTTAAGTAAGCAAGTTTATTTAAGTAAAGTAGGCATGGAAAGGAAAAATGAAAGGTAGGCTAAATAAGGATCAAAAAAGGGGAAAAAAGAAAAGTGTATATATATATATAAGTACGCACACAGAAATGTAGAGACAATTAGTCAAAGGAATAGACACTGCTTTCATACTACATACACACATACTGCCTTTTAACACTTTATACAACTATAGGTACCAATTTGGAGTAGTGATGTATATGGTCACAAACCTAAATAAGTAAAAGGAAAATGTATGATTGGATTTACATATTTTCTAGTCATTGTGGTGATCCATTAATGGCAGGTTTTCCTTAGCTTCTAGGTTATGGTTCATTCTGTCAAAGAAGAGCAGAATCCAAGCTCTGCTTTCTTCCATCTAGCATAATGTTTTAAAAGTAGTTTCTTCCTAATAGTCATTTTTGTGCTGTGTATGTATACAAGAAAGTAACAGACAATAATAAAACTTTTTGTTATATAGAATAAATTCTTGTTTTGCTACGGCTAATCCCAAAATCAGAAGTGCCGTATGCTTAGATATCATGAGGACTGGAAATGGCTAGTTCACACAAATAGCTTTCCTTATTCATTTTTGCCCCAGGAAAAAACATGATCCCCTGTAGGGTTGACAAAGCTTCAAATACAGCCTGAAAGACTGCAAAACAACATTGTCACGTTGCCCACCTGTAAAGGAAATGTAGAACAAGTTGGAAAACACAGAAAGCAAGTCTGAATTGTTAAAAATACTTCCTGTGGTGTACTGCAGTGTTCACTGTCATCATCTCCCCGTCTTGTCTGTAGAGTAACAAGGGTTTTGTCAACGTACAGAAACAGTTTTATGGTAGGAAACAGACACCACCTCTTAATCTGAGACATATGATACTCATTCCAAGTAAACTGTGTATCTGTTATGTCTGTCCAATGCATCAGTGAAAAGCATATCCTCAAGATGAATTTATTTATGCACAGTTTTTTGTGAGAGCTGTTCTGAAATGGCTGGCAAGCAGCTTGAAACCTGTTTCTAGCATTTTAAGTAACAAGATTCCACTTTACTTTGGAAAGTCCCATTCAGTTTTGTTGCCAAAGAAGTGAGGTGTCTCCTTTTTAAAGCCACATCTTACTTGATTGTATACAGCAGAGTTCCATGAAGTTTTCATAATGCACTCATAATTTAAGATTGTGTAAGTCCTAAGAATAGACTTTTCTACTTCTGTTCAAAAGTTAAATTTATAAATGTAGATCAAGATTATTAATAATTTTCTCTGCTATATAAAACAAATAGCTAGAAAAATTGTTTATGCAAATCATGCCATGAGGAAGTTAGACTAATGGATCAAATTAGTTGAATTTCTTATAAGAAGATTGAGTTATTGCTTAGAAAGATTATGTTTGATTTTTCTTTCATATTAATAGTATGAGAAAGTATGAAGCAAATAAAATCTTCATTGCACTTCATATGCTATGATTTTTCACATTTTCTTCTGAACAAAATGACTTAGGACCTCTTCAACATCAATAACGTCAAATGTACACAATCTAACCAAGTTTTTTTCTGTTTCTAGATTCCAGGTGCAAAAGAAAGTCAAACGTAGAAGACAGGAAGTTTTGACTCTTTTCTTTTTCAATTAGTAGCTTTTTTCTTTTTATTTTCCAGTATGCAGTTTTATTTCACATCCTGGTCTTTTCCTGTTCATGCAAATTCAGAGAGTAAATGATTTGGTGGCTGTTAAAGGTGACAGTACAGTTGCAACCTTTAGGTCAGGGGACCCTATGACACTTATCAGCAAGGGGCAGGAGTGGACAGTGAGGAAAATTCACTTACTGACTCATCTGTGTATTCATCTTGAGAGAATTGTTATCTACGTGGGCTGTGTTTTAGAAGAAAATTAGTATCTTCCAGCAGTTCTGCCATCCCATTCCTATAATAACAAATTATACATCTGTGGGCTGTTTGTGAGGTGCAAGAGCTAAGGACCTAAAACTGTTTGATCACACATTCAGAACTTGTCCACGTGTGTATGGCATACATTGATATACCCTCCCCATTTTTAGACTTTTTCCCCACTTTAAGGGTTAAAGTGCAGCAGTTTGTTTAAAGGGAGAAGAGTAAGCTCAATAGTCTATTCTGAAATATAGAATCCCATACGTACTGGTACAGTATTTTTCTGGAAGCATTAGTTTTTCTAAGATGTACAGAAATCATAAACTAACAAAACAGGTGAATAAAATTGGAGTTACTTTTGCATAAAATACAGCACAAGTTGATTTGGTTTTATCCCATTGTTTTTTCTAATGTCTTGCATCTGTGTCTAAGTGGATTTGTTATATATATATGTGTGTGTAGACACACATATAGGTATAGTTATCATCATTGTTGGTATCTGTCACTTTAAAAAGAAAAAGAGATCAGTCTAGGCTTTTCTGTTTGCGTTTGAGATTGCTGTTTGTTAACCGTGTTGTTTTTATTGCTGCCATATTTAAGGGCTGCTGATTCACTGACAAGACTTTTTTTTTCCTGGAAATTCTCAGTGTCTGGGACTCTCTTCAGAGCAGCTTGTACTAATTAGACTTTTAAGTGTCAGCTCTGTGGAAAGCTTTTTCCTCCTGCTTCTTAAGAAAAGCACCTGGGCTGCTAAAAAACATCATTTGTTAGATTAGTAATCAAATCCAGTTAAGGACTATTATTTATGCTCACAGGCCCATTGATTTGCCAGTGCAAATTTAAAATTCTTATGTTCAAATCGAAAGCCAGATGTACTTGGGCATTAGATTAAGTTTCTGTTGCAGTGGCTTGCTAGGTTTGTGCATCATCAATAATTGAAACAAAGGTCATGTTAGCAGGAATGTGTTAACTGCATGGAATCTTCTGAAGACTGAAGACTTTTTGGGGAAAGTTTGTGATTTAAATTGTCATGAGTTTTTATGAATTTTTTCTATCCATTTCAAGCTTACCTATATTTCATCAGTGTTTATACTGTTGTTTATGAAACTTGTAGAAACTTCAGAAGAAGATTCCATACATAAATATTACTTTTATTCATCGTTTGTGCTTAAGCAATGTCAGTTGTGTATGTACTAATTTAATGAATATAGGTCCAACATTCATGAAGTCCATGAGAAGTTTCAGTATCCTTGAAATTGTATCTAATATGCATTCAATAGCAATAATCTGCTTTATTATTTTACCTAGATGACAGGGAATGCAGTAGATACTGGGAATCGGTTCTATTTTACTGTTTTTCTTGGTCAAATTTGACAATTTTTACTCATGGATAGATAGCACAACAATGGGCATACTATCCCTAGATTCCTGAGACTATAACATACTCCATTAAAAATGCTTTGAAATGGAAATGTTGCGATTTTTTTTGTTGTTATTTAACTGTGCTGTACCAACATGCTCTTTTTCTCTCAGCTTGTGTTTTCAAGGGTTGGGAACACAACATATGTTTGGGGTTTTTTAATGGAATTTTGATTTCATACAGACTGGAAATTCAGGAAGACTCTGCTCTTAATCAGTAGTAGAAGGGATATCTGGTTGATTCTCTATCCCTCTTCCCTGGAATCAAAGAATATGTTACACGAACTTAGTTCTTTGTTTTTTATGGTCATTATTGCCTTATAATCCAGAAAAAACAAAAATATCTGTTGGGCAGAGCATTACTGTTCCCAAAACAGAAGTGCTATGAAATAGCTCAGGAATGTGTAGAGGTGATATCCAGGTGATATCAATGGATTAAACTGGTGGTACGTAGAAGGGTCTTTTTCTCTTTTAAGAGCATCTAAAATTAGCAAGTAGATTTTGAGTAAATTATGAGGGAAGGGATCCAGAATGAGCACATAGGTAATAGTGTGACAAACCAAGTTTCAATGTATTGTGAAACCAAGGAAGTTTAGAGGAAAATGAACTCATATATGCTAAGTAATTAAGACTTGTATGATTAAGACTTTCAGAATATGAACTCAATTTCATTGGATCACTATAAAGGGAAGAATAATAACCGATCTCTAGCCTTTTGAAATGCATTATTACAAATGCATACACATTCAGGTCACACTTCAATGTTGTATGGTCAGTGTAAGAAAGAGCAATGTTTGTATGTTTCACTGCATATTTGTTAATGAGCTTTTGAATTTTTTACTGTGACGTTTTTATTGCCATGGGCAATGCTGACAGTAGTGTTTTAATATAGGTAGTGAATTTATCTTATGGGCAGCAGGCCATGAGTGAGTAGGTAAAACTGACAAATTTGTTTGGATCCTTTAGTTGGTAATGTGTTTTGTGTTATCCCTGTGGGCTAAACTATGGCTTTTCAACAAAGTTGTAAATGTGTGCCTACTTTGAAAGAATAAATAGTTTGGTGATGTGATGAGGATGTTCATTAGGAACCAGAAAAATTTAAAGAAAATTTATCATATTATATAGAAGGAAATGCCCATCTCTGTGGGTAGTAGTAATAAACCACTGCTATAACTTGGCAAAGGTCTGCTTTTCTGAAGCAGAATGTATTTCATTTGGATATTTACATGTTTGACAGGAAAAAGCAGTCCCTTATGTGGTTCTTCTAAGGCACAATGGTAAAGCTTTACTTTTAATTGATATTGCATGTATTTTCTTCTGAATTAACTTGATAAATAGTTATCTACAGAGTGAGGTAATTTGAATATTTTATATTCGGCATGTATTCATATAGTGCTGTTTTTTTGTTTCAAAACACAGCTTTCTTTATAGAAAAATAATGGGGGGATCCTTTGGTAAGTTGTTAATAAGGTGATGCTACTGTGTTCTAGCCAATACTTTTAGGATACGAAATGTTTTAATTTGAAGCTGTGTGTTGAGACTATGGGGTTCACTAGGAATACCTTAATCATAACAAGGGAGCAATTGTTCATTTTTTTTTTCCTTTTCTTGTGGATTTAACCTTGGAGCAGTTCCAGCTGTGTTAATAAGCCACAGGAAGCTGCAGTGAACATACATATATTTAAAGAAGAAATTCCTTCTCTTACCTAATGCAGAGACAACTAAACAAGAGCAGCTGCTTATTGAAGTCAGTTTCATTTTCTCTACATGTGAAATTAATAACCAACGACAAGACATGAAACTAGTTCATGACTAGTAGTAGTTGGCTGATATACATCCAGTAGCTGCAGTTGTACGTGGCTTCCACATATGAGGTTGACTTCATTTAATAGGGGAAAAATCACAAAGCATTAATTGCATTTGTTGCTTTTGGATATTTCTACAATCAGAAATCTAATTTAATCTAAATGAAGTGCAGGTCCTGTGTTTTGTATGTTACACTTTAAAAGGTCAAACATAATCAATTCCTTTAAAGGAATGCCAAGTCTAAAAGCAGTATTGGTGATATATATTGAGTATTTTGGAAACTGCCTTCTACTGCTGACTGCTGCTTCTGCAGAATAGGTATGAAACATGCAATGTGCATAGTTATTTCGGATTAAATCAGAGGCAGGAAGGACAGTAGACAGCAACTGATAGTATGCATGTTGTTGTATGGAAAGATATTGCTAGTGTACTTGAACCTGCCATTGTAGAGGCCAGAAGAAGGCATGGGGACTTCTTTTCCCTACAGAAAACTAGAGATCATCAGACACTTTTCAGTTAGTACTCAGCATCAACAGGCAGAAGGAGGTTTGGGAATTCTCTTTCTGTAAATCCCAGCAAATAATTTTTATCCAACCGAGCATAGCCTTCTGCAGTAAATGTTGTGGTTTAAACCCAGCCGGCAACTAAGCACCATACAGCTACTTGCTCCCTACCCACCAGCTGAATCGAGGAGAGAATTGGAAGAGTAAAAGTGAGAAAACTTGTGGGTTGAGATTAAAAAAGTTTACTAATTTAATAATAATAACAAGAACAGTTATAATAATAGTAGTGGTAATAGTAATAATAAATTGTAATGAAAAGGAAAATTGCAAAGAGAAATAAAATCCAAGAAAGAGAAGTGAAATGAAAACAATTGCTCACCGCCAACCAACCAATGCCCAGCCAGTCCCTGAGCAGCAGCTCCTATGCCAACGTGCTACCTGAGCATGACATCATATGGTCTGGAATAACCTTTTGGTCAGCTGGGGTCATGTGTCCCAGTTGTGTCCCCTCTGAACTTCTTGTGCACTCCCACCCTGCTCTCTGTTGGGGCATTGTGAGGAGCAGAAAAGGCCTTGACTCTAAGCACTCACCAGCAGTAATTAAAACTTCCCGGTGTTATCAACACTGTTTCCAGCACAAATTGGAAACATACCCCTTACCAGATACTATGAAGAAAATTAGCTCTATTCCAGCCAAAACTAGCACATTAAGAAAGGTATTTCTGAATATTTTGCATTTTAGTAACAACAATGCCTGCAACACTTCAAAATGCAGCACTGGATTTTGTCTATGGCAAAAGTAAGTTTTTGATTTTGTTTTAGCACTTTGTAAATTCATTGATGTTGTCTGAAGTCAGGGTGCTCATATCTGCTGCTTTTGGTATTGTTATGAGCTCTACTACTTAGAGCTACAGCATTAAAAGCAGCTCTGTCTTTTTCAGCTTAGTTGTCAAAACTTGAAACAAAATGCATGTAATTGTGGAACTACAAGGCAACAAATGTTTTAGAATTATTTTTCTTTTTATTTCAGCCCCTGCAGCAAAATATTTGAAATAAAACGTTACATTTCTGAGTGTTTCTTACTTCTCTTATTTTCAATAATGTTAATATAAATTATATCTAAATGTAACAGGAGGTATCTTTTGAAAAATTTCCCTTTTTTTGCTTTGAAAACGGTTTGCCTTTTTACCCCTGCTCCATGTTTTCTCCTTTCTTTGGAAAGAAATGTTCTGCTGTATTCAAATCTAATTTGTGATGGTTTTGTTCAGTCCTAAACAACATTTATTGTCACATGAGTTTTGTGTCCAAAAGCCTTCAGCCAGCTCTGTGGAGAGTGACACTGCCAGACTAGGTTACTACTTGAATTTCATGTTGTGGATGAGGTGTTGTACTCACAGACTGACAAATAGTTGGATTCTAAGAAGAATTACTTTTATCTTGTTAACTTAGAATGCTAATTATGACTAAATTTCAAACACTGTCAAACATTTCAAACTTGACCTTTACATACAAACATCCAGCCAGCATGTTGATCCAGAAGGCACCATTCCATTGAAAGGATGCTCCTGGGAAGAAGGCCAAACACTTGAAACAGCATTTTGATTGCTTACTCCAAAATTTCAAACAACGAGTGACTACAATAGGGCCCCGCTAAATGTATTTGTGGTCTGAAAAAAATTACCATTACCCAAATTAAGCTGCACATTGCTCAAGCTGTTAGAGTTACAGACGTTCTACTTTTTAGAAGCTGAACTTGAACTTAAAAGCCTACCATTCAGGCTTCTATTTTTTGCAAACTTAGGCATTATATAGTAGAAGCATTAAAGCCTGTGCAGTGAATGTGTTTGTAAGGCTACAGTCTCCTACGAATTTTTATAGTTCCGTGACACCTGACGTTTCTACACATTTTTAAAATCATTAACATGCTGAACACTGTATAAGTACTGGACAGTAATGCCAGTAATATGCCTTGCATTCTATTCGTCTGAGTCTGTCAGAGGAAGTAACTGTTCAGATTTGTGTCCTAACGCTGTAGACATCTATTTTCATTTACAGTAGTATTGATATTAATGTGTGTGTTCTATCACATCTTATTAAGGTACCTAGCAATGCTTTTAGAGAACACTTTCTGCATTTTGCAGCCTGTTTAATCAGGCAATATTACTGTCAAATAATATTACCACTGCTTGCAATTTCTTTGCTATTGCTTATCTATTTTTGTGCTCAAATCAATCATTCTGCCTTATGAGTAAATAAACCTTTGTGAGATATCTGTTTCTATATTTGGATGTCTCTGACCACAGTAAGGTTTCAGACCTGTTTGGGATCAATAATGCCATAATACATGCAGATAGTAATAACAAAAATAATTAAATGTGGTGGTTGTGTTTCCTAGGTATAGCCTATCTGAGTGGAATGTGCAGTGAAAAACGAAAATGCATAATTGCAGAGGACAATGGTCTGAACCTCGCTTTTACCATTGCCCATGAAATGGGTCACAAGTAAGTATGTGGATAACAAAACCTAGTATATAGTTGCATGTAATATTACTATGATTTGATTAATTTGATTGCATAGTTCAGTTTTTCCCTTTTTTCTTTTAGGAAGGCTTTTAAATTTGATGAAAAATTTGGAAAATATTATTTTTGTTATTATTAATAATAGTGACATGTATTGATATATAGAATGTTAATTAAGAAAATGTTTACAGCTCAGAGTAATACAGGAATCTTTATAGCTACACAATAACTTGGTTAGCTGGAAGGAGTGATATTGTCTAGAGGAAAAGCAGGTGCCCCTGCTTTTCTTTTGGAACTGTGGTACTGTGTATTAGATCCAGCTCTGACTATTGTTGCCAACAAACATTTTAATGAGAACATGAGTTGGAAGAGCCCTTATTTAATTTGGCTTTCTCAGGATAGATCCCATTAAAGTGTATAATGGTCATCAGTCATCGCAACATTCTGGGGTTTTGTGCCTTAATAGAAAAGGATGACAAAGTGAAGGTGGAAGTTACTATCCTTCCCAATTGGATTGTATGTTTGTACTCAGTCCATGAGGAAAACTTTGAAGCAAAAGTGAAAAATTCTCATGTTGCAATAATCAAATTTGTTCATGAAAGTTGTATTTGATTCTTGGCTTAAGAACTTGCTAAAGAAAACAAATAGGAGAGTTCTTATTATAACATAACTAACATAACATAACATAACATAAAGGTGTTTATTAATCTGATGTTTTTATTTGCAGTGTCTGCTGCAGGTATCTGTGTATACATTTTTAGAGTAACAGCTTCTGAGTGACAACAGAGAGGGATGTTTTGTTTAATCCTTTCAACCTCTGAACATTGAGGTTAGGTACTTAGAAGAAGCACTTTGAATTAAAAGTGATCAGGTTTAAATTTGGTCAAAGCTCTCTGAAAATGGAGGTCACAGCATCTAATTTTGAAACATGCAGTTGATTACAAGAAAGAATTGGAATTTTAAATACTTCTATTTAAAATTTGTTCTGGATGCAAAAAAACCAAATTCAGACCAATTATGTAACTTGGAGAGAAAGGGTAACTAGACTATGAGAAGCTGCATGAAATTAGTCTTTTCTGTTTTTTCTTTTTTTGAGTTTTCATAACTGCAGGAAGCTGTTCCAGGTTAATATAAGCCAGACTGTTTGAGTGATAGTTATGATTAAGGAAAGACTTCAAAAGAAAAATTTATTTGTATTTTGTAGCCACATGCTGTCCTTTTTCTTTTCACTGTAGTGTTTGCTAATATTAGAAGGGGGTGGGTAGAGGAAGATTCATTTTCTGTACACTTGTTCTTATGACAGTAAGCCATGGATAAGGGGAAAGAGACAGTAACCTAATATGATCTGCAGATAAATTCACTGATGGAATAAATTAGAGAATTGTTTGAGGTAGGTCTGATAATACTGGATAATTTAGACAAATACAAGTACTGCTTTATGCCTTGCACTATAAAAATAAGTTTAGACAATAAAAAGCTTTGCAGCAGAATTATTGGGTATGAAAAAAGGGGCATCTTGATCAACAAGAAATGTGACACTTTCTGCTTCCTGAGAAATGGTGTGGTACAAAATCCTAGATGTGGAAAACAGGAAGCAAGTATACAATTCTTGCAAAGTTATGGGCTATGTGTTGGTTCTGCGCGAGCGATTTGAGAATGTGGGGTAGTGATCTTATAAAGAAGATTTTGTCATGCAGCAGACAAGTTAGACCTATCTTTCACATTCTAAGGGCTGCTGGATGCCAAACACTGTCCGGAAGAAGTTAGACAGGGAAGCTCACTGTTCTTCTTGAAAGCAGTTCTTCCAAGACTGTTGCACAGACCAGGCTCTATAACCTTTGTTGCATTAGGTCCTCAACTTGAAATATTTTCATGCCTTTCCATTGCTGTGGGACTGAGGAAGAGAAAGGATTTAGCAAGATCTTCCTACAGGGACATAAAAACTAAATTGCTGATGTATGAATCCTGGGAAAAAGTGTTAAAGGCTACACTATGAAACTTCAGAACTTTCAAATCCCTCCATATTAATTCAAATAATCATTATGATATCCCAGCCATTATATTCTCACAGTAATAATCACATTTGGATGACCTCAGAGACATTTTCACATTTCTTTGCAGGTACTGTAACAGACATTTAAATACAATGGAAATAAAGAATAAACGAAATCTGTTTTCATACTAAAGGACAGGATGTTATTTGAACCATACATTTCTCCAAGAAATTCAACCTTATGAAGGCTAATAACAATCCATGTAGAAATTAGGGAGACTACTACAAAAGTGAAAGAATAGGTAGCCAGAGATAAATGAACAGCTGCCACAAAAAATAAATAAAAAAGAGGCAGCCTCCACTGCAAAGCATGGAGAGGCATTCAGCTTGATCCCTGCTTCATTATGGAGCCAGAGTCCTTAATCATTACAGTCTGAAATAAAGTGGTCTTGCCCCAAAGAGAGTAAGGTGATCTTCCAGAGACATTTGTTTTCTCTGCATGACTGTCTGTGTCTGCCAGCTTAGCCCTAGCGAGTGCAAAGAAGTAGACTAGAAGTAGTTTACCCTTTGTGAAGAAACAATATAAAAATATTTGAAGACAAACATTTGAATGAAGGTCCCGTGAAAAGGACCTCAAGAGATTCAAATATAACTAGAGTGCTTCTCACAGAGTTTCATCTTGCTCTTTCTCAACTGTCTCAGAAATGGAGATCACCATCTAGACCAGTCATAAATCTTTTCCTCTTTCAACACGTTTTCTAGAAAATTTTCACAAACCCTTTCTGAATCTTGAAGTCACTTAACTATTACCTTCTTTTTTTGTCTAATATCTTTAACTATTCTAGTTGCTTTTATTGTGAAGACAGACATGTTCAGCAGCATAGGAGAAGCAAAAACTTTCTCAAAGACTATGCCTCTCAAAGTACAAAGAAAAAAACCTTAATTTTTTGTTTTCTGTACAAAAAAATACTTGCCCATAAATTGTCATTCAAATAGACTCAAAAGGTATGCAATACATTGTAGATTTACATTGTGGATATTCATTTATGAGCGTGAGAACATAAAGAAAAAAATACATTTGCAGTTGCCATTGTTTTGATGAGTATAAGGTGTCTTCGAAAACAGATTGCTTTTGGAGGGCATATTTTTATACACCAAACTCAATGCTATTATGTATGTATTTGAAATTCATTTGTCTCTGATAAAATTTTACAATAATTTGCAAACTCAAAACAATTTGAAAGACCTCTAATGGCACTGACATCAATTGCAAAATTACAGGTTCAGGGGACTTTGGAGGGGATGGAGTTTACCCCCTGTGCTGAAATCTCGCACATGAACGCNAGTGCAAAGAAGTAGACTAGAAGTAGTTTACCCTTTGTGAAGAAACAATATAAAAATATTTGAAGACAAACATTTGAATGAAGGTCCCGTGAAAAGGACCTCAAGAGATTCAAATATAACTAGAGTGCTTCTCACAGAGTTTCATCTTGCTCTTTCTCAACTGTCTCAGAAATGGAGATCACCATCTAGACCAGTCATAAATCTTTTCCTCTTTCAACACGTTTTCTAGAAAATTTTCACAAACCCTTTCTGAATCTTGAAGTCACTTAACTATTACCTTCTTTTTTTGTCTAATATCTTTAACTATTCTAGTTGCTTTTGTTGTGAAGACAGACATGTTCAGCAGCATAGGAGAAGCAAAAACTTTCTCAAAGACTATGCCTCTCAAAGTACAAAGAAAAAAACCTTAATTTTTTGTTTTCTGTACAAAAAAATACTTGCCCATAAATTGTCATTCAAATAGACTCAAAAGGTATGCAATACATTGTAGATTTACATTGTGGATATTCATTTATGAGCGTGAGAACATAAAGAAAAAAATACATTTGCAGTTGCCATTGTTTTGATGAGTATAAGGTGTCTTCGAAAACAGATTGCTTTTGGAGGGCATATTTTTATACACCAAACTCAATGCTATTATGTATGTATTTGAAATTCATTTGTCTCTGATAAAATTTTACAATCATTTGCAAACTCAAAACAATTTGAAAGACCTCTAATGGCACTGACATCAATTGCAAAATTACAGGTTCAGGGGACTTTGGAGGGGATGGAGTGCACCCCCTGTGCTGAAATCTCGCACATGAACGCAGTTGAATTACAGTTAATTATATTGAATATTTCCAATACACGGATGTTCATTAAGTGTTGTGGTTTTCTTAGTTTTTCCAATTAAGCCAAAAACATTCTTAATCAAATACAATGGCAAACTAAACTTTACTTTGCAATATGAAGTGTCTTTTTTCTAGTCATCTATATCTGAAAGCCGATGATCTTTTAATGACATCAGGAATTAACATTGTAAGTCAACAATTTTTGACTTGTCAAACTGTTTTTTGAACTCCATCTTGAAATATCAGGAACCAATTGGATTTGCTAATGAGCAACTAGGTAATTATATATGAAGTCGTAAGTAGGTGAGCCTACCAGGGGAGGTGCCTTGCTAGACCTACTTTTCACAAACAAAGAGGCGCTAGTGGGAGATGTGGAAGTCGGAGGCCGTCTGGGGCTTAGCGATCACAAAATGATTAAGTTTTCAATTCTTAGTGAGGTAAGGAGGGGGGTTAGAAAAACCTCCACCTTGGACTTCCGGAGGGCGGGCTTTAGCCTGTTCAGAACCCTGGTTGGGAGAGTCCCTTGGAAGATAATCCTGAGGGGCAAAGGGGTCCAGGAAGGCTGGACGCTCTTCAAGAAGCAAATCCTAAAGGCCCAGGAGCAGGCTGTCCCCATGAGGTACAAAATTAGAGGGCAGGGAAAATGGCCAGCCTGGATGAACAAAGAGCTCTTGATGGGACTTAAGGAAAAAAGGAAGGTTTACCACCTTTGGATGAGGGGACAGGCAACTCAGGAGGAGTACAGAGATCTTGTTAGGTTATACAGAGAAAAAATTAGGAAGGCAAAAGCCCAGCTGGAACTCAACCTGGCCATTAATATAAGGAACAACAAAAAAAGTTTCTATAAATACGTCAACAAAAAGAGGATCAGGGAGAATGTCCATCCTTTACTGGATGAGGGGGGAAACTTTGAGACCAAGGATGAGGAGAAGGCTGAGATACTTAATGCCTTCTTTGTCTTCGTCTTTAATTGTCAGACCACCTACCCCCAGGGTATTCAGCCTCCTGGGCTGGGAGGTAAGGATGGTGAACAGAACAACTCCCCTGTAATCCAGGAGGAAGTAGTTAATGATTTTCTTATGCACCTGGACATGCATAAGTCTATGGGGCCAGATGGAATTCACCCAAGGGTACTCAGGGAGCTGGCGGGAGAGCTCACCAAGCCTCTCTCCATTATCTATCAACAGTCCTGGTCAACAGGAGAGGTGCCAGATGACTGGAGGGTGGCCAATGTGACACCTGTCTACAAGAAGGGCTGGAAGGAGGATCCGGGAAACTGTAGGCCTGTCAGCCTGACCTCGGTACCAGGAAAGATCATGGAGAGGATTATCTTGGGAGAGCTCTCACAGCAAGTCTAGAGCAGGCAAGGGATCAGGGCCACCCAGCACGGGTTTATGAAAGGGAGGTCCTGCTTAACCAACTTGATCTCTTTCTATGACCATGTGACCCACTTTCTCAATGAGGGGAAGGCTGTGGACATTGTCTACGTGGACTTTGGTAAGGCCTTTGACACCGTCTCCCACTGCGTTCTCCTGGAGAAACTGGCGAATCATGGCATAGACAAGTGAACTCTTCACTGGATAAAAAACTGGCTGGATGGCCATGCCCAGCGAGTTGTGATTAATGGGGTGAAATCCAGTTGGCGGCCGGTCACCAGTGGTGTCCTTCATGGCTCGGTTTTGGGGCCAGTCTTGTTTAATATCTTTATTGATGATCTAGATAAGGGGATTAAGTGCACACTCAGTAAGTTTGGAGATGAGACCAAACTAGTGTTGATCTGCTTGAGGGTTGGAAGGCTATACAGAGGGATCTGGACAGACTGGATCAATGGGCCAAGGCCAATGGGATGAGGTTTAATAAGGCCAAGTGCCAGGTCCTGCATTTCGGTCACAACAACCCCAGGCAATGCTACAGGCTTGGGGAAGAGTGGCTGGAAAGCTGCCCAACAGAAAAGGACCTGGGAGTGTTGGTGGACAGCCGGCTTAACACAAGCCAGCAGTGTGCCCAGGTGGCCAAGAAGGCCAACAGCATCCTGGCCTGTATCAGGAATAGCGTGGCCAGCAGGAGTAGGGAAGTCGTCGTGCCTCTGTACTCGGCACTGGTGAGGCCTCACCTTGAGTACTGTGTTCAGTTTTGGGCCCCTCACTACAGGAAGGACATTGAAGTGCTGCAGCATGTCCAGAGGAGAGCCACCAAGCTGGTGAGGGGTCTGGAGAGGCTGAGGGAACTGGGCATGTTTAGTTTGGAGAAGAGGAGGCTGAGGAGAGACTTCATTGCCCTCTACAATTGCCTGAAAGGAGGTAGTAGAGAGGTGGGTGTTGACCTCTTCTCCCAAGGGAATAATGACAGGACCAGAGGAAATGGTCTGAAGTTGTGGCAGGGGAGGTTTAGATTAGGTACAAGGAAGAATTACTTTACTGAGAGAGTGGTCAGGCCCTGGAGCAGCCTGCCCAGGGAGGTGGTGGAGTCACCATCCCTGGAGGTATTTAAGAAACGTGTAGACGTGGCTCTTCAGGTCATGCTCTAGTGCCCAAGATTATTGATTTGTGGGTGGGTGTGATGTGGTGGAGTGTTGTGTGTGTTGGTGGGCTTTTTGGGGTTTTTTGTTTGGTTGGTTTTTTTTGTGGTTGGACTCGATGATCTCAGAGGTCCCTTCCAACCATGATGATTCTGTGATTACAGAATAAAAGCAAATAACAATGAATTAAAAGGCATCATAGAATCACAGAATTCTTTAGTATGGAAAAGACCCTTAAGATCATCGAATCCAACCGAATGCCAGTCCACCACTAAACCATGTCCCTAAGCATCCATCAACACGTCTTTTAAATATGTCCAGGGATGGTCATTCAATCACTTCCCTGGGCAGCCTGTTCCAGTGCTTGACAACCCTTTATGTGAAAAATTTTTTCTTAATATCCAACCTGAACCTCCCCTGGCACAACTTGAGGACATTTCCTCTTGTTACTTGGGAGAAGAGACTAAGTCCCACCTCCCTACAACCTTCTTTCAGGTAGCTGTGGACAGCAAGAAGGTCTCCCCTCACCCTCTTTTTCTCCAAGCTAAACAACCCCAGCTCCCTCAGCCTCTTCTCATAATAATTCTTCTCACCAGCTCCATTGCTCTTCTCTGGACATGCTTCAGCCCCTTCACGTCCCTCCTTGTAGTGAGGAGCTCAAAAATAAACACAGTACTTGAGGTGTTGCCTCACCAGTGCTGGGTACAGGGGGACCATTGTTGTCTCCACATAGAAAACTGAGAGAAGATGATAGAGAATGCTATTATTTTGGTTATCAAATAACACTTTTATCTTCATTTTACTTATATGGTGATTTTATTTTACTTATATGGTGATTACTTATATGGTGATTCAAAACCATGAAAAAAAAATTGTTTTGCTTAGTCCACTTCTAAGAACAGACAGAGGCTCAAGAAAGATCTTATTTTATGCAAACATACCACAACAATATCAAACAGAAATCAAGCCTCCCTAGGCTTTTGCTGGTAGCTAAACAGCTGAAGAAAGAAGCAGCTCAGGAAGAGATGAAGTACCAGGATAGTGAAGTAGCACTGCATCAGGATTTTTAGTAAGTTAAAAATATATGATGATTTTTTATTTGAAATTTACAAGATTAGTCAACTCTTGCTCTAGCAAGCTATCATTGCTTCCATTTCTGCTAGACTATAATGTTCCAGGATAGATTTACAGTTAATTTTCCTTGAAATAGCATTTGTAAACTGAACAGTTAGTAACTGAACAACAGCCTACAGGGTGTATAGGCTTGATAGTCTGATGCATTTAAAATAGCTGTGAGAAAGTGTAAAAAGATCATAAGAGTTTCAATATTTTTAGTTAATAAGTAGATAATTTTTTTGGTCTATTCACTGAGTACCTGATAACTCAAGGTCTTTTTCCTGATTATGTATTTTCTTCAGTTTGAAGACATGTTATATGTCAATGTTTTTCCTTGGCATAAGATTAAAGTCAATATTATAGACTTAATTGTTTATTTTGAAATACTGCAGTTTTCAGGATGTGACATGGATATTGTATTTGCCAGAGGTGAATACTTTTCCTATATTATACACTCTATAAAAATCATCAGCACGGGACCATATGTATCTTCGTGTTATGATGCTAAATACATCTGACACATCAAAGCTTTAAATTATTTATATACTAGTCAAAGGACCACAACACCATGCGATGTCTAGATACAGCTTCTTGAAGCATGGTGGTAGGAGTGTTAGAGTGATAGAGAAGAAAGAAGCTGTTTAGCAAAAGTTACAAACTCAGCTGGACAGTAGCATGCAGTATATGTTAATGTCCTCATAGTAATATACATATTGGGTTTTTTACCCAGTTTTTTTAAGATTGAAACTGTAATCTGAATTGCTGACATCCTAGAGAATGAGAAATGAGTCACAAAAGAGAAATACTCATTGCCTAAACATATTTCTTTTGATTTTTTCCTTTTATCATTGAATTATTAACAAGAAGATTGAGGTTTCCTTGTCTTGTATATTCTTCCTTTGAAAATAAAGTTTTTCCGAAATAAATAATTTTTTACCTTTTACCGTCATAGTTTTTCTGTAACTGGGTTACTTGCCTTTCAATTCCCTTCAGGCTAAATAATTCATTTACAACTAGAACCATGTGTCTTATCCCATTTATCATCTGCCATTTGCAAAGCACAATGAAAATAAAAAGCTTTCCACCTGGAAGAGTGTGGGGTCACTGAGCAAATTCATGATGCTATGAATGTAACACATGTAGGAGAATTTTGGAGTCCTATAGTGAGAATAAGTATAAAATAGCACTTTACAATGCAGACCTAATTCTTTCCAGAAGGTGTGTGTATATAGCCTTATTTAACTTATTTAAATATAGCATAATGACTGAGGACCCTTTGTTGAGACTTAAAAGAGCTTTTATTTCTTAATACTAGGCTATAACCAAATCAAATCGAAGTGTGGTACTTGGTACTTTTTCAGTATGTGGGTTGACACTGGAATGCATTTTGTGCCTGCAGGAATATAACCTATTCCCTTGATGGCAGGAGAGATGCTGTCATCTATCTTGAATCCAGCTGTATGCATATAATTGCAGCAGCAGAGAATTGTAAAGGAATTACTTTGTAACTGAAAAATTGAACTAATATTTGTCTCCTACTTTCAGTGGCCTGAGTTCTAAGCACAGAGAAATTACGGATTTTCCTTCGTACTATTCCTACTGCACATTAAACATCAACAGGGATCATCTTCAAAAATTAGCAGAGATTGTTCCAACTTTCTGCATGATATCACAAAAAAAAATCTGGCAGTGTTTTTTTTAAAAGTTTTAGAGGTTTTATTAGATAAAAATATTTTTTCAGTTGACTTGACAACCATGTATAATGTTAATGGAGTTTATTTGACCAAGGCTCTCTTTCAAAATACTTTTAAACTGAGATTATTAAAATATAGTTTAGTTGCATACTGTGGGTTGATATATTGCTAATATTTCAGTTAGCGAATGCATTCCATAGGATGCTTCCTACTTTCACATTATATCTGACATACATATTCTGTAACCAGAATAGATGAAGCATTTTTATAAATCAGCTTCTGTTCTTAAAACAGAATTTGATTTACTTCCATATAGATATCATCTACTACTTGTTAGAGTACAGCACTGTCTTCTTTGTTAATTATGTTTTTTCAGACTGCTATAAAGTTATCCTCTTACCCCAGACTCCCGTGTCTTCCTCCCACATGCACGTGGTGTTGTTTTACTCCTGCATGAGGTTGAATGATCACAGCTGTGGATGGACAGAGAGGGCAATGTACCCAATGCTAGCATAATAAATTCTATGGGAAGAGCACAGAAAGGCACCAAATATTGTTATATCCTTGATTGTTAATGAAGAAGTAGATGCACATGTTTACATTACTTACTCTCTTGCTGGGTAGGAAGGTAGCAATGACTGCATAATGTGATGTGGTGAAAGAAATCAGAAGTCAATACTACTGCGTACCAACTTGTATGTGATCTTGTAATTGATATTAGGCCAGATAAAAGTATGCAGTCATTACCATGCCGTAGAAGAGATCAACAGTATGTATTGAGGAGGAGATTTCTGTGAATGTTTAAGAGCACGTTCTGTTGCTACTTTAGCATGCTCCTTGTATAGTGTCTCACATTGTGATTTAATTAGTTGATGTTAGCATAATGACCTATACTTCCCTTTGAAGTAGCTATTCATTCTTTAATCAAAGGCTTCAATACCGGTCCTCACTACTTGCTGGATATTTTGTTGCATGTACTTAATTTGGAGGTGGAAATGTATGGAGGAATGTATCCCATTGGATTAGTGCAGATACTTGGAACTACATTTGAATGTCAAAGCAGAATGGGACGTGTTACAAAAGTATAGCAGTTGAAGTATGGGAAGGCGGTGGGAATTATATTTTTTTTATTAGTGCTTTATGTTGCTGATATACACGGTTATTATAGGTACAACAGTTTTTACCACTTCTTACTTTAAAGGACAATGTTTTGCTTTTCTGCAAGACAGAGTAGGGCTGCAAAATTCCAGCACTGTTGAATCCAGTGCTCTGGAGAGTAGTCTCATGCTCATTTACAAATCTTCAAAACCAGCTGAGAGTATTTAATTTATTTCTCTTCATGCCAGTCACACATGTATCCACTTAGCTAACACTGAAAACTATATTTTTTATTTAAGTCTGTTTTCTTCCCCTCTGTTTATGGGTTGTGAATCAGAGTGACTGTGAGTCTTCACTTCAGTAAAAGCATAATCTTCAAGCAGATTTTTAGTAGAATTTTTCATTGCAGTGCCCTCTGTGAGAAGTCACTTGGATGCTGAGTGTTTAAATTCAAAATCCACCACCCTGCTTCATCAATGTTATTTCTAACAGTAAACATTGAAAAAACATTTAGGTGCAGTTTTTTAGATAAAATAGTTATACGTTAAACTAGTAAGCATTTTACTATTCTATAAAATTTCAACAAATATTCAATAATTCTATAAAAAACAAATATTCAACAAAATTTCAACTTAATTCCAAGTTCAGCATGGAATTAAGGTAGAATCACTGGAAAAATATCAAACTATTCACTGATCTCAAAAAGTAAATTTCCAATATTTTGGTTGAACCATTAGTGAGAAAAGTACAGGTCATTAAACCTGCAGTAGTTGTACAATTCAGAAGGTTGTCCAAAGTATATATTTAACAGCTGATTAGAACATAAAATTTCTCATCAAATGAATGAGCCTTCATTTTCACCTTTCAGTATAGAATTGTCCTCCAGACATTGTTTCATGTACTTCTGTGAAAGCTATGATGGAAAAAAATCAAAGGAGATTTCCTAGATGTAATATACCTGAGTTTTTCATAGCCTCTTGCAGGAGTTTTAACTTATAAACATTTTGAAAACAATTGTTATTTTGTTGTGCTTTGGTTTATTTTTAATAACTTCAAAATTCAGCATGGGGATAAACCACGACAATGACCACCCATCCTGTGCAGATGGTCTCCATATCATGTCTGGGGAGTGGATTAAAGGACAGAATCTTGGGGATGTTTCATGGTCTCGGTGCAGCAGGGAAGATCTGGAAAGATTTCTCAGGTATATCATTCAAGAAAAACAACTCTTACTGTTTGCCATTATAAATATTTGCAATAAATATCCTGAAATAACAAGTTTTCACTAATTTTGCCACTTCTGTGGTAGACTTGTGTTTGTGTAGCCCATCAAAATGATTTAAATTATCATGAACTATATAATATTTGACAGATTAAAATCTGGTTTTGGCAACTATTGTATTCCTGTATTTTCATGTGTTAATGTATATGATTTTACTTTTATATATTTATATATACATTTTATATACATGTAAATCTGTTTAAAATATATTAATATGCTATGTCTTGAAAAATGTTGGTCAGCGAATGACCTATGAACATCATGTAAATTCTCTGATCTATATGCCATTCAATATGCAATATAATTACATTAACTTTTTAAATTTACTGTGAGATATTTAATAAAGAGTATACCTAGAAACCAAATTAAAACATTTAGTTTCACTCTATATGTTTTAAATAGGATATGTTCCTTAAAGCTCTCTTCCTTTATTAAGTTTATAAATTTATCTGTTGAGAACTTATTTGCAACAGTTAAGCAGTCCTCAAAAGGTCTGCTTTATGACACTGGAATAGTTGTTATAAGTTAGATGTGGCAGTCTGATGCATTTGTACTGAATCGGGGCAGAAATCAAAACCATGACTTGGTGCTTTAGCAGGTTTAAGTATTTTCAAATATTTTTCCTTCACTTTTTGAGAAAAATTAAATTTCTAGCTACCAACTTAGATGTGAAAACTAAGCTACACAACTGCCTATGCATTATAAATTTGCTACATTTTTATAAATGTATCAATCACCACCTTAATCAGTTAAGTAAATTTTACACTAAAATGTTGTCCGGTGCTTTCTTGAAATTCCTATTATAGCTGATAAATTATATTGTCTTTCTGCAAATGTGCAACATCAGAACCCACTATTAACTAATATCAAGTAACCCATCGCAATTTAAATGGAGTCATTTCTCTGAATGACAGCCCGATGCTGATGAATAAAAGAACCTTAGGAGTCCATATTTTTCGAGTCTCAAATACATATTTAAGTTGGCGTGACAATCAGATTCTTTAGGATTGCTCAGCATATGAATCTTTGCATATTGCCAGGTCAAAGGCCAGTAACTGTCTGCTACAGACGAATCCTCAGAGCCTCAATTCTGTGATTATTCCCTCCAAGCTCCCAGGAATGACGTACACTGCAGACGAACAATGTCAGATTCTCTTTGGACCAACTGCTTCCTTTTGCCAAGAAATGCAGGTAAAGATGAGTGCATGCTTGGGAAAATACACCTACAAGCTCATTGTTCTGTGAGAGAGATTTTTGTGCATGTGTTTGGGAAAAAGAGAATATGGCATCTTTGAAATGAGAAATTCGCGCTTCACTTTCCAAAGTTAATATGAGCATTTTAGTTTGTTTATGCTGTAAGACTTGCTCTGGCTCTCCAAACATCCTGAATCATGTCCATAGCATGGATATATTCCTTATACTTTAGAAATAGAAAATGTCATAGTGTGAAGTCACCTCATTGCAACGAATAGAATATTTGTCCACTGGGACAATCAGATTTTGCATGCAGGTTCCGTTTCATTATGGCTTTGGTATACACATCTGTATCTGACCTTCAGTAAAGTCTGCTGTGCCTGTGCGAGCTCCGAGGGAGAATAGTGGTGTTAGCTGGACTCTCTCTACCACGGAATATATCCTGCCTCCCAGCAGGCCCCCTTTGAGCCCTGGCACAGCTGTGCAGTGCCGTGGCAATTGGAGTTGCAGCACTTAAGTGAGTTTGCTGACACTGCTTCATGCCATTCATTGCATGAAATGGTGTCAGTGTGTATTAACCTTGAAAAGACAAAGTAAAAAAATTAAACAGCCCTTCATAATTTTACGGCCTAATACTAGTAGGTATCTGATTGAAGAAGCACTTTAAGAATGGTTTTAAGAGAGAAGAATCGTTCTTTAATGTTAATGGAACAGGCACTGAACACGTTGGATGCCCTTGAGAAGGTAAAGACAAGAAGCGTATATGATACGACAAATGTGTAAAGAGCGTGGAATATGGGTTGATAGAACACGGACTAGGAGGAACTATGAAATAAAATTTCATCAGACTCAAAGTGGACAGATAGCTTGGAAGGTCAGGAGTATTTAATATGAAACATAATTCCTTGCTCCTTAAATTCTTCAGCTCTCTTCATCTTTCCTGCTTGGACACAATACTCTTTCTTTAGCAAGTTTCAGTGAGAGTAATCTTTGTCCTAAAGATTCTCAAAGGAAACATTGCAATACATGTATGACTACCACATGCTGAGAGCTGCACAGCTGAAAAAAAAAAAAAAAGGAGCTGTAGATTACTGGTTATTATTTTAACTGTCTTATTGAAAACATTTTCACTATGAGAGATGAACAGTAGAATTAGATATAAGGATTCTGCAAATGTTCTTAATTACTTCCAAGTGTTTTTTTTCATGAATTGCAGTCTGTTTCTTGTTTTTTAATACTTTGTTTTCAATTAAAGGATGTGATTTTGGTTTCTCATTCTCAAGAAGCCTGTTTTGAACAAGAAAATGGTACAGCATTAGCCCATTATTTCTTCTAGATCTTCTTTATCAGTAACTGAAAGTGACAGTCAAACCTGGAGACTGTTGCGTTATGCTGTTGCATGATGCCTTTATATGCTTTTCATTTCTGTGGGTACTTCCCATCCTTTGAAACACTTCTGTTTAGTTCTAATTCATTCATATACATTCCAGTAGCCGAGTGGTCTGTGCCTGTTGTGTTTCATTCACAGATGCAGTGAACATTCTTCTCTTGGGGTCCTGACTCCAAGATTCCTTCAGTTTTCATTATTATTTTAGAAAAGTTAGGAAGTTAAATTTAGTTAATGCTACCCTCGTAGATTTCAACTGTTTACACAGAGAATATTAGGCTTCGGCTGCTGTTACCTAATTTCCATTTCCAGTCATCTTAAATAATTTTCTCTTCTTCTGACATTTTGTATGTAAGAGGACACATTTCAGCTAAATCCCTTATCATCCTTTTTTTCCCACTTACCAGATCATTACTTCTCATTAAAATGGTTAGTTTAGGAAAATTCCCATTAAATATTAGTATTACGATACCTTTGTAACTTTAATCCAAAGGTATGCGGGCTTGCTTTGAAGAAAGAACCTGGTAATGATGCAGGACAATACAAAATGCCAGTGGTCTTTTCAACTGTTCTTTTTTTCTGACAAACCATGGTTTTATTTTCAGTTTTCTTCATAAACCAAGTCAATTCCTTGATAACATTATGATCTTAAGAGTAAGAACACGACAATGTGGTAACAGTTTCTGAGAAGAGAGCCGGGGGAAGAACCTTCTGCAGTTGCAGACCAAAGTCCTCTGAACCAGAAATCATATAAGCAAATACCAAACCACTAAATTTTTGTAATGCATCTTTAAAAGTTTTGGAACTCTTAGAAATTACTTAAAAAAAAAAAACAACAACCAAAACCAAAAAAAGCCCACTAAGGAACCAGATTTTGTCAATCTGGTGAGGGCACTGAGGCAGAAGAGAATTTCTCCAAAGTTCCACTGCCAGCCTCTGTGAAGCATCTTGTTATCCTCTGTGTTCTTCTGTCTGGAAGCAAAATTTAGACTTCCAACTTCCCTGCAACAGAAAAGTCCAAGAAATTTGATCCTTAGACTGTGGACCTGAAGAACTAGTTACAGCAAGTTTAGGCACTATATTCAGATCTTCTTTTGTTCCCTGCTGTGGGTCTTAAATTTAGCTGTTCAGTTTACAGTATCCTAGTCCAATTAAATTTCTATGGTGAAGAGGAAACTCAGAGCAATGGATGGAGGACAGCCCAAAGGATAAGAAAGCTGCCCTGCTCCTACATGTTTCTCCCGTGTATGAAGAGAAAGAAAAAGAAAAAAAAAAGATGTTGCAATTTAGATTGGGCTAGAACCAAGCTATATAAACTCTCCCAGAAGTCCTTCATGAGTTCTTGTACATGGACTGTGCAACAACATCGTCTAACTGTGAAGTGCTGGTAGTCAGAAGCTAATGTTGTCACCTCCCTCTGAAGTATGAGGATATTATATGGAAATAAAAATACATTGAATTTAACCTACCAAATAATTGCATTTTACATATTATGAAGGTGATTCAAAGTTCAGTGTGTTGATCGTGCACATTAATGTTGCTCCCATTAAAGAAGGCAACATTTAGAAGAATTTTCTAAATTCAATACAGTATTTCATTAGTTGCAGTATTAATTTATTAAAATAATTATTTTAGTATACATTGGCAACCACTGAGTTTTCCATGACATCCAAACTACTTTCTTTTATCTCTACATACTCTCTTCTACTCTGCCAATAACTGGCAATTTACTGTGGTTACAGTTGTTGTCCACAAGCCAGGAAATGAGAAAAAAACATACTCCTTGAAGGGTTGTTTAAACTTCAGTAAATCCAACAATTTATAGTCCAGGATTTCTTGGATACATTCTACTTGCTGAACAGTTCATAACTGTAACTATGTAAAAGATAAATTATGAACAATGTCAGAGTCTTACATTTTTTGTGACTGGAAGATAATTTGATGACCAGACTTCCGTGCAGTCTTTTACATTAAGCAAGTATGTTTCATATATGTCAGCTATTCGACTCAGAAAACAATTGAGTAATGATGGAAAATAATTTTCTTAATGATCTAAAAATAATCTACAAATATCAGTAGTACAATCAATAATGCATTTCTGCTCAGATTTAATTTTGTACAAATGTTATTACTGAGCAGCACTTTGGGATAATTTGCAGTCACATTACATGGCAGCTTCTGAGAAACACTGCAGATGCCAATGATTTTCCCTTGCTGTCAGGAATTCCTCTTTATGATTTAATGGCTATAGCAAAGGACTGAGGGACCATTGAGGGTCTAGTCCTGATTTTCCGAGTGAGCCCCTCCCACTCCTCTTTCATGAGTGGTGTCCAGACTTTATTTTTTCCTTTTAATCTTTATTTCAAAGACTTTTTTTCTCATACCCTAAGCAAAATTTATAGACCCTGAGAAAAGTGTGAGTGGATCTCAGAGTACAAGATTTATACTATGTCGCCATGCTTATCTTGTAAGGGAGCCAAGTTTGCTTTTATGCCCATGATGGCTCACACAAGAATCAATTAGACCCTAACATTGTTTCACGTAACAGATAGTGAGATCATGGCCCAGAAGTAGTTCTTGATGATTAAATGTGATTTTAGAACTTGACAATTGAATGTAATTGTTGAACTACTAAACGTTGGCTTTTAAGATTAAAGTCCAGGATGTGAATGCTATCTAGTCAGTTCCACTAAAACAATTCTTGTCATAACACAGCTGTGATCTTTGCAAAGAAGTAGGAGACTGGTTATATTTCATGGTGATTTTTAAGACATTTCAGGGACAGATCACAATGAAAAGAAAGTAAGTCATGGAAATATTATAGCCCTGGTGTAATATCTATCCTCATCTTCACCACCACACTTTAAACAATTTGACTTTAGACAAATACAGTTCTGAAACGCTCCTTTTTGTCTCTGGTCTTTCCTCTCAAGTGGACCTTCTTTCCAGATGCATATATGATTGGAAAAGCATCTTTCTGATGCACACAGAGCTGCCTCACTCTTCATTCAAAAATAAAACCCCCAAGCTGGAATGACCTCTGCTATTTTTGTAGTACATTGTGACTTTCATGATGTGTTGTACTCACTTTTGCTGTTAAAAACTCACGATTAACACATTCTTTTAGACAAAAAACACACATTCTTTAAAAAAAAAACAACCAACAACATAATCCAACAACAAACTTGGCAATAGTTTGTTTTCTAGCATATACACAATGAAATATTTTACAGATTGTTAATAGTCTAATATCATGAGTGTAAGTTTATAATCTTCAATAACTCTTCTTTCCTTGGCGAGTCTAAAAAACTGTAATGGCTGTTAAACTGTGTTTATGACAGATAGCTAGTAAAACTCTGTGAACGATACGTGTCCTGATTTTGACTGAATGAAACTTTCTCTCCAGAGGAGTAAATTTCTGATTTAGGAGTTTGTGCTCTGATTTCGGAGTGACTATAATATTGACAGAGGCCTCCAGATTTCTGTTAGTTTTCAAAACAGTCCTCATCTGCCGCATTGCAGGTTACTAACAAAAGAAAAAGTTGTGCATCAAGTTTTTTAAAAGTGTTTAGGAAAAAAATAGAATAACATTAAAATGTGATGAGATAAAGGAAAATTTTGTTTTTTGAAAACCTGGATGTCTTTTCCTCAAATGTAGCCATTGACACATGAAGACTTAGCAATATGAAAAAAAAAAAACCTCAAATTAGGAACATTAAATTAGCATATATTATTCTGGAGTTGTTCCAACAACTCTGTCATTTCTGTCTGTCATGTTGTAATTAGTGGGGAAGCACTTTGTCATGAATATCTCATATTCTGTCTCATCTACATTGTTTTCTAAAACTGGTGCAGAAGAATAAATTCTCTTTCTCCTTTGAACAAGAACAGAAATTACAGTTTGATACTTGAAAAATGCTTATTAAAATTATCCAGGAAAAGGATAGGACTTCTGTAACTCTGTTTTACAATATGCATAGTTAACTGTGTTATTAGTTCAGCTTCAGTACAAAACTGTTACAGGATGAATCAGGATTGAGTTTAGCTGCTGTCATACTGTCTCTTGTTTCTGTGCAATGCTTCAGACCTCTACAATCTTTGAGTTTTTTTGAAAACCAATGTTACAGGCATTTTTACATGTAAGACTCCCACTGGAACTGCCCTGTTCCTTGTTTCAGACACAATCTTTTGTTGAATTATGTTTCCTGTGCCATAAGACTTTTTTCAAGGTACTGTAAGATTTATCACACATTTTTCATGCACAGTCTAAAAGGCACAGAGACTCTTACTGGGTTTACCAATACAACGAATCATTTCAGTTCAAAAAAACACATCTTCTGGCAACCCTGGTTTCAAAAAAGTCAGCTGATCTTTATCTTATGCTCCCTACAACCTATCCCCCTCTTCTGATCCTTATTTTCCTCTTTGGGGGGTACTACACCTATTTGAGGGGAACCAGTCGACACATGCAATGGCATTCGGGCCACAATGGAGTCCCACATGCCCTCTGTTCACTTCCACCCAATTTGCCAGTAGGGGGGAGGGGAGCAAGACAGCAAGGAGAATGAAGTCATGACTGAAAACCATGGGAGAAAGAGGTATTTTTAGAGGAAAATAGGGAAAGCTGCCAAGGAGATCTGGGGACATGTGAGCCAGCATACCTCAAGGCTCTACTTTGCTTTGAAGAAGGTAAAACTATCTTTTTCTGACGCTTAAGACAGGCAGAATAAGCAGCTTTTCTTTCTATCTCTAAAATGCGTTACTGACTAGTAACCCTTTCTTCTCCCTTCTCTTGTTCTTCCCAGCCAAAATATTTCATCCTGATTAATCAGTTCACTTTGTGTCTTCTTTGTAGATATCAGGTTTGATTGCTTTTTGAGATATTTCTAGAGGAAAGAATGAATTCTAGAGAAGTTATGAGTCACTGGAAGAGCATATGATAGCAGCACTCACTGGGATGGTATGAACAAGGGGGAAACCTCAGAGTTTCTTACAAAGGCATTTGACATAACTCTTGTGAACATAGTTCTGTGTAGCTGCACAGACTCATTAGTCCCTGTATATGGCAATGGATTAATTTTAAAACCTTGGGGTTTGTTGCTAGTGACAGTGCTGTTTTTCTCCCTTTCATGTAAAATGAGTAAGCACTACATAAAAGGAGTAAAAAATATGATTAATTTTTAAAACAATTCCCAGAAAGTTCACACCTCTTCCAGTCTGTGGGGGAGTGTATCTGTGCAATGGCCACTTCACATCATGTGGCAAAGCTGTCCCCATGTGCTTTGTCAGATTTGCCGTACACAAAGACCACAACCCCTAGGGTTAGACTCAGAGGGTTCTTCCCCCTCTCCATCAACACACCATGAGGTGTTTTATGTGTCTGTGATCAGTAAAAGTTTAAGCAGAATCTGCCCACTTTGGGTTTTGTGCATCTTTAACCTGTCTTTAAACACAGTTCTATACCATCAAACTGCTAACTTTATGACACTATTAGTGGATTGAATGCAGAAACTAATTTTGCATAAGATAGATTTTGTGCTTACCTGTTTCGTGTGTTTGGTTTTCAGCATGTCATTTGCACTGGGTTGTGGTGTAAAGTGGAAAGTGAGAAGGAGTGCAAAACTAAACTGGATCCACCAATGGACGGAACAGACTGTGACACTGGAAAGGTATGTTTCTGGTGGAAAAGCAATATAAATTATAATGAACACCTAACAGCCAAGGAACAAAACCTGAATAGGTCTTTGCACTTGTTTAAAGTTACTGCTTACCTCCATTTTCATAAAAATCATACATATGTAGTTCAATGTCTTATGTGTGATATATTACATAATATAGTGATGATAAAAAATACGCTTCCCTAAACCCGCTGGATTTTAAAATAAAGTTAGCAAAGCCAAGTTTTAATATTTACACTTTTATTTCAAATTAGTTCCGGTTTGGAATCCTGTTAATGAGTGGAATGCCATTGTTGCACTGCTTACTCTGAACAAAAACATAAGCTTTCAGAGATACAAAGTTTTCAGCTATAATTTAAGATTAGAAATACTCTCACCAAAGGAATCGCTGCAGATTTGTAATAAAATTTTTCAGGATAAGCTTTGTAAAGACATATTTATAGTGTCAGTGCATGTACGAGAGTTATAAATGTCAAAAAAGCATTCTATCAAAGAGAAATTAAATGGTCACCTGAAGTCAGACTTGCATTAAATGTTCAAGGGCTTTCCTGTTTGAATAATCTCTGTCATTTGTGTATATAACGGTAAATGAAGATAAATAACCTCAAATAGATAGCAGAGCAGGAGCATGCATATATCTTGGGATTTTCATGATATTGTGCTGACAGCAGTCTCCCACAGGAGTAATTTGTGCTTAGAGTCATATTGCATTCACCAGGACTGTCATCATCCCCCTAAAGAAGTAAACAAATCAATCGAGTAAGATAAAATGTTCAGATAGTATCATTATACATACTAAAGGAAAAATAGGCTTTTTTGTATCTCTAAAATAATGAAATTTGCTGCAACCTTTTAATTCTGATAAGTGTGTGTAGTTGATATTCTGTTTTAAGTCAATATTTGGTGAGTCAGGGACATCACTTTTGTTTGATGTCGCGTTCTTTATGTTGAGACTGGCATGCCCGTGGTATGGAATAAGAAAGCAGCACTTATTGGTAAGACTACCCAGAATTTTTCTTTGTGAAACTGTCATCATTGAACTGTGCACCCAAAATTAGTGTGAATTTTGCATATTAATGTCTGACTTGCAAAAGGTGATAGTAGCAACACATTGCAGAGGACCCATTTTAACTTTATACTTGTGGGAGCATTAGTGGGGTAGTGACACGCATCCTGGGAAAGTCCAAGGAGGAAGGTAACACCATTCTCTTTATTGTAGAATTTAGGTAGTTGGAATTAAACAATTAGAAAGGTTAAGATGAAGTACTGATTCTAATTTGAACTGCTCATTGAGCTTTGTGCCAGGCTGCAGAGGTACCATATTTATGTCTAGCAGTCAAAAACTAAGCAGACATCACTGAAACATCTCAGAGGATTAGAAGGGATTATTCTTCTTGTTTACTTTATTTTGTCTGTCCAAGATGAGCTTTAGATTACGCAAATCCCTGGCTTTGTTTTGTTTCACTTATATTTTAGATATGGAGTATTGTTGTCTTGTGCTCCTTTTAAGATCTTAGAGAGTGATGGAAATGTCATTTGCATAGCCTGTCCAACTTGGTTGTTTTTAAGGCAATGATTTATAAGCATCTCTCAGACTCTACGTAAGGCAGTAGGTATCTCTAAAGAAAAATATATTTTGTCTATGATATCTGAAGGAATATCTTTAAATAAATATGAGCATTTTCTGTCTGAAATATACAAGAGCAGTACAAAATCTGTAGTTTCTGAGAGCAAATCCAATATAAAGATGGAGCCATCCTATGTGAAGAATTTTCAAAGGTGGTATAATTATTCCATCATTGTAATGCCAGGATTTAAGACAGAAAATTAAGACCAATTCAGTGAAGATCAGTTTGAAACTGCAGGTGAAGTTTAAGATCACTAGACAAGGATTTAGCACAGACACTGCAACCACGGAAGTGTATTCTTAAAGTGACAAAAGCCTTTATTGACTCCATTAGTGACATTTTGTTTTGTTCAAAATATGAGATTTCTTTATGAACTTCATGCCTAAATAACAGTAATTCACAAGTAATAAAGAATGCAAAGAGCAATGGGTTAAATTACTGATGTTAATAACATTAAGTGTTCATTGTCTACTTGTAGCCTTACTGCTTTGCAATTGCTGAAATTTCATAATACATGGGACAGATATTCAGCTGGTAAAAGCTGATAAAGTACTAGCTTCTGCAGAGTTATAATGATTTATACCAGGTATGGACATAGGATACAGAGCATAGCAATAGCGCTATGAATTGGATAGTTTATGAGGGAGAAATTACAGTTGTCCTGGGAAGTGATATATGCATACGAGATTACTGAGATTATTATTTAAATAAATGCCAGAAATTCTCTTTAATTTCTCAACACTAGATTATTGAGGATTCCATTCTCTCTTTGAATGCAAGATATGAATAAAATCTCATTTTCTCTAATACTTGTAATATATCCTTCTATTGAAATTGAGGCTGAATAATCGGTGACAGTGCAGCTCCTGCTAGTTATGTGGGAACTGTGGTAGTGAACCAAACAAGTCCTGAGAAATAGTCCTGAACACTGTGCTGTGACCATCTGCACAGTTCTGCTGGAGGATGATCCCTGCAGTGGATTTGGGCTGGACCTAAAAGTGGTTTCCTAGGCAGTGCCCAGGCTCAAATGAAGGGGACAGCATGGTCTGGGGACCAATTCCTGCAGGCTCTCCCAGGAGACATCCTTCATGCGGAATGAACTTTTGCTGAAGCTTGTGGACGAGTGTCACCTGCTCCTTGGCCACTGAGCCAGAGAAAAGTCTCTGGCTGATGTATTTACTAGGATAGGAAAACAGGCTATGGGGAACAATAGGAAAAAATGTATCTGACTCATGTGAAAACTATGTATTGAACAAAATGTTTATATTGTGCTTCCCGGGTGCTTGTGGAGGAGTGAATTGTTCTGCATATGGCTTGATTTATTTACCTAAGAGCTGAATTTTCTTCTAGTGGTGTAAGGCTGGGGAGTGTATCAACCGGACCTCTTTTGTGGAGCATATGGAGGGGGAGTGGAGCTCATGGAGCACTTGTAGCCGTACTTGCAACACTGGAATCAGCAGTCGACAACGCAGATGCCCTGGGTAAATACAATTTCAGGTTTCCATTGCTGTTCATCAAAATTTCCAAACAGAATTTGAACCTTACTGGTACAGAAACCCATTAAAATATAGTTGTCCTATACATAAGCCATTCCTTTTTTATGAATACTGAGTAACACTTAGTAGAAGGGGTGTTTCAGGGGTTTTTTTGTATGATAATACTGTTTTTCCTCTTCTCTGTTTCTGTCAAAAGCTTAGATAATACTGATGGTAGAGCACAACTTTCTTTTAAGCTTCAATTGAAAAAGCAACGGAAGTCTAAATTTGTAAATTTTGACTTGCAGAGGTTCAGTGTGTGATTCTAGTGTTTCAGATTTTTGCTGGAGAAAATTGACTTCTGTCTCATTTGGAGAGCCAGTGAATTGCAACTTCAGAAAGAGATCTTTCTACCATTTTCACAGACATTTATATAGCATATGTGGAAACAACATTTGGATGCTGTATCTTATGAAAATGAATAACCTTGTGCCTTTGGTGGTAAAGGGAGTTTTAGGATTGACTTGAATAGAGTCTGTTTCATCATATCTCAGTAGTCAGATAAAAGATGCAGATGCATTCCTTTGAATTACTCAGTACCGTATCTCTCTTTCATGGGTCACTTACACACAGAGAAAAAGAATTAATAGACAGAGAAGTGGGAGCGGAATACAGCTGAGTAATGAAAACAAGTATAGAGAAGACAAGACTAGACTAGGCTAGACCAGAGGAGGGTAGGGTAGAGTAGGGCAGAGCAGGGCAGGGCAGGGCAGACTAGATAATTTAGGAAAATAATAGTACAAAAGCGGGAAATGGAGAAAGATGAAAGACGATATAACAGATCTGGGGCAAAAAACAATGACAGGAGTGACAAAGGGATTAGAAAAAGAGACATTTGCATAAAGAAATGTAAGAAAAATTGGATATGGCTATACAAAAGCACGGTAGTTTAACAGAAGGCTTAGATATGCAGAATGCTTTCATGTTTCCTGCCATGCAAACACCACTTCCAGCTGTATGCTTAAAAGCCATTTCTAGAATTTAGGAAATGTCCTAATTTCACTTTCATTCATTCATTTTTCCAGGCAAAGCTCCAAATAACTAGCTCCAGTTTCTGCAGTTCACTATTCTTTTGCATTTGTTCATTCGGACCTGCAAGCACAACTGGAGCAACCAAAAAGAAAAAAAAAAACATATTGTCTGAACTTCGCAACACCACACTTGTAAAAAAGGAGAAGTAGTGAATCAGCAGGTGTTATTTCCTTCCAGTGACACCTTTGGGTCAGTCCAGCTAGAGAAAAATCACCTGAACCATATCAAATATGCAGCTGAGGTTCTCCTTGCTGAACACTCCTACTAGTCTTAGTGCTTCTTTGAGGCCAAGTGTAAATTATGGTTTAACAACCGTGACTCTTTGTATGTAATGTAACCAGTATAAACAGAAGGCATACGTGTTTTGCTCTGTGACTTTGATTTTTTGTGGGTGATTTCTTAATGGTATGTTACAAAAAATCTGTTGTTTAAACTGAACTTGTGTATAGCATAAGAAAACTGTGCTGTCAGTTTCACAAAACATTATCAAAAATAAAGCATGATATTTATGCCATCTTTTCTAGTTCAGGCCTTGAAGGAGAGTGTCACGGTCCCATAATGCAGTATAGAATATGTGAAAATCCTTCTTGTCCTGCTGGAGTGCCTGCCTTCAGAGACTGGCAGTGCCAGGCTTTCAGTGTCAGATCTTCATATCAAAAGCACATGCACCAGTGGCAGGCTGTCATAGATGATGGTAAGCATAAACCATCGTCCACGTTCTTATCCTCTGCTCATGTGGCTTATAACTTCTTGATATTGTTGTTGATTAAGAAAGATATGGTAAAACCTAAAACAAACCCCAAGCCCAAGATTTTTGGTAAGTAATTTTTATTTCACAGACAAGATCTGGTAGTATTTTCACACACTGTGGAATCTTTTGGTTTATATTCCTATTGAATTTGTCCTTCTTGGTATGTAGTGACCACACTTGAACTGAAATGCAAAATCAGTTCAGTCCTATTTAGTCAAAAATGTAATACAAAACAGTAAGAAGTACAGCTTTCTAGAGGAATGCTACATTATTAGACATGCATATATGAGTTATACTACTACCTAAAAAGACAATATGGATATTGTAAGCTTCTTTTTGAGGAAGGAGAGAGCACTTTTAGCTTAACACTTGAGTATTTCACATAGCGGTGTTAAATTTAGCAGAAATCCGTGTGTAATGCACACTGCAAACTCAGATAAGATTTCTTTAAATCCTAACAGCTACTGCATGCCAGGTCCCTGCATGCTGTGTGGATGCTTCAGTGTAACAGACATCCTTAGATCCCATATCATTAGGAGTGTGCTTGAGTAGGAGTATAGTATGTTGACCTGTATCTGCAAAGATAGTGCTGGTGTAAAATATCAGCAACTGGAAACCAAAACATTCTACCCAAGTTCTTGCTAACAATGTGAACAATGGCTACCACTCCACTGAATTTACTCTGAATTTTTATCATGTAATTTATTTAATTAAAAAAAGGAAAACAGCAGAAAAACAGGTTATGAAAACAGTTAATTTGAGAAATCAACAACATTTTTGGTGATAAGGATAATCATGGAATGACTATTAAGTTGTTCATTATTGCCATTTATATTTAACTCTTGAAACAAATTATCAGAAACCATTAGAAATCATAGATTTTAAGGGAACTATTTTGATGAATCCTGAAAAATGTGAATTTATTATCAAGAACTTATTTTAATATATGCCTAGCTAGGCAAGGGTGGTTTTTTTTTCCTTCTAAGCCTTTCCTCAAGGTGCCAAAGTGTAAACTTGTGAGACTATTTTCATTAGGCTTGTATGTTAGCTCATTTCATAGTAAGGAGAACTCTTTCCAGCTATTTTATAGGTGCTTATCTAGTGAACTAGTTTTGGTTTGTTTTACTAAATTTCATTTTAACACAGGAACACATGATTTATATTCCAGTGCCCGTAAACATTTCCTGGAACTGTTTAATTTACTAATAAAAACGCACTCCAGGAATCTAGAAGTCAGTATGAAGTCAGAGTGGTGTAGATTGTGTCCAAGTGAAATCTGTTTCAAGTTCAGGACTGACTTTATCCTTTCAAAAATCTGCAACAGATTTAGGAAGAAGTTCTGAGTTAGTACACTTGCGAATAAAGATATGAAAAAAATTGTGATTTTTGTACTCAATTGACCACTGAGAGGAGACTTATTTTATTTTATTTGGTATTACTTTGGCAGTGGTGAAGCAAACTTCATTATTTATAAATGATGACCATTAGGAATACATGGATACATAGGATATTACTATTTTTTTTGTTCTCTTTCAAATTTAGAAATGATTTGCAGAATGTTTTAGAAATAGAGAAGAAATTTGCCTGACTTTGGTAAAGGTGTTAGAACAATGCGTTCACTTTTTTTGTCTTTTTTTTTTAATGTGGATTTTATAAATCCATATATTTTTCTTCCCAGGGTGTTTTAGTTACTTAATTTTTTTCTCTTTGACCTGCAGAGTTGGAGAATCTGGAAAGTGTTAAGTTTCTTTTTTAACCAATATTTATGATCTGCCAAAAATATAGTAGAATGAAGGTATAGATTACAACCAAAATATTCCAGCAGCTATAATGTGCATATTCTTAATTGCAACAATGAACATAACATGAGTACTATGTCAGCCAAGTTTATATCACCGGTATGCTCTAGCAGGAAAGAGAACTTTTGCTTTTCAAACAGATGAGAAAAGGATCAAACTCTTTCTTTCTTTTTTCTTTTTTTTCACTTTACCTAAGGTAACTTGTTATGCTAACATAGATTCATGCCACGTAGATAAGCAAATAGAAGTTTAAAAAATTATGTTGATAATAATTCTGTATTTGTTAAGTGGCCTTTTACCAATTTGGTATTTTTTCCATCAATTGCTACTACAGAAAAGCCATGTGCCTTATTCTGTTCACCAGCTGGAAAGGATCAACCCGTTCTTCTAACAGAAAAGGTGATGGATGGGACTTCTTGTGGCCAGCATGGGTTAGATATCTGTGCAGATGGTAGATGCCAGGTATGATTTGCTTGTTTCAAACCTGGATACCCAGGCACACCCATGCAAGCACATACATTTGTTACGCATATGTGTTATTTCTCTCATAGCATGTTGCAATATGCATTACCAAGACCGATTGTCTCTTTTTTTTGTATCGTATTAAAATATTTTAATATTAGATATTTATATCTTGTAGAAGTGCCATTTTGGATACACAGCTCTTCGAATGCTTATGCTTTAATCAGCATTTTGAAATCTGTACTGCTATTTTAGGTAGAAGAACTCTAATAAAAATTCTGTACCTATAGTGAAGTAACGATATTAGTGTGTTTGGAAATGCATGGCTCATTGATAGATCATAGTTTCTGTTCTTAAGGAGTCCTTTGTTTTCTCTTAAACCTTGCTTTTGTCTTCATTATTTATCAAACAGACTTGAAGTTTAATTGGTTTTATCAGATATATTTATACAGTGCACAAGATTACCCTATGTTGACTTGCCTAGACTTTAAAAGGCTTTTATTTCATATCAGGCCAGCACATAATATTAACTGTATTCCTATTGTCAAGCTACCACTGATATTTGCTAATACAAATGTGTTTAACAGTCATGTGGAGGGGCTAGAATAAACATTTTTTTTTGAAACGGAATGACTTTTAGCAAGACAGAAATGCACTTTATATTTGCGTATTCTAGACATATTCACCTCCTATTCAGAATAAGACATTAGGTCGACATTAGGCAGGACTTTACCATTGTGGGTGTGGCAAAGAACCTTTCGTATTGGGAGTAGGAAGCAGTAGAGCTGCACTTGTTGCAGTCGCTGAGCAGAAGGGCCGGTGGGGTGAGTGTTGCAGAACATCTCAGAAGTGCCAGAGGTCCCAGGGGGAAGGTGGGAACGTCTTTATGTCCCTCCGGGAAAGCAGCTGCTAGAGTTAGCCAACCCTATGGGAAAAGGGAACGCAACAATCTACATAAAATCATGGAAAAAATTAGTATGGAAGGGATCTCTGCACATGAACTAGTGGAGCCCTCATTCTGAGCAGGGCAAGATCGTTTTGGTTTGGGCGTCTTGCAAAAGAGCAAGATGGCCACTACTAGAGACAGCTTATGAAAAACATGGCCTGTGTCTCAATGGCTTTATTTTCTTCTGCTGCAGAAATTTGGCTGTGATGGCATATTAGGATCTCTGGCTCGTGAAGATCATTGTGGTGTATGCAATGGTAACGGAAAGTCATGCAAAGTTATTAAAGGTGATTTTAACCATACCAGAGGAGCAGGTAAGTCTGTTTATTTCAAATACTCAGGAAACCAGCAGCTGTTTGACTGCTTTGAGCACTGGAAACTTTAAAAAGATATACTTGTTAAAATTATGCCGTTCCTCACAAGAACTTCAGATCTACTTTTTTTAAGATATTAAGACATTTAAGATAAAAATGCATGAGTATTTTTAAATTTAATTGTTGTAAAATTATTGCAAGTTGTTTCAACTGTAAAATTAAGGAATAACCAAATTTATCTTCCATTAAGACACACGTTATTTTATAGAAGAGCCTAATTTTTAAAAAATCTATGAAATGAAATTTATATTTTTAGTAAATAAAGGAACTGTAAATTCTTATAATGTTTAGATCGCTTTACTGTTCTTCAAAATAAATATCCAAATTATGATGTGTAACCTAAAGGCACATCATTAAACCAAGCGGGACAATGGGAGAACATAATGTCGAATAAGTGACTAAGTCCTGTGTCTTTTCATTATTCATTGTTTTATAGTAATAAAAACATATCATAAAAAGCAAATAGATGTTCTGATGCAGAATGAACATGAGATTTTCAAACACTGCTGTGATCTGTTCTTTGAATGAGAATAATTGACTGGCTCCAGTGCAATAGTGTTGACAGAGCAGAGGATTGAAACGCTAATAATGTGCGCCATGTGCCATGTATACCTTCTCTCCAAGAAAAGTCTTTTCTTTGAAACAGCATTTAGCCATTTGTTTGCCATTACACTTTCAGTTTCTTGAGTAGAAAATGTGCAGAATTTCAAGACAGTAAGTAAATCACATCAAAAAATACTGTAATTAGAAGCAGACAGTATATCTTTGAAAAATCCAGGACTTCAATGCATTATAGACTGAAGTATAGTACTTTAAAAAAAAAAAGTTAGGCATAGTCTTCAAATGCTCACGTCTGGCCCTCTCTTAAGCCGAAGGTAATGTAGAACAGGGATCCCGAACCACGGATGAGGACTGGAGGACTACAAGATCAAAAACTACACAGAAGGCGGCTGCTAATAGAAATTAGAATGTGTCAGCTCTCTTATATAGCTAATGTGAATATTCGCACACTTTCAAGTTTATTCAGGGTTCTGTGTCAAACCACAGTATTGTGGTACTGCTCTCTAAACAACTGCATAAGTTATTCTCCTTCTCAAGAAACGGGACTGTTAGCAATACTTAGAGTTATTAGCGCTGAAGGAAATTAAAGATAAATAATGCTGCTTTGTAGCAATTAAATTTTCATGTTCCAAGATTATTGAAAAGGTTTCCAAATGCTCAGTATTTTGTTACAGAACATCACATAGCTACAAAAATTTAAAAATCGGTTTATTGTCCACTTTTTGAAGTTCACCCACTTAATCTAAAATAATGTTTATTTATAACATTCCTGCTTGCACAGTGTTTTCCACCTGCCTTGCCTTTTCACCCCTTTTTACTTAAAGCAAATAGCTTAACAGCATGTCTTGGTCCCACACTTCAAGGAAGCAAGTGTAATGTGAAACAAATAACTAATAACTAGACTTCAAAACTAAAGCCATTCATAACAGGTTTTGAATGTGTTAAAGCAAGAAGAGGGAGATGGAGCCCAAAATATTTAAAACAAAAACAAAAACCCAAACAGTAGGAGGATGTTTGGGTTTTAGTGCCATATCATTTGACTCTGCATGCTGAGTGAAGCTGGAATCCGTTTGTGTTTGTCTGGTGGTGATGATGACACTAAAATACTTGGGCAGAAACAGATTCATCTGCTCCAGCCCCAGCCTGCCCAGCCTCACTAGTTCTTGTTATGTTTTACTTTGCTATATTCTTTTAGTTGCGTATCATTGTATGTGTAGTACATAATGTACCATTTCATAGCTTGTTTCAACATTTTGCATGAAACCTCAAACCATTACTATATAAATTATAACTTGTTACATTTAGCATGTGTAATAGGGAGACAAAATGAAAAAATATAAAAGATGTTCTTTTGTATTTAACTCGGGACATCTGTTCTCATGTCTAGGTTATGTGGAAGCTTTAGTGATACCTGCAGGAGCGAGGAGAATCAAAGTTGTGGAAGAAAAACCAGCTCACAGTTATTTAGGTAAATGTCATATGGTTTAGTGTTCATGTCCTGTTTTGGTCAGCACTGAAGAGCTCTAGCTAAACGTGCTTTTGTGATTAATCGAAACTCTGAGTGGAAAAAAAATCTGCGAAAAATACTTCTAAAGAAGTAAATTTGTAGAAATTTCATAGAAATTACAAAATAAAAGAACAGTTATAGCATCATTTATCACATAGGTTTTATGTTCAACTTTTATCTCATCTCATTTTGCCTATAGCATGTTTAAAAGAATGTATTTATATGATGTGAGAAAAATTCTGCATACCTTATCTTCGACATTTTCAATTTTTCATATGGAAAGTGCTAAAAAAAATACTTCACATTAAAAGTAATTAAAAGGGTTTTATCCTGAAACATGGAATAATTTATGCTCAGGCAACAAAAAGCCCACACTGGCCAACATATAGCAAATCACCAGCAAACTCAAATTTCTAAAATTAGACTTAGAAAGCAAAAAAGTGTTTCTTCACATTATTTTGAATTGTCTGAAAGTTTTAATGAACAAATTTAATAACAATGAATTATTATTTTTATTTTTTCCATTCCTATGAAATTGTCTTTCATAGAAAAAAAGATATTTTCTCTTTTGATGAGTTTTAAAGCATCAGGAGAGTATAACTTGTTACTATCATTGTTATGGGGTTTAAGTGAATATATGAAATACCATAATTGGTGCTGTTCCGTGCACTGCTTAAGTTTAAATTGAGAGAGACTTCTTATGAGAAATAGGGCAATGAAATGAAAAGTCCCCTGGTTTGATCACTGTTCTTAGTTCTGCTCATAAGTCACGTCTACATTTAAAGAAATTTTTTACCTGAGTGCTTTCAGAACTTCAGTTGAGAGAAGGTTGAAGATGGTGAATCTTAATTATGACATCTTAAGTTATTAATGGGTTACTCTTCGTTTGTCTGCAGCTGCCCTGTTAAATTACCACATGAGATTTAAATGTCTGGATTATTTCATTGTTCCCCAGTGGACCATAGAGATGGATATGTAAGCGTGCTAAAACAGTAATTGAAGTGTCATTGAAATATTTTCTAAATTTTCCAAGGTTGGGTTTTTTTCCCTATGTATACTGTGTTAACATATGTGGACAACAAAAATGGTTAGGATTTTTTTTATTTTTTAAATCATGCAAAAATAAATGTTGGAATTGTATTTAGGGAAATGAATTTCTTTTTCACGAGTCGCAAACTGCTTCTTTTCTTATCTTACAACAGGCAAAAAGAATGCTTTTTATTCCCATGAAATAGTGTCAGTCATGGTGCTTATTTTTGAAAGGTGCTAATTGTCACATAATCAGCTCTTAATTGCTTGTCATTTTAACTTTGCTTAATTTCACTAATGTCCGTCTGCATGAGGATCAGCCAGTATTTCATTCCAATATTTTTTGTTAAACTGTTATGGGGAAGCAGGAACAAGTCTTCCACATTATTTTGAATTAAAATATGTGTCGCTGCACCTTTTTTTTCTTTTTTACTAGCTGAAGATACTTAAAAGTTCTTCATGTGTAGGAGATTTAGTCTAAAAGCATAAAACTCTGAATTGAAAAGGAGTAGCATTTTGAATAGAAACATTTTTGAATAGGAGTAACGTAAAGGGCCGGGGGAGAAGGCATATATCTTTCATCTTAGAAACAATATAATGAGATTAAAAATATGAAATGTAGCACAGATTAAATTATTTTATGTTTCTGATTTGTTTTCTATCTTTACATATCTGTATACTAATTTTGTGTTGTGTAGTACTTTGCTCTCTGCATTTCTGTACTGGAAATGAGTCAATACAGGCCAACACTACTTCTATTTTGCTAATTATCATATACACATTTTAGGATTAGTTTTTTTAAATACTATATTTCTAATTATACTAACAATTGTACAATTAGAGATGTAGCTGTAAAAACAATTTAATCCAGTGTATACTAAGAGCTGTTGCTTACAAAGTAGAAGCTAACTTAGACTGGGGGAAGATTTAATCCCATCTATACAGCACAGATGAAATACAGAGGCAGTCAAAGTGAAATGCCATTCTCTGGATTTACTTGGTGGTCAGAAAACAGACTCACTGTGATCTGGAAGCTGTGATGATGTTGTTGACGTAATTAGTAAAACCACAGCCCCCAGCAGTAGCATCACTGAGTGATTGTGCTGTTGAAACAAATCTTGGGAGGAGTTCTTCCTGAATACCTAAGGTATCCTCTTTATCTGAGGTATATCAACAAACACCACAGTAACAGGAGCTCTGGTATTCTAGGAGAAAAGACAAACTATAATTTTCAACTGCATTTACCAAATTGATCTATCTGTTGGGGTCTCTCCTGTCTCTTCTACCCTGTGCAGAGGTAGAAGCAGTGATGGAGCCAATCATCAGGTATTCCTTCTTACTGAAGTTGTATGAGAAAATGCATAAGGGACTGCGATTCTTCTTTCGTCATCAGAGTTTTCAGGAATAGGAATTATTTGTAGCAGTATAGATGGAGGGAGGGGAGGGAGGTGTGGTTGAGGGGGTAAGGGGCAGGGTGTGGAAGTGTTTCTTTAACTTTAGAATGTTTCCTAAAATATATACTATATACTTAATTAATTTTGCAATTGGAATTCATTATTTTAAGAAATGTTTTTGAGATTTATTTTTAAAGAATAAACTAGCAGTGATAACCCTGTCTGAAACCATTGTTGAAATGAGGCTTGGTTCATTGTCCATTACTTTAAAAAAATTTTTTGTAAGAACAGCTATAAAAAACTTGTTTTAAGCATTATCTAGATTCCTGTGGTCTAAGACAATGCCTTTTCTGTTGCTAAATTTTCATTTATATTTGGCAGGTGTTAAAAGTTTTTTCAAAATAAATTCTTAATGTAGGATACAAAAAGAAAGATTACAGAATTTTTATATGAGATACACTAAGCTTTGAGATTAGAGAGTTTATTCCTGTGACGCTTGTATAATGGCATGACAAGTCCAGGCCCCATAATGAATTAATATGACATGCAATCTAAACCCATAATTTTTTCTGTGCTAATTGGAAATGAGAGACATTATTTGTTTCCAGATGAACTAGAAGTGGATGCTTATCCACTTCTTATGAATACTTAATAATGATACTTAATAATAATACTTAATGTATCATTATTCTCACATACGTGACATAGCTTCTTGAGGGAAGCAGTTGGACCGGCAGTTTAACATTGCATGCCATTGTAATTGCTGATTCTCTTACAGGTATCACATCCATAGATATGCTGTGTTCTTGTCTGATTTCCTTTATGAAGTATGTTTTCTAGTAAAAGAAAAGCTGGTTGGATGACATTTTGGTGGAGGAGGTTGTGGAAAAGCAGATGGAGTCTGAGAAATAATACAAAAGTTTGAATTCCTCATTTCTGACAAAACTAATAGATTTAAAATACCTTGGACCAAATCCTTACACTGTAATTTCTAATTTCAAGGGAAGGTGAGGATCTGGTACCACAGCAGAGACCAGAGTCCACTGAGACTAAATACATTTTTGTTTCCTATATAGAGGGTCATAGAAGATGGTTAATAAGTAACACCTTTTGAAATCATTTTGCATTGAGATGAAACAAATGCCCTCTGTATGAAAAAATGAATTGACCTCACAGAGCTGTCTTTGAAAAGCAGCTGTGAACAGCTTATGGGTAAAAATCAGGGACAAAAATCAACACAACAAAGGAAACTTTGTAATTGGTGTTTACTACAGGCTGCCCGACCAAGGGGAGCCCATTGGTGAAACTTTCTTATTTCAACTAAAGGAAGCATCACACTTACAGGCTCTGACCCTGCCTGGGGACTTCAGTAACCTGACATCTGCTGGAAAAACAGCACACCAAGCTGTAGGCAGTCCAGGAGACTCTTGGAGTGCATCAAGTATGATTTCTTAATTCAGGTGGTAGACAGCCCAGCCAGAGGAACAGTGTTACTGGACCTTGTTGATGGCTTACCAATACAGATGAACTGTTTAGATAAGTCAAGATTGGTTGCAGCCTGGGCTGCAGTGATCATGCCCTGGTAGAACTCACAATCCTGAGGAATATGGACCAGGTGAAGACTACAGCCAGAAGTCTGAATGTTTAGAGAGCAAACTTTCAGTTGTTTCAAGGAATTAGTGGATGAGACACCTGGAAAACTGCCATCAGGGATAAAGGAGCAGAACAGAGCTGGCAGCTCTTTAAGGACATTTTTTCCTAGATTGCAAGAGCTCTCAATTCCCACATGTAAGAAATCAGGCAAGGAAGGCAGGAGGCCAGCGTAGCTGAGTAAGGACCTTCTGGTCAAACTAAAGTGTAAGAAGGAAATACATAGGCAGTGTAACCAGGGACGTGTATCACGGGAAGAATACAGGGACGCTGCTCAGGTGTGTAGGGATGGGACCAGGAGAGCTAGGGCACAGTTGGAGCTGAATTTGGAAAGGAATGCAAAGAGTAATAAGGGATTCTACTGATATGTTAGTCAGAAAAAGAAGATTAAAAAAAAACATATACACACACACCCCCTGATAAACAAGATGGGAGAACTAATGACAATACACATGGAGAAGGCTGAGGTAATGAACAATTTTTGCCTCCGTTTCAATGATAATCAGTCTTTTCACATCTCTCAAGTCCCTGAACATCAGATGAAATGAAGTACCTCCCATCGCAGATGAGGTTTGCGACCACCTGAACATAACCAGGTCCATAGGACCTGATAGGGTGCATCCCAGGGTCCTGAGCAAAACTGCTTATGTAGTTGCCAAGCCACTCTCAATTGTATTTGAAAAGTTATGACAGACAGGTAAAGTCCCTAGTGACTGGAGAAAAGGGAATATTGAACAATTTTTTAAAAAAGTAATAAGAAGGACCCTAGGAACTACTGATCATTCAGCCTCACCTCAGCTGACATTTCCAAAAGTTACTCAACTCTCTTCTCTTAAAGTTCTTAAAATGGCTTAAGGGAGCACATGATAACCTGAATAGAAGTGAAACAATGACTTCTTTAATAAAAGATACCAGTGAAGTTACTCTCATTTAGAATTGAATTTCAGATTTTTTTTTGTCAATTTTCTTTAGGAAAATAAGGGTCATCAAAATGACTCTGTTTTAGTACTTTTCTGGAGAGTATGACTAAATTTTGCTCAGCCCAAAAGGCAAGATTTGCAATTCACAAAGATACCAACTTTCCTCTTATTTTGATACTAATGCCTTTTTTCATAGTCTCTACATAAAGTGTAGCAATTTCAATTTAAGGAAAAGTTTCAAAGTTAATATAGTGGTGTAGTATTTTACAGTTTTCCATAGGAAACAATAAAAGGATTAGTAGACACAGATGTATGAAGTGGAGGACCAAGACCTGGGCGCTGTTGCTCATCACTAAGCACTTGGAGATGCAGTAGCTGAACTGTGAAATGTTGCATCTCTGTGGCTGTGTAGCCTCTCACACTTCATTAAAATTGGAAGAGTGTATATCCCTAGGGAAGTAATTAAAAAATACATTGCACTTATCAGCATTGTCATTGTGATGATGGCTACTACTGAAATTTTGTTCTTTTTAACAGTTACAGTCAGTTCTCCCAGTCTGAGTTTTCTTTGTCTTTTTAGTTGTAGATGTATTGCTTGCCTTGTATTGCCTGAGAGAGGATACACTTACATGCTGAATTTCTTCCTGTATTGCATTAGTTTGTACAGGAAATCCTCCTTTATTGAAAGCTAAGCAGAGTGGGAGTACACGTGTGGTGTGGTTTAGGCCTGAGGATACCCTTTCCTACTTTGTCTTACCCTGGTGGCTCAAGTGAGGAATCTGACAGCAGAAAATGCAAGATCTGGCATATTTCTCTATTCTGGTGCTGGGATTCCAGTCCTCTGTACGTGGCACAGACGTCCATTTTAAAGACAAGACAAAATGATGCAAGGTCTGCTGCTCTCCAGGGAGAGGATGTTGCTCCATCTGAGCAGCATGACCCAACTGGACCTCAGAGCTTTCAAGTACATTTGTTTTGTTTCTCCACTGGGAAGAGGATTGGCCCCTGCAGTTTAAACACCAAATAGAACTTAATTACCATTAATAATAGAATGTTTAAACCTGAAATATCAATTTTTAAATCTTGCAAAATCACTGGTTATTTTTAGTACAGGGCTGTTCTACAGCATTAATGGATTTTATAGTCTTAACATTTATTACACAGTGCTGGAGTGGTACACATCAGTGGTGTCTTACGCAATTGTATTTCTGCCAGTCCATAGACCTGTTGCCATTGTTTCCCATAGAAACAAAACATAACAGTATAAATATGAATAGGAGAGAAGATGATTACAGGAGTGACTCACATTAACTTATGACTTTAAAAAAAAAATTTTTGGACAAGGCTTAAACTTTTGAGGTTCTCTTACAACAGTCTGATGCCAAGCGTGCAATTTCAATGAAGAGGAATGTGTAAAACCTCTTGTTCTGAAGGTGACTTCAAGTATATTCTACTTCACATGATTATTTCACAACTGATCTGAACAAAATAAAATAAAATAAAGGAAAATTACAAGTCCTTCACAGAAGAGTCTATTCAGTTTACTATGGAAACTGATGTAAAATCATTTCAGCCAAAAAGAATAAGCTTTTCCTATTTGTTAGAAGCATCAAATTATGTGGTGAAAGTGTATAAAATAAGTGTTTAGGTAGGACGACAGTAGTATTGTCACATGCCAAGGTGGAGAAAAAGGCAAATGTACTTATTAGATGGGAAAGAATAATCAACTAGAACTTTTTTTAAGTTTTAGCCTAATTCCACGAATCTTGAAGAGTGTCTTGTGAAAATTTTGTTTCCCATGCCTTTATGGATTATAGAAATGACCATCCTGGGAATGCAGAATGGTTGTCTTTGCCTTAAATTAATTCAGTGATCAAATTATGAATTATGCTGGAGACTGTCAGTCTCTTCAGGCATTAAAACATTGTTGTTAACTTCAAGTAACGTTAAACACACATGGTTTTGCCAAGCATTCCTTCCAGAAAGTGTTTCTGAAGCATGTTCCAATTTAAGTTCATGTATAGTAGGATCCATAAATATCTTTGCAAACAGAGTTAGGTGATTTCACCTACTTGTTAAATTATCCAAGCATGAAGTGAAGGAGGTCCAAATCACAGACACCATTTATATTGGTCTTTTTTCATATATTTTGCAGCTCTTCGAGATGCTGGAAAACAATCAATCAATAGTGACTGGAAGATAGAGCATTCAGGAACATTCAATATTGCTGGGACCACTGTCCATTATGTTCGGAGAGGTCTCTGGGAGAAGATATCAGCCAAAGGTCCCACAACGTCACCTTTACATTTACTGGTATGATAATATGGATTAATTTTTTTTACCGGAATCCTATCATATAGCATGGTAACTAATATTTTTTCCAGCCTCCTGAAGATAATAAGATCTATGTAAAATATACCTGCTTTTACACAGATATATGTATATATATATGCACACATACACCTGCTTATATATATTGATCTGTCAGCATACTGCTAAAAAAATGCATTTAAGTCAAAGAAAAATCTTTATGTTGTTAAGGTAAGGTGGAAGGTCCCATGCATATTTATGACATTCCTACAAATGTCATAAAAAGGTGATGTGCTGCTTAAGGAGAGAGATTCAAATTCATATCAGATGTTTTTTACCTTGTCTATATATCCTGACTATAGCACAGCATCACCATTTGAGGATTGCAATCAGCAGGTTCTCCATGGAGAGGTACAGTTCTGATGCATTTCAGTGTAGGGGAGGAAAAGTTGATGGAAAGAGGGAGACATGATGAGGAAGTACTTCACAATTCAAAATCCTTCAAATGCAAGAAAATGTATGGTATACCTAAAATATTTTTAAAGCTGATGCCTCTAAGAAAGACTTCGTCTATTAAAGACCACTGAAATCACAGGAAATAAACATCCCCCAGATTTCTGGTGAATTTTGTTTTCTTATTTCACGTGGACAGATTTTTGACCTTTGTGCTACGTAAAGTAATGTTTCCAATTGTCTGGCTTTGGATAGCCTCATTAATTCCTTCTACAAAATCCATCAGGAGGTTTGAAAGGCTACAGGACATTAAGTCATTCTGTCGTACTTTTCAAGATCATCTTCTCACGGTTCAGAGTTTGTCTGCCACAGTGTCTGTGTACATAGGTAGGTTTTCCTTCTCTCTGTCTTGCAGGTGCTGCTTTTCCATGACCAGAGCTATGGTCTGCACTATGAGTACACAATCCCACTGGATCCTCTTCCTGAGAATCAGAGCTCCAAAGTACCAGAGCCTCTTTTCATGTGGACTCATTCTGGCTGGGAGGACTGTGATGCTGTATGTGGAGGAGGTAAAATAAAAGAAAAATGCACAAACACACATACACACATTAAAAATGTATATTTAGATACAGTATCAATGTACATAGACAATACATATATGTGGGTGTATACAATATCTATATATATGTATATACACTCTTTGTGTGTGTGTATATGTATCTCTCAATTGATACACATGGTGTATTAATATTTAAAACTCTGATGGTCAGTGTTGTATATTTAATAGTAATATCCATTGCAGCTTGTATGATTCCATACAATGATGGACATACTTCAGTCTCATGCTTCCTGATTATATTAAAAGAATAGTCGTAACTCTAGGAAAAGATTCAAACTAAATAACGTAAGTAGAAAAAGATGGTAGTGAAGGAACAAAATCTAGATTAACAAAGCAAGTTCAGGACACGGTTTCCAAGAAGAAATACAAGTGCAAGAGCTAGAACAAGAATAGAAAGTTCATATGCATTCCACTCTGTATTTGGAACTATTGAAGATAAATGATCTGTAAAAGACATTTGAAACTACAGAAAAGCTGAACCCCAGTCTCAGATCAAATATGTACAGTTAGTAACATGATTTGAGGATGATCCAGAAACATATGGAACAAATATTACAACAGCAGATATTAGTATGCTGATGTGATATTTTCCCTATGTTTATGTTTATAAACCATAAAAAATGTAAATTTGGAAGAACAAAATACAGATATGAAAACAAATACTGGAACATGAACAGTATTGCTGTAAGGAAATCCTCTAAAACAGTTGTTTAGAAGATGGTTATTCAACTAGCTAATTACTTAGGAAAAACAATTCAGAGTTTTTTTTAATGAATGCAGTCTATAGACTGAGATCTGTTCATATCTTGTGCAGTTAGGCAGACTTAACACTGTGAATTTGAAATACTGATTTTTGAAACCTGTCTTTCCTGCTTACAACCTCAACAGTGATGGTTGCTCTGATCAGCAGCTCTGAAAACTGCTGTGCACCTTGTGATTGAGTAAGAGGGCCTGGAAATGCTTTACTTCCTCATAACAGCAGCACAAGGAACACAGTGTTCTAGCTCCTTTAACTCTGTGAACAATCCTGGTGTCATGACAGATTTCTGTAGTTTCCATAAACATGCTTTTTGTGGTTTGGTAAGAAAGCTTCTTCCCTGAAGGTATTTTGTACGTGGTGCTAGTAGCATCCTCTGTTTCCTAGTAGTGCATTCCTATTCACTTGGAGTATTCATGCTTTTTACAGTTTCCTGAAGTATTTTTAGAATAATTTTAATGCTACCACAATCTCTCATTATTGCCCCAAATACTTCTAAGGTTACCTATCATCTGGAGAAGTCTTAAAATGCAGTATGTCAGTAATTTATTCTACATTAATGCTTAAATAAATATTTAAGTGTTTTACTGTAATGTTTATTTATCATATTATTCTGTTGTAACTGGCCTTCGTTTTTTGTTATTGTCTAAAATAGCTGAGTTAATACAAAGTTCCATGAAAGTTATTTTTACTGCAAATATTCTGAAATACAAGTGAAAGATTTTTCCTACTTTAGACAAAACCATTTTAACTGTTCTTTTAGTTCTTGGCTTAAATCTGAAGCAATAATGAAATTAAAACGCTGCAGCTTGTACCCTGTGTAAATATTTGTGTTTCAGTTTTTAACATCAATATTTTGCTGAATCTGATTAAAGAATATAACAATTATCGGTAGTTTTGCTTAAATGTTTAAAGTGTATGTCAGGATGAAACTATTGATGAAGCCATGTGGTTTCGTGCATGTTTATATATGTAACTGGTCTGCGACCTCCTGTGCTGCAGAAAAGCTTTCTTTGTGTGGGAGAGAATATGGATACACAGATGTATATGTAAATGCAGAAAGAATAGTCAAACATTTCAAATGCTCTATATGATAGATTAGTTGCATGTGCTCTCATATACACAAGCGCTGTGTAAAATGTCAGCTGTGGTCACACACATAATGTGCATTTATAACTTAACTGCTCCATCCGCAGGCACATTTTTTACTGCTGGGGAACGTAGCATGCTTAAGTCTGCCATGCCCCGGCATGCACCCTGTTTGTTGGTGAACTTCCAGATACAAAGAGAGTGTTAAAACGTAAGCATAGGAACAAATGGTTATGAACCTGTTTTCTACTACTTGAAGTCTTTAATTCAGGGATTGCTAGTTTGCTAAAACCAGGCTCCCGTATAATTGCAAATTACTGCTTAGAGTAGGTACCACGTTGTACTGATGTCTAGTCCCTCCAGCTTCAGGAGACATCAGGCTCCAACCCACCCATCTGGGCAAGGCTTCTATATAGAACATGCACTCGGTCTCTGCAGACGGGACCCAACTTCCTAAATGGTTACCCTACAGATCAGGGCAGTTGTGTGGCCTCTGGAGTTCCTGGGGAACAGCGCGGGCTCCTTCCTGTGCCTGCCTGTGCTGACTGCCCTTAGCTGAGTGCCAGCCGTGCCTGCCCACATGCTGCTGAACCGGGCAGAACTGCTGGGCTCCAGCAAGAGGGAGAAGCAGGACTTCTCATTCCTTTCCATTTTTTTTATATATTAATGGACAGCCATACTTTTCCGTGTAATTTTTCTGCAAGCTTTTCTCAGCACTGGGGCCTCACTGGTTGAGAAAGAAACAATTATTCCATTGAGACTAAGGGTTTGGCCTATGAGCAGTTACGGGAACAGAGCAACAAGAATCTGTTGACAGTGGTGTGCATAGGTTGGGTTAGAAAATCACAATGTTCACTACAAACTTTATTATCTCTTTTAAGTTGCCTGCTAGCTTTGATTTTCTTTCACAGGTTTTACAGTTCTCTTAGCCAAACTGTACATGAAATTGCTGCATCTGATAAAGATGATACCTTAGTCCTTCCTTTTTTATGCAAGTTGTGTATTCCAGGTTTCCCCACATACCTGCTCTATTTTTTACTAGGGGAAAGAAAGACAACAGTCTCTTGCACAAAGATTATGAACAAGAATATCAGTCTTGTGGACAATAAGAAGTGCAAATATTTAACAAAACCTGAACCACAGATCCGCAAGTGCAATGAACGGCCATGCCAGACCAGGTAATAATGATTTGGTTAAATTAACTGTAATATCAGATGCAAAAGTCCTGGGTGCTAAGGAAGATGACTGCCTCTGGCAATGAGGGTGCAGTAAATACATACATCCAAAAGGTTACAATGCAAAATGTAGGGAAAACAAAAGCACTGTCTGCTGTTTCTCTGGAGTTTTAATGAAAGAGAGCCCTTAAGCACCATGCCTAAATCAATTCTTATTCAATAAAGCAGCTCATTGCTTTCATCAGGAAGAGTTCTCACAGACTGATGTGTACTATGAAATTGAAATTTAAATTCTGTTTAAATAAAGATGGATGTAATCCCGTGCTTTAATTCTATATTTTAGTGTTTTGTTCAATCAAGGCTTCACTCTTTCAGAAGTTCTCAGTAAGCTCTGGGTGCACGAAGTAGTAAATAAATAAATAAAAATCTGTTAATTGTATCTTCCACATGGATGCAACTTGAAGTGTAAAGAGCCTTGCTCCTCTCCTCCCTCTCCCCTGATCCCTTTGTATGTGGATCAGTATGCTGAGCTAGACTCTGATGGTGGAAGGAAGGAGAAGCTGGGGGAGCGTGTTTTTCTCTCAATTTCTGCCCTGGAGGCAGCTGCAACATGCAGCCTGGGCCCTGCAAAACCCACCCCGTTTGGTGTCCCTGCAGCTGAGCTGTCAGCCTGTGCCTTCCATTGGCTGCCCAGGCTGACACAGTGTCCTATTTCGGAGTTTGCCATCCTGCTTCCAAATGGCAGCTAAGAATTATGACTGTCCTCAAGTACCGTGTGGACATGGGAAGGTATTTGCCAGCTTCCCATGGAAAGGAGAGCAGCAAGCAATAGTCAGCTAGCATCACCAGGGGTAAGCACCGGGACAGACAGGTCTATTGCACTCGTCTAGAGGAGAGGTAGATGGTACTTTTAAAGAAAACACTGCAAAATAAATAAAATGCAAATATTGTTGAAGAAAGTATGTAAAATGAACCAGAAGACATAGCTTTCTTGGAAAAGATGAAATGCTAAAATTGATAAAATTAAAATTATGATACATTTTGAGTAAGACCAAACCAGTGATGCTTGGACTTCCCCAGAGTAGGGCATTACACTTTAGAGGGATTATTGTATTTCATTATGTACATATTTGAGCAGATATTATTTCATTTTATTAACATCACTATGCACTTAATGGATAGAAATTGAATAGTCTGATCATTTTCTGAGGCCTTGTCAACTAAAAATTGTCAATGTTCTGTAGTTTTTTCAGCTTAAAAAATGAATCATTTTAAATGTTGCTAATTGCTACTCAGAGATGCTCTGCTGAGAAATGTAGGAGGACATCATGATCATAATTTGTATATTGAATTTTCAAAACAGTGTTAGTGATTCTTACAAAACAAATACTGTTAACTTTCAACAGAAATGTAACTAAAGCATATGCTTGCATAACTAGTTTGTTATTGGCACTTGTATCTTAAACTCTATTGCATTATCTTGACAGGCTGTGATTTGTAAACTGAGTCTCTGGACTGATAGTAAAAAAACCTTAGTGAAATGGTTTATTTTCTTGCAACAAATGCGTGACAGAAGGTTGGAACAGATTTGTTTAATCTCAGTTTCCTAAAAGTTCTCCCTTGTAATCTAAGTCTCCTGGGACATACTTACGTACTGCAGAGCTGTTTGATTTTTGAGGGCACATGGCCATAGTCTGGAGCTGTAGAACATTTGGGGAAAATTATGTTCTAGAACAATTGCTCTCCAGGTATGTGGGCTTTGCCAAGCTGCTTCCTTGCTGCTAGGAGCCTGAGTTAGGCCTGACCCTGAAGGACACGAAGTCTGAGCTTTTATATTTCTCCAGTGCAACAAGCCTTTCACACTGGAGTGATTCTGTCTTGCAGCTGAGTATTTTCAAAGAATGCACATGCGTGGCATGCAGTTGACATATAGCTAGCCATACAGATAGAGAATAACAGGCTGATAGTGATTTGTCATCTTTAAAGTGCTTGTGTATTTTTTTTTGGCTTTTCTAATTGGAATTAGAATGACACAAGAGTAGTCTAAAAAAATGGGGACAATGGGCTAGGGAATGAAATTATACGAGCATTAATACCTTATGTAATGTAAAAAAAAATTAATGTAAAACTTTACAAAGTGAAGTTAAAAGGAGAAAATATGCAAGTATGTCTTGGGTGTGTGTACTAGTAAGGAAGAGAGTAAGATGATGTGATGGTAGTTTTCCCTCCCTGATTTCTTGTTACTGCATTGCCTGTATTTCTTTGTAGATGGATGATGACAGAATGGACTCCGTGTTCAAGGACATGTGGAAAAGGGACCCAGAACAGACAAGTAGCCTGCACGCAGCAGCTCAGAAATGGGACCCTGATCAGAGCTAGGGAAAGGGATTGCCTTGGGCCAAAGCCTGCTTCTGCACAGCGTTGTGAAGGCCAGGACTGCATGACTGTGTGGGAGGCAGGAGTCTGGTCCGAGGTGCTGTATTTATTTATAAAAATAGTTCGTAGTGATTATTTATACCTTACTATTTTCTGGAAATACGATTTTTTCAGTAGCAAGCATCACAGCTCAGCCTAATGATTTTCATGGTCCTCATGCAATGATTTGGCAAAGGGATCAGGGACTAAGAAAACCAACCATGTAGAACTGCTACATTTTACCTACTTAATGTCCTGGAACAGTTTCTTTTGGCCAGTTTTCAAGCACGTATAATCAATTATGTCCTGACTGTAGCAGTGGGTAACCAGGGGTAAGTGGAATTAAGGCCATTGCTTATCGGCTACTAGACCTTGGGTTCAGATTGGAACATCTCTGACATAGGTTTGTACCAATGGATGTTGATCAGCAGCCATTCTGCTTCAGAGAGGCTGTGAGAGGAGCTGCTTGCAAAGAAGGACATTTCCTTCCCTTCCTCTCTCTTCTCACCCCTTTTTCCAAGAACAGCACAAGCAGTGGGCGAAAGGGCTTACAAATAACGTAATTTTGCATACATTGCATCCCAAAGCATTGCTTTAGAATGTAATTATTATTCCAAAAGCTTTATTAATTTAAGATCTTTTAATGTGTATTTCCCTTTGACTTTCTTCTTCCTCTCAAAAGCTACACTACTTTAAAAATAATTGACTGTGGTGGAAGATGGGTGGTATTATCACTGCCATCTGGACAAGCTGAAATTTTTATGTGGAGCGTCTCTCTCTATTGGAAGAGCAAGGCAAATCTGATTACCTCCCATACCATAAGCTGTGCTATGGGTCCCTCTGGGTTCAAAATACAAATAACAGATACTGCATGTGGGTACAGTTCCTTCTTTGGACTCCTCTGCTCAGCAGCAGCCCTTGATACCCAAGGAAGAAAGAGCTAACACATAGGGAAAGTTTTCAAGGAGATAAGGGAAGTATATAGCAGCAGTTTTTTATTTGGTGCACAGAGGTTTATAATGCATGGGCTGGCTGTGAGAAGAATGGTATTCACTTACAGAGGCACAAGAAAGAAACCCAGATTGTTTAGTTGGTTTGTTTTCACTTGAGAGATGAGAAATAAGTAAGCATGTTTTTGTTGGAAGCAATAAATATTTTGAAGAGTGAGGTGTTTCCCATGGCCATTCCTACTATCACCATTATATTGGAAGCTAGCCATTACTGCTTCCTGCAGTTATAATCAGCTTGGCAAGGGAGAGTTTTGATCTGCAAGCAGTGGGATGATCAAAAGCAATGATAATGTTTTGAGAAGGAAATGGCATAATTTTTGGCAATATAAGTGGAAATGGTGGAAAAAAACATAGATTAAGACCTTCTGTCCAACTCAAAGAGAGTTTTCATATACTGTACATGCAGTGACTTTGAATTTTCAAATTCAGTCTGGATTCTTGCATAGTTTTAGAATATTTACTTTTCCATTTTACCTTTTTTCCCTCCCAAAATAAGTCTATTAGACACTAGTAGAATTTTTCTGAAGGTGCTTCATAACTTATTCCTATGAACATTATTTACATTTTCTTTCATTATATTTCCTTTCCTTCACAGAACAAAGATTGCCTATTATTTTCCGTATAATGTTTTGCATTCACTTCGTCATAACTTTTCAGATGTTTCCTTATCCAAAAGCCTAGAGTTTCCTTGAGCAAATATTTTTTGATCTAATTATATATTTTTAGCTGAAAATGCAACAATTATCATTCTGCCCCATAAGTATCTTTTGTTCATTTATTATTTTTTAACAAATCCAGTGTCTATGCAATTGAAGATTGGAAGTCAGGAAATCACTGAAGTCTTGAAATATTTATATTAGCCTGGCAAAAGGCATTAAAATGGGATAAAATGAGGCAACTATGACTTTTATAGAATCCTGAAAATTATCTTTTTCCAACAGTGCTCTGTAAAGTGTGGTAAGGGAGTACGGCATCGGACTGTGAGATGCACCAATCCCCGCAAGAAATGTGTTTTGTCCACAAGACCTAAAGAAGCAGAGGACTGTGAGGACTACTCCAAATGCTACATCTGGAGAATGGGAGACTGGTCTAAGGTGAGACATCCTCGATACTACTGCCCCACAGCATAATAAGTTTTGGACTTGGGGATACTGGTGGATAAAAAGTTGTACATGACCTTGCAATAGGCTGGGCAGCATCAAAAGAAACATGGCCAGTAGGTCAAGGGAGGTGATTCTGCTCCTCTACTCCACTCTGGTGAGACCCCACATGGAGTACTCTGTCCAGCTCTGGGGCCCTCAGCACAGGAAAGACATGGTCGTCTTGGAGCACATCCAGAAGACGGCCACAGAAATGATCAGAACAATGAAGCACCTCTGCTATGAGGACAGGCTGAGAGAGTTGGGGTTGTTTAGCCTGAAGGGGAGAAGGCTCCTGGAAGACCATACTTTAAGCCTTTCAGTACTTAAAGGGGACCTACAGAAAAGATTGAGAAAAACTTTTGGGGGGACCTCTTGTGATAGGACAAGGGGTAATGGCTTTAAAAAAAAAAGAAGGAAGATTTACACTAGATATAAGGAAGAAATTTTTTACAAAGAGGGTGGTGAAACACTGGCACAAGTTGCCCGGAGAGGGGATGGATGCCCCGTCCCTGGAAACATTCAAGGACAGGTTGGCTGGGGCTCTGAGCAACCTGATGTAGTTGAAGATGTCCCTGCTTATGGCAGGGGGCTTGGACTAGATGACCTTTAAAGGTCCCTTCCAACCCAAACTATTCTATGATTTTGCAATCTGAGTGCTTTGTAAGAATTGCTTCTATCGGAAGTTTAGGAATCTCCCAGTTGAGGGAATAATAAGGCTACAAAAAAAAACAACATCCAAAATCAAAACATGTAGTGACACCAAGACCACAGTAGAAGTAAAAATCAGAAATATGAAAAAAGTGTGAGATGAATCTTCAGTATAGTGCAAATCTGATGTAAATTTACTGTTGCCAGTAGGCAGGCAAGCAACTCCAGAAACTGCAGTTCACTCCAACCTTAACAGTTTGCACATTTCATTAATTTGTGTTTGCATTTTTTAATTTGTGTTTCCAATAAGTTACACTCTCCAGCTTTATAAGGAAGCACGTTTAACCTATTAAATTTCTACATAGACCACTTAATATCTAGGAACCATCTATTACTGTCTATTCTGAACACTCCACGTAGCTATCAGTACATTATTTCCTTGGCCTATGGGTTTTGCTTTCAGTGAAGTACATAAGCATAGGCCAAACTGTGACAGAAAATATTGGTTAGATTTGTGATTGAGTGTGTAATTGGGCTGGGACCTTGAACATCTGATACAGTTTTAAATATCCAAAACATGCTGAAATACTGAAATTGAACCTGAAGAGTCAAGGTTTTCTCATGCCATATTACAGACCACGCTTCAGCAGAAACTGTACTTTTTTTCCCTTGCTTCTCTTTGTAACTTTGCACACAACACTTCTACTTTCAGTGCCTAACATTGCAGCAGTTTTTAACTTGCTTGTATGGAGAAGTATTTAACGTATTTTTAGTTGTCTTTCATGTGATGTAACAGCTGGAAACAAGGACTAAAGCCAACAGTGTATCACTAGCCAGTCTTCCAAGAATTAGCTGCAAGTACTCTGTGGGCAACTACTGTTTCATAGAATTCTGCTTGGGACCTCCCATTTTATGATGATGGGGTACAAATTGTCACTCTCACATTAATATTTATTCCGTTTTCTTTACTCTTTTCACATTTGAAGGATAAAGGGTAGTGTCAAATAATTATTTTTTTCTAGTGGTGATCATTTTAAATATTTGGAAATATTTTGGAACATCTTCATAAAAACTGCAAGATAACCCCCCTACATTAGCTACTTCAAAAGCACAAACTAGTATAATTATTAATTTTTTTAACAACAGGAGCAACCACAGTAGCAGGCTTCCTTTTACAAGAAGATGTGTTTGGCAATGAAGTTTAGTATTTGCATTTCCGTACCACAGAACTGCAGTAAAAAGCTGCATCATTTATCATTAGCACCAGCAGGGAGTAGATAATGAAGAAATGACCATCTGCTTTGTTAGTTGAAGCAGTCATTCAAATTGGGTTGCTGAGGGTATGTGAGGATGCTCAGACAGTTACACTGTGTTCCCAGTGCCCTCTGGAGAAAAGACGACCTTTATTCTCTATTTCAGTACTTTTCAGAAACATCCATGTCATAGATGAATGTACTTCTTCCTGTTTAAAATTTGCTGACATCTTTTATGTTCTGCTGTTCTCCTGCTGTCAAAGCTGTAACACTGTCACCTAAATTGTACTTTAAACTTCAAAATCAGAAGATGAGGAAATATTTCATATGGAATTGACAAAACCTTTTGTACAGTTAACTTACAGCCTGACTGTGCAGCTGAGATTTTCCAAGATTTATGCTAAAAAATAGATACTTAAATTTCTCTACAGAGACATGAGTTCAATTTAAAATATACTTGGATTTCCTTTTTTTTTTTCCCTGTTACTGTTCTGTTCCATTGCTAGAGTACATAGCAACATGAAGTCATGGCATACATGTTAATATGTCTGCAATGGGGGAAACAAATGGAAAGCTCAGATAAATGTTAATCTTTGCTCACTGTTTGTTTCTAACTTAGAGGTTCAGTGCAGCCTTCTGTGTTCACTGTTTTTACTCTTTAGGATCGTTCTTGACATTGACAGAAGGTTGTTCCTTTGAGCAGAGCCAAGTTCCTCCAAGCTAATGCCAAGACTTGGCTTGAAAAATTTAAATGACGCTTCTCACACATTGAAACAAGAGGCTTAATGTGATCCTTATTGGCTTTGCTGTTCCCCTTGAACTCCTAAGGCATAATTTTAAATGAAGCTTGAATTGGACCATTACTGAGAAGATAACATTATTAATAAGCATAGTAGTGCTGTAATAGAGTTATTTTTTTTTAGACGTACAGTCACATAGAGATCAAATAATTCTTCTGCTCAATGTTTTAACAATAATACCAAGATCAAAGAAATTTTACCAAAATTGCAAGCTCCAATAGGTCAATAAACACATCAATCCTTCTAAAACTCTGAATTAATTTAAAAGAATGCTGTATAACCTGGACTGTATGGAGCATTAAACTCCATAATAGCTCTTAAGTCAGCAAGGTGGCTCAATATGCTAAACGTTACTGTTCTTAACATCAGTTGGGCTCTGTGCCTGCCCTCATGAGGAAAACGAGTATGATGAGAAAGCAAAGAATAAAAGCTTAAACTGAGCTTCTGGAGCCAGCACCTAATAATGTTACCCAATTACATTGTGTTTTCTCAGTGAATGCTGTCCTTGGAATACCATTCTTAACAATGTAAAAGTGACCCTCAGATGAGAAAAGCTCATAGCTTATAGCACCAGTTAGTGTGAGGCGTAGCTCAGTCTTACTAGAAGCAGTGTCCTTTACTAAACTGCCCATTGCCTCCCATTTCAAGGCTATACAAGGACAGGGTCATGCTCAGAAGAATAAACAAGTAGACAGGGGAGAGGCAAAATTAAATGAGTATGAACTCCACGTTTGCACACCTTCCTGGCTTACTAGAGAAGTTCACATCATTGTAGAAGTCATTCTCCAAAAAAGACTTAAATGTCAACAGCATAGGGCACTTGAAGGCTGACAGGTCTAGGATACTTTATGTAAAAATTTGTGTATATTTGGGTTTTGTATTATCTAGAATTTTGAGAAAATTGGTGGAATAAATGAAGCATGAGAGGCATGATGAATTTTGGAAGGGAGAATAATTTGGAGATTAGGTTTTGAAAATAATAATTTAAAGATTAAGTTTGACATGATACACCAGAAATGTTTGGAGAGGTTCAGCAGAGGATAATAGGATCAAACCAGTGGCTAACAGAGTAGAATTTAGGAGCAGCCATTTCTAGATGTGAAAAGATAAAAAGTATGCGTATATAGGAGACCAGAGAAAATAATATGGTGTAAATTCTAAAAAGAAGTTTGGCTATGGAGGCTGGAAAGAGGATGCATTCAGTAGAAACCAAAGAAGCAGCAGCAGCAGAATTTGTAAATGGTATTTTTGTATTGGAGCAGAGATGCAGAGGAGTTAAATATGACATCTGGGATAATGGTCCCAATGGTTGGGATGGAGTTTGCTTTGTTCACCTGAAGAAGCAAATGGGGAACAAAGGTTAATCTGCTAATTTTTTTCCAGTGAGTCTGAAAGGACATTTGAAACAACTGCTGGGTTTTTACACCAATCAGCCCCAGAATTTATGGCGTATTCCCAATTATTTATTTAAGACAGTACATGCAGCGCTGTAGACTCAAATAGATTCAACTATCTTGGTCTCCTTCAATTAAAAAAAGTAGAATTTGAATAATATTAATGTTACAGTTTTACTGACAAGGTAATTAGCCTGGGTTTTATTCTTTGGTTCCTCATCCAAAACTGTTAGCTTTTTTAGATTCCGGGAATGGAAGAGTGTTGGCCATGAGTCAAAATATGACACTATTAATAGATTTATGGACAAAGAAATGATGTGACTTTTGTGAAATAATAGAAATCAAAATAATACTGGCATCACGTTGATAACTTTTATATTGACTTAATTATACGGTAAGTTTCCAGCAAATGGGGTATGTCTTTTTTTCAGAAATGAAGTATGAGCAAATCATATGGAAGATGTCAATATAATGAAATGAGAGTGGGAAATCTTTTGTACCTTTCTAACCAATCCCATAATATTAACATCATTTTTTTCAGATAAAGTTGGTTTGTTGGGTTTTTTTAATAGATCAATATACTGTATTATTTTGCCTGGAATAAATGTAATGTCACAGTAGTTTCTAGAAAAATAGAACAAGACATAATAATAGGCAAAAGCACTAATAAGACTGGAAAGGATTTTAAAAGTAAACATTACCCATTTTGCGCACACACAAAATCACACATAAATCCGAAATTCTGGTATCTGTATCTCACTTAGATCTACTGGGGCATCTTTGCTGATTTTCTGCTATAAGCCCCTTTAGGATAAGCAGAGTTTTTAGGAATGCCAAACAGGAATCAAAAGGCACAATCAAGTTATAGGTGGATGTTCTGTTGTCTCTTGAATTGCATTATCTTAGTGGGGTTATATTAGAAAAAAGTTGTTGTGGACCACCAGTAGTTCCCATCAGAATTGGCCCCCATATAAAAAGAAAACAAAACTGAACAAGAACAGAAGAAGCTTACAGTTCCTGCTGAAAGATGCCTGCAGTCTTTTCTGACAACTGACATAGTAGGGGGAGAGCCATATAAGAAAACAGATAATGAAAAGGAAAACAAAAGAAAAACAGTTTAAATCCACCTGATAGCAGCTACTCTTTTTTTTTTCTCCTGTGCATCCTAGGAGAGGGTCTCAAGCAGAAGGTACAGCCTTTATACATTTGTTTTGTGTGTTCTCTTCAAGAAGTAAACAAGTGGATGCCCATAACAACCTTCTCAAGGAGTACAAGAGAAGGTATAATCCAAAAGGCAAGAGAACAGGTGAAAAAAACCCAACCCTCATAGCTAGAAGAGGGTGCCTGGAAGTTGGCAGCATGTAGCAGAGGCAAATACGGCCCCATACTTAAGCGTGTCTGTACAGCCACAGTTTCATTCCACGATGTACAGCGTGCAGCAGGGTGTCGTCAGGAGGAGTGGTATGTGGAAAGAGAGGATTCATTTACACAGCCACTGTTGTGGCCTGTCTGAGAAAGAAGAGGGTAACAGCGATGAGTCCAGCAATTGTATGCAATTGCTCTGTACTGTGCTGATTTTAAGGAGGGGTTTCGAGGGAAGCATGCAGAGATGCATGCTAGGGACACAAATCAGTAGTGAAAAGGTGAACTTCTAAGTCACTTTCATAAACATTAACAGTTAGAGGAATTCTGGGAAATTCCAAAAGAAAGGGAGGTCTGAAATACACCTGCAAGCTGAATTTTTCTTATTCCCTGATAGTAGAAGTAAAAATATAAAAGTACTGCTAAAACAGACAATTGAGACCTTTATAAATAAATGACATTTTCTTCCACAATGGTTAAGAACTATATACTGTTAGTATGCAGTCATAGCCTTTGAACCTTTGGGCAGCTGTACAAATTTTCTGGGTGCTCCTTCCAGCCATATCTTCTGTGGTTCTACAGATGGCCTGAAACCATAGGTATCATCCAAGCAGTCTGGCTGCTGTTTGCCTGACCAGTGTTTGGCAGTCCTTAAAATGGACAGGTATGATTGATTAGAGTCTGGCTCACTGGTCTGAGAAAGATGGGGCTGTATCATCAAAGCAGACTTTTAGTGAAGCGGAAATTGGTGTGTCAGCATGAATTTCAAAAAACTTTTCACTAGACAACGTAGCCCATTTTATCTAAAGTTGAATAGACTGTGGGTACCCATGATCTGTATTTTGCTGTTTTCTGTTGTTGACAAATAACTGTCCCTTTAGCTTCTGTAATTACCTTCTGTACTGGCAGCTTGTCTAGCTGTTTATTGAATTGCCAGATTTGGCAATCAGGCATTGCCCAAAAGGATAAATAGCTGTGATAGATATTTTAGTGGTATATCGGGTTCAGAGATCCACGGCATCTGCTGAGCTTTGTGATCTGACACCTTTCTTTCCATACAAATGACTGACTTTAAAGAAATTACTCTTCCTACAGCCTTACAGAAAAGTGACAGTGTGGGTATTTGGCAGTCTGAAAAGTGCTGATATTGTCTGTTAACATGAATAGCCTTTTTCAGGTGTGGTGAACAGAGTCAGTAATCTGGAATCCAAAACCTGCATATATCAGATTTCCAAAATGCTAATTTATAACAAATTTTTTTGTCATTTAAAATTTCCAAAAATCATCTTGGACTATATGTAATGAGGTAAAAAATTTGAATGTCTAGAATGGTAAGAATATTTTTCAGGCATTCTTTAAAATTAAAAATTGATTTCTTCAGCTTCCCAAAATTAAGCTGAAATGTTTTCATGAGAAGTGGATGGGTCAACAAGATGCTGTCAACTGGATAAGCTCTTGAAATAGCTTTTTTTGGACCAACTAGGTGAAAGGCTCCTTGAAATGTTGCAGAGTAATGCAAAGGTATGGTTTCAGAGAGAACATTTGGTTAAACTGTTAAACGTCATGGTTTAACGTCTTCACAAACAGAAAATCATACGTGTACATTTGTATTACATTAGAATTTGATACTGGATCTTATTTTTAAAAAGGAGATGGGGATTGACTTCAAGGGGAAAAAAAAGAATTATAAACCAGAAATCTAGAATTAGAAAAAAAAAAAAACCCAAACCACCTTAGCTATAATTATTAGAGCTAGAAGTACAAGTAGGATGCCTTTGAATAATTGTTAAGTGTTTCTGCTACAGAGAAGATAGCAGGAACCCACTTGCTTGTGCTGAGGCTTACTCAGTGCTGTCTTTCAACATTTGGACATGATCTCTTGGAGCAAAAAAGGCCAGGTGAAGGAGGTGCCTTCTAGCAGGAGATGTGTCATGCAGCTACAAAGGCAGAAGTCATAAAGGACAGCAGTAGTAGTCTATAGTGAGCCTTATAGTGCCAGGCCAGGCATTACTGCTGCATACATATGCATATAAGCATAGATTTAAATAAAGGAAGACATTCTTGGAAATTGCTGACTATAAGCAATGTCCTATATCCAGGAATTTGTCATGTGCTTTCCCAGAAATGCCTACCAATTTTTTTTTGAGGGCTGCTGGGATCTTTGAACAACGAGTCTTCTGGAAGGATAGGTGAGTAATTCAGCAGGTAGATGACTGGTACCTTACCAGTGAAATCTTTAACACTCTACTACACAACCATTACAATGCAGAACTTCATAGCCCAACTCACAGAATGTGTATCCCAGAGTACTCTTCTGAATGAGGAAGAGCAATAACACTCAGCATCCCTTCAGTGTCCTTGTGCTGATTTCTTGCTCAATGTGCAGTAATTCTTGCTCAGTCAGGCCTGGTCTAAAAAGATTATTCTCAAAAAAATTTTATAAGGCAGGGACTAACTACACTATCAGAATTTCAGTGTCCTAAGAAGCTATGCTGAATTTATATCCAAAAAATAACACCACATAACATCACAAGTCAGTAAGAAAGGAGCAAGTGGGATTAGAAGTAACATCGTATGGCAAAGAGGGGACAAGACAATCAAAAGCAGCAACTTCTGTTTTATCTTCTCAGGCTGTCATTTAACTGAAATGAATGTGTTGTATATGTACAGCCCATCCCACGTAAGGTTCTCCGGTTTCTTTACAATTAGTGATTATGTACCTCTACGTACTATCTCAGTATACAAACTGGAAAACATTACAGTCTGTCTAACTTTTCATGGCTGGTCCTACAGTTTGGAGGAGAACGCCAGTCTTCTGATATTTTGGATGACCTATCTTTTGAGCGTACGCCTTTGCTGCATGTTCATTACTCTGTTTTCTCTCTTAATGATCTGTCTTGCTTTTCCTTAGTGATACGTATTGGGCAAATCATTTCATCGGTCAGTTCACGAAAATGCCTAGATTTTTTCTTTGATGGCTGACAAGTCATTCCAAAACTGTCAATGTGTGCAGGAAAATTCAATTATTCACTCCAGTGCTGAGACTCAGTCCAGTAGGCGTTCTTTTGTCTGTTGTATCTCCATCTCTAAGATCATCTCTATCTCTTTCCAAATGTTTTCCTCAGCATCTCTGTGATCTGCCAACATGTAACTCATTTAGCCAGCTCATTTGAGTTTTGTTAGAATTTATGTAATCCTTCTGCTCTTGTGGGATCTAGTTGGGTTTTGTCTGTTTTTTTCTATCGTACATTTTTTTTATCCTATCTTTTATGCAGTTACCGTAAATAATACTGCCTCAGGTGTTCATTCTTGTAATAAGCTTTATCTTCTATGAACTTACTCTGTCACAAACACGTTTATCATTATTTTTTGTTACTTTGTTTTAATCTGTGGGATTCTCACATTTTACTGTTTTCTAATAGCTCGTAACTAGTTACTAGCTGAAAATACTTCAAAAATAAAATTAATAAATAATTCTTGAAAAATTATTTTTAAATAATTGTTTCAAATTAAACTCTGTGATTTCTGACTGGCAAGAGAGAATCAGAATAGCAATGTAACATTATTCATTTACCAGTTTTAAAGAATTACAGGGAATATTACATATTTTAAAAATATTTTTAAATACTGCAAGACAGATTTACTCTTCTGCTTTATCTGTGCTGTTTCAGGCTGTTCATAGATTTATGTTTAATCTTCACAGTTCACTCATCTAATCATTCCACTAATACTTCCAATAACGTTGACATAAAACAGGAGTTCACCTAAAAGTAATGATTATTCTTTGGTCAGTTTATCACAGGATCACAACTCAGCTAGGTCAACATTGTCTATCTTCTGGCCCTCTTATAGTTCCCTCAGGACAGTCATGCTTTTGGTGACCTCATCATACATAATGAAAGTGTTAGAGTTCAGTATGGTTTTCCTACTAATAAAGCAGTTAGAATCATTTTCTGGAAATCCACTTTCTTCCAATGAAGAATGTGTTTAGACATTTTGAAGAGACAATTAACCAGTTTAAAAGAACCCTGGAAGGGTTTTTTTATAATTGTAAGTTATTTTTCTACTAATTTTTTTCTGTTTCTCTTTTAAGGTTTTTATTTCAAAAGTAATGACGTGCATGTAGAATCATGGTATTTCAGTTTGAAAAAAAAGTTTCCTCATAAACTCTCAATTTGTTGTGGGGTTTTGGGGTATTTTGTTTTGTTTTTTTTTTAATGTCTCTCATATCCATTTAGCTGAGTTACCTCTTCACTTCAGATCTTTATGATTTAAAATTTGGAAGATATAGTGGAAGTAAAGTCATTGTTAGGGATAAGCTCTTTCTTTTACTTATAATACTACTGGAGAAACTTCAGAGTGCTACATAGAGTGATGCTATTTAAAGGCAAATACTTCGGGGGTTTTTTTGTGGTACAAACCAGTTTTTGACATGTAGATAAAATAGTAGAAATTTTGAAGAGAAAGGGGTTTCTTGGAGGGTTTTTTCCCCTCCTGTGACATTTCCTTTGTCTTTAATGGGTTCTTTGAATTGTGTTTTCATTAGAAATACCATAATCCTTTAATTACATTTTTGTGTTGATGAGCTGTGCTTTTCCCCGGAAAGTTTTCTACAGAGCAGCAGGCCAGCATTGTGATATATGCTGTGATATATATATATATAAATTATATCTTCAAAAGCTAATATTTCAAATTCTTTTTAAGACTTCATTTTCATCAGTCCAGAATTACATACTCCAATTAATTTCATTGGAAATTGATAAAGGTAATCATGACATCATCAAATCTAACTGTTCCCAGATTTTTGTTTGCATGTTTGATAGTTAAAATGAATGGAAAGTGATCTCCTGCCAAAATGCCATGCGGTTATATCTCAGATATGAAAGCGTGAGATATAATAATGTCATATTCATCACTAAGCACTAATGGCAGTAATATATACAGTATGCCATATAAAGGATTGTTTACGAAGTGTTGGCAGTATAATATTGAGTTTAATCCTCTAAGTGTGAATCCTCTTACAAAGTTATGAGTAAAACCAACTTTATCACATGGCTCTAACAAGTAATTGTCTCCCAGTGTCTTTGCTGACATACTTTTAAAATAACATACAGCCTTAGGCAAACCTTTACTATCTTTAGAATTGATAAAATATCCATAAAGATGTTGGAAACAAGCGATAGTTCTGTAAAAGTGTTGTTGACTGGAGTTGTTTGTTTCCTTGGCTGGAGGGTAAAGATCCTAAAGAAGTGGTGCTCATGAAGTTTGCTTTCACGTCCCTCAGCTCAGATTATCACAACCATCACACTTCTATTTTATCAAAAAAATTAAGTTGACTATTTGGTTTTAGCTTTGTATCTCTTTTGTCTTTAAAAACTATGAAGGAGAAATACAATTTACAGAACTGGAGAAATAAAATCTAAGGCTTAACAACACTGAGAAGCATGGAAATAATTTTATGGGTGTCCTACAGATCTGTAAATTGTAATGGTCTTCAGTCCATTTAGAGAGTGTATCACATTTAAGCTTAAGCAGGGCTACACATTTTGCTACACCTTTATCTGAAAAAAAGAGATAATAATGCTGTGGTGAAACTATTGGCTTGAGTTTGGATCAATTGCCTAAAGAAACATGGCTTCCTGTATCTGTTACGGTATTACAGTTTTTGTCCATGCTTTGACATAGATTGTGAGAGAAAAATACTAATACATTGCTTAATTTGGGGGAGGAAAAGAGAGGCTGTAATACAGTCTGGTTTTTTTATGGATCAGGACTCCAGGTTGTCATATGTGGAATTTTTGCAGTTTAATGCTGAAGTTTAGTCTTCACTTTTAAGTTTTTAGGAACATTTCTCTCAGTATTTTTTTTTAAATAATACAATCATAATCAGATTTATGTTTGTACAGAAAAGGAAAATCTTCATAACAAAGGCTTTTAAGTCAATATAAAGCTGGTGGAAGAATCCACCAGAAAAAATACCCTTCCTTTTGCTCTTTTTCTGGTTCCAGAGGGATACAAATCTATCCTGTGTGCCATATGAGAAAACTTTTTAGTCTTGCAAAAAAATTTCCCTTCAAAATTCAAGGGTCTTCTAATAGTCCTGTAAGAAGTATATTACAGCATCAGCCTTCCCTGAGCTTGAGAAGATTCTTGTCCCACCAGTACTTCTCTAAGCAGGCTTCCTAAATGAACAAGTAAGTCCAACCATACTAAAAAACCAAAATAGTTTTATTGAGATAATCAGGATTTTTAAATCATGAAGTGAGTGACAGTGTTTCACTAGTTTATCCAAGAAACAAATTGTGAAACTGAACGTGGGTATCAAATATAGACAGGTGATGAGGGTTTCCTCTGTAGGTACCCTATCTCTAGCCCAACTTATCCAAGGTGAGCTGAGGCTCTTTTTGTCTTACTTTAAAATCTTACCTGTTTTGAACAGTTATCCAGTACTAGTTCTTACGCCAGAAAGAAGAGCTAGAAAGAAAAAGGTGGGGCAGGGGCAGGGGGGTGGAATATAAGGGAGAGCAGAAGAAAAATAAAAAGGAGCAAAATAAAACTAATAAGGACAACTCAAAATTGCTAAACTTAGGAGAGACCGACAGCAATTTTTTTTCAGCTAAACTTAGCACAAGTTCTGAATTTTAAATTTGGCATTCACACACTGAGGTGTTGGGTGTGTCAGAAATGAGAGAGGCAGAAAGACCTTCCTGGAAATGATGTATGGGAGAACTCAGACTCCATCTTATGTTTGCTCCATTAGTGCCTCTTTTTGTATTAGTTACACTGTTCACAAATTCTTTTATTTAAAAAAAAAAAGTGCTTAAATAAACTGCAGATTATTTGTTTTATTTATTAATCTTTAAGAATGTTACTAAACTCAGTATAAAGCCTTTGTTGAAAATAAATGCACCACTTTTATCTACTCCCTGCCTTCAAAAGCAAACTTCATAAAAACATATCATTCATTAAAAGATTGCAAGCATGTAAGCAAATATGAATCCTGTTGCTAAAGTCAGATATCCTTGTTTTACACTCACTTTATGAAAAGGTTGAAATCGCTTAAATGCTGGAACTGATGAACCTATACATAAATGATTAGGAATGCTCTGCTAATAATTTCCAATGGAACTCATCACCGAGTTTCCTTATGAGCACATCGCTCTCCACTTAGAATGCTACTTAGACTTGTAAAAACCTTTTATTGAACAATCAGTTTATTCCTGAAAATAAATTGTCCAAGTCAATTCTGTTAATATTGTCACAGATTGGGTTTTTCATTGTGTATTGTATCAGCCTCTGCAGTGATTGCCTGTTGCGTTGGCAGAAAGATGCATTTTGACCGTTACTGTCTGCCAGTGACAATTTTTCCCTTAATTTAGGAATTCCTACTTCTTATGAAGGCCAGCTGGAAGCAGCTAAGGCATTACAGCACCTTCCTCAGCTGTTGGCCTTGGGAATATGTATTCTCTCCAGAATATATATCTTTGGCAGGGAACAGAAAGAAGGAATCTTGGGTAACGGGTGTGCATGCCAAGTGTAAGGATTGTTATATTTAACGCCTAAGATTCTGTCCTTGAAATTGTGTCTAAAAGAAGTTCAAAAGTAGGACAAAATTCAAACAGAGTGGGTAGATTTTATTTGAAAGAAAGAAAAACTTTAAAAAAAATAGCTGTTAACTATATTTATCCAGGAATTTTTTTTAATCTTTAACAGGAATGTTTTACATGTCTTGCTGCTTGAACGGTTTTACAGTACCTTTAGGACTGTGTCCAAAATGCACAGATTAACAGCCACATAAAAAACCTCTGGCTACATATTAGAACATTTAGTCTAAACTTACAAACACAGTTATCCTACGGGGATTTTTGCTAATCAGCTACATGGCCTTAAAGTGTAGGTCATCTGAACAGTTAGAAGTAAAATATAATTAACCGCCACAAAAGTAAAGTAAAGCATGTGCAAGAGTGACATTTGGAAGGTGGAGGGGGTGGGAAGAAGACCTACAGAAAAGTATTCTGCATTCACTAGTAATAAAAGCTATGGGTTGAAATTAATCCGAGATCTGCTGAATTAATACAAATGTCTACAGATTGGTTTGAAGTGGGCATTATCTGTAAATTTTATCTACATAAGATTTATACTATTGTATATATTTATATATAAAATCATGGAATATACAAGCAGTTTTGACACATAGATTCATTTCTGATTAAATTCGCTGCTTAATAACATATTTTTTGGTTCCTGTAAGTTGAAACTTTTCTTACAGTTTTAAACACAGAACCTCCGGAAGCATACAGAAGCTATTCAGCTTTAGCTACATACCACAAGTGCTACCTAAAATGCGACACCTGCAGATCCAGTGAGAGGTATTTGCCTCAGGTTGAATATTTTCAGTAAGAGAAAACCAAAAAGTGAAGCAAGCTTAGGAGACAGTTTTGGAAGAGTCTGCTTCAGCTAGAATGTATGCATGCATATGCAGTAAAATGAGTATGAAAAGGAGGGTCAGAGCTGTTGCTCTGAGTGGCCTCTAACTGGTTTGCAGAAGTTGAGGTGTCTCCTAAAGAGACTGGACCAAGTCCATACGTTTGCAGAGTGAAAAAGAAAAATATCATGGATACCTTTTATCCTCCAATATTCAGTGGCTGCTCTCAATTACACTAGCAGTTGTCTGGTGCGTATGCAGCACAAATTCAGGTTTAAGACCACTTCATGGAGGTAAACAGAAATCTCAGTATTTGCCTGTGTAGCTAGCATATGTACTATTCAAGACAATGTTTGAAGTATGTTTTCCCTAATTTTGTGCAAATAGCAATGGGTTGTCTGAAATTTTTCATTTTCTTTTCAAGTGCTTTGAAAATTACTAAAAATAGTTCTTTTGCCTTGTGTGGATCCTCTCCATGTGTAAATTTTGGTAATAAAGACCCTATTTCATACTGCTTTGAGTGTGAGATAATACAGATATGGTTAAGTGATATTATTTTGTTCTGGCCTCCAAACAGTAGAATTCTTAGCTCTGAAGTCAGACACCACTGCTGCTGATGATGTGTGAACAGGGAAGAGCACAGCTTGACAATCAGATCCCTGCTTGATTTTAAAACACTAGTGGTCTGGAAAAAACTCGCTTTACTTGTAAACTGATCAGGCTGGCTTTGAAAGCTTTGGATTGCAAATCAGTGTGATAGCCCTGCCTCTTCACAGCTTTCCCCAAACATCTTTCAAGCTTTATAAAAATTTTATAAGAATATATGCAAAGATAAAAATTAGCACATTTCTGTGAAAAGAAGATAAAACAGAAGGCAAATTTCATATTTTATTTCCTTGCTTTGCCACATATTTCCTATATTAACTGAGGCATTTTATGTTATCATTCTTTAGTGTTGGTTTCTTCCTCTAAAGTTGGGATGTTAATAAGTAGGTCATGCAAAACTAAAATTGTTTGCAAGGTATATACCTCTTTGGCTAGAAAACTGGATTGTAACGCTTCATAAAGCTCTTTGAAGTGTCTCACAAAAGCTCAGTCATTAGAGGGATGCTAGATCAACAATCAAGATTTTAATGCCAAAAATCTTTCCAAATTCTGCATAGAAACTCAGGGCCTAGACAACAACTAGGCGAGAGAGAGGTATCTCTCTGCGTGTTGTGCGTTGTCTCAGCTGCAGTCACGGGAGGCTTTCGGGCCAGAGCTCATTCGATATAGAGAATTTCACTGAATTTCACTGATTTTTAGAGTTGGAAGGGACCATAGAGATCATCTAGTCCAACTCTCCTGCCAAAGCAGGACCACCCAGAGCATGTCAGAAGAGGTGACTCCTGCCAGAGTGCTCTCCACAAAGGCACCCGCATACGTGAATTGTTATGCATTATGCACCATTGGAGCCCATTTTTGTCAGCAGAAGTCCAGTGTTTTCAAATCCCATTCTCCTTTCCCGTGCTCCAGATGGCTCCGTGGCATCTACTTGTTTTAGGAAAACCAAAGTTTAAGGGCAGATAGATTGTTTTTAGGGTATCTTATGTACCAGATCCTCCTGCCTGTCTTGTCCTCCTTCTCTGTAACTGATAAAAGAAGATACATACATACTACAGGGTCACACATACTCTTACCTTTGGTTAATAAACATGCAAGTGTTTTACTGAAGGGAAAAAAATACAATACTGTGTGCAAAATTACTCTAAATAAGGACCATTGTGATGATCTTCAAAGATTATCTTCATTTTATTGCCTTCATCATATTTTCTTCATTGTATTACCTTCATCTTTCCTTCATTCTCAGGTTTTGCAGATTTTTGTGTTGCTGTGAGATTTGTTTTTTTTTTTTTTTAATTTGCTATTCCATTGTCTCATTTGCTATTCCATTAAAGTATTCCAAAGATAAATCTCTTTGAAACTATAGAGAGAGGAATCCAAGAAGCAGCTGGAATTTTGGCAAGATTAAGATTGATGTTCTGGCTGATGTTGGTGATTAAATTTGGATATGTACATGTGTGATTATACATGTTTACCATGTGCATAATGTTGGCCTTTATAAGAAGCCAGATTATGTTTAGCTGCACAGGGAAAAGGCAGAGAATTCAGGAAAAGTAATTCTGTTGAGAGGCTTTTTCTCATGCAACCTGAAAGCAGTATACAAAATTCAAAGTTCATTACAGACTTCTGCTTTGAAGAGACTTCAGTACTAGCTGGATTTGCACCTGTAAACAGTATATTGGTTCATATTTTAAGCTGTGGTTGCTGTTATGTATGCATAATTGAATGTCTTCTCATTCCTTGGCTCATGCACGCTGTATCTGATAAACTTTGCAAGAAATTAGAGTTCTTTATTGACTTTTTGGAGTTATTCCTGATGTACACCACTGAGAATAGAAGCAAAATCAAGTTCACTTGCTGCCTTTATATAATGCCAGTGTTTGATTTCATGTGGTTACAAGCTGAAGTGTGCTTTGGATCTTGCTTAGTCCTTATGAAAATACCCTTCCAGTGTATGTCCTAGTCTCTTGTACCTCTCTTGCAGTCTCATGAGTCCAAAAGACATGAGTCTTACCCCTGTTAATTTACATATTTGGGTGCAAACCTTCTATTTCCTATTTGGCATGTGTAAATCCTTCCTCCAGCTAATAGTGTTCAAAATGTCACTCAAAAGCACATAGATAATAAAACTAAAGGGTAAAAAAAAGCTTAGGTTGTTTCCTACACTCAAAATTTATTCTTGCTTTGCAGAAGACTATACCTCTTCATCTCCATCTTGAGACAGGATGGTTGGGAAACCTTTTTTGTTATAGCACCCTCTCCTTGTCTTTCTCTCTCATTTCACCATTTTTTCAGCTGCTTCTTGAATTTTCCTGAGGAAACATGTTCTGAATGTTTACATAATTAATATTTTTTAGGACAAAAGTATTTTCGGGATTAGGTGGATGGTAGTGGCATAAATTTTCAGCCAGTGCTTGTAACATTCATTGCAAGAAATTGATTAATACTTGAGTATGTCCTTTATAGTAAATTTCCCCCAAACTTAATGAAATTTATGGGTACTTGAGTCAAAATCATTAGCAGGTAGGAGCAAATTGCAATATATGATTTTTGAATGAATGTGTAGTTAAAGCAATAGGTCATATGTCAGTGGATGCAAAAATAATTCATGCCCTGTTAAATTTTGTTCACAAAAAGTCAGCAAAGAGGAAAGAATGTATCTTGTTGGTTTGCAATAGGTTTTGTATGCATCTTTACAGCACTGCCCAAGTTTTCATTCTAATATGTTACTGTGATAGAAGTAGAACGTTACCATCGTTACACTGCTCAGCTGTTTTATTTTCTGACCTCATTCTCTGTGGAAACAAGATGGGAAGGTTGATTACAGGCCAGGCAGTATGTCTCACGTTGTATGTTTCATTTGGGGGACACATGAAAACATCAAGTTGTGATAAAAAGACAAGAGATGGACACTCTGCTGAGTAGAAAGAGCACTTCTGCACTGGCAGGAGTAATGGCTTAATTAAAAATGCTTCACTCTGTCAGTGTCTGTGAGCATTTTCTTTTTTTCCATCACTCTCACCTCAAGTAAGAGTAAATTAGGATACAGATAGAGAACAGCCCCTGCTTGCTTTAGGACATTGCTGCGTTTCAGTTTTATCACAGGGTCTATAAAATGGACCTTGACAGCAACAGGATGCTGGAATCGGTCCTTCAATCAATACTGCCAGCCAATTTATTTGTGCTTTTTAAATTGATTTTCATTTAGCTAACGGAATGGAAAGCAAAAATCTTGGAGTGCTGACAACTGAAGGAGCAGCCACTGACTTCACGTGGAGAGGCATCTCACCTTCATGTTTACGGGCAAAAACACCTTTCCAATGAATGTGTGTCTTCTGTGTGTTCCAGTGCTCTGTGACCTGTGGCAAAGGGATGCAGTCCCGAGTCATCCAGTGCATGCACAAGATCACGGGAAGGCATGGCAATGAATGCTTTTCCTCAGAAAAGCCTGCAGCCTACAGACCCTGTCATCTCCACGCCTGCAATGAGAAAATTAATGTCAACACCATAACATCACCCAGGTTAGGTAAGCAGTCAAAATGTGGAAATCTCTGTTTAGTTCTTTCTCTCCATAGGGTAATGATGATCCCAGTTTAAAACAGAGGGCTAGGACTGAGGAAATGTAAATTCTGTATGGAGACTCATCTCTCTGCCTCAGTTTTCCAGTATGTACGTTAGAGACCATATGTCAGAATGGTGAAGGGTTTTGTTATCCAAGGAAGGACCATATTATGGAACTGTATGATATATGGACACAAAACATCTGAGATGAAAACATGTTTCTATATAATGGAGACATTATAAACATATTATATATGTTTATATATATTTGTCCACTCAATTTTATCAGGCATTTCTAAAGTTAGAAAATATCTTGTTTTCTCTTTAAGAGCTCTGCAAGCTGTGTTCTCATGATATTTGTGAGATCAAGGAAGCTCTTATTTGTTCCTCAAATACAAAGAGCTCTTTCCATTTGTCTTTAGTTCAAGTGTCTACAGCCTGTGCCTGATGGATTAGGACTTGTGAAAGAAAATTACTAACATGAAGAGATCTGCAGCTCCTGGAGGAACTCAGTTCTCTATTGGTCTTACAGAAATTATGTTACTGTAGAACTACAGAACTGTTATTTCTGTTAATTGTTAATGCCTGGTTATTGATGATGGTCTTACCGTTAGCTCCCCAAATTGTTCATCTGCTTCTTAAGCTTGCTGTAAGATAGCATACCCTTTCCAGATAATTTTCCAGAGCCCTTGTTAAGATAAACCCTCCTGTCAAATAGATTACTCCTGCATGGAAAGCAAATCCAGCTTTTCAGGTTGTATGCAATCCTTCCTTTAAGTCAGTGACGGCTGTTTCTCTTTGAAGTTCTTAACCCTTAAACATTCCTGTGTATCGGTTTGCTGGATGAGATGGCAGCTGTTGCTTATGGCCCTCTCCTCTGCTATGTCATTGTTGTAAGATTGCCCTTTGTACTTTATCTTTCTTTCTTCAAGTGATCTCTCAGAAGCAAGAGGCCATCACTCTTTCACTGACTTGCTCCCTCTGGTGAGGTATAAGCAGCTTTCTGTCACAGAATAAAGTCAATCACAGTTTCACAGAAAAAATGCAGTGTCAGATTCATTAAAATTTGACTTAATGTGGACTGCAGAAAAAAAGATTGGGCTATGTTACCCTCATGGAATGGATTATGTAGCACTGATGTTTGTAATCTACAGGTGAATCTCATCCAGCTAGAGTCGGAATCCAATCCAGTAGAAACATTAACATTTCCAAAATACATAATGCAATGCTTCTCTTGAATATATTGGTCATTTTGGACTCCAGTTCTATTCCTATTATGCAGTACGGATCCCCTGGATTTGGGGGTACAACTAGTAAAAGTCATGTAGATTGCACCATCTCTACTCTTCTATAAATATGCTCTCAGTTTCTCTTTCCCTTCTATAAAAAAAGGAGAGTGACTCAAATCTTCTGAGATTGACTGTTTCTTTCAGTTCAGTGTTTATGATGATTTTAGGATGAAGCGTGTTTCTTGTGCCCTCTTTTTACTGTTTTCCCATGTTAATTCCATGTATGTGCTACAGCCTGAATAACTGAATATGCAAAAGACCCAAATTTGGTACCAGTGTCCTTCTGTGATAAGCACTGTAAGAGATTTTTGTAAGCAGAACAGATGGGTGGATTAACAGATGGCTTCGCAAGAAAAAAGACAACACACATGAAAAATATGCCTGTTTTATACAACAGGCATACAACAGAAGTCAGACTTCTGCTTCTGAATGTTTATGACTGCTAGAGAGAACCAAATAGTTATAACAACTGTGGGAAGACGTAAATCAAACAGTGGCTTTTCAGGCTGGTGAGATGTCCTTGTAATTTTAGAAAGTTACTGAGAAATAATTTGATAGTCAGGGATTCCCACAGTTAGAAAGCAGCAACAGACTATTAATAAAACAACCTGAATAACTGAGTGAAGAAAAGGCATGAAAGATGTGAAGGTAAGGATTAATAGCCTGACTTTGACATGGAGTAGGGAAGACCCAGTAGTGTGATTAAAAGGAGGGTGATGCAGTCAGGCCAATGTGTTGGAAAAAACACACACACATTTGAATGTACTCAGAGAGGAGAGAAAATGGTCCGATAGGTAAGAAATGCACAGTATTTGTGCATTTGAGAAGCACAAAATGCAGTAGTTGGGCCTGGACAAGTATATTTGCCAACATATCAACTGTTATTGATTCCATACTGTAGGCGTCATTTTTCTAGATAAAATGGATTTGCATTACAAAATGTACCATGGGACTTGCTATCTGTCCTCAAACCTTGTAAGAGCAAGAGAATATCTTTTGTCTTGTCAAAGGAATATATTCATTCCTTTGAATGAAGAAGCCAGACAAAACTATAGGTCTAGTAGGTTATTCATTTACAAAGAAAGATGACGTAAGACATCATATAGTTTTGTTCAATTTCCATTAATTGACAACACAGCACAAAGCTTGATTTCTTGAGCAAAAGCTGAATCAGAAAACCAGCAGCAGTCTCCATGCTTTAATCCCTACATTTCCCCACCTGCCTTTGAAAAAAAAAAAAAAATCCCCTTACAGGTGTCATTGAGAACCCCATTCTGGTATTATTGAAGATGAGGCTTCCTGTTTTTCCTGTGGCAACTTCCATCTCAGACTGAGGGCAGTTTCAGCTGGAGGTGCTGCTTCGTGGGCTTTGCTGGAGCTGGCTCTGCAGCCCCTACGTAGCCCTAGCCCCAGGCCCAGCTCGCCTCTGTAGGGCAGAAAGATGGGCTTCACTCTCTCAAGAGGAGACAGCTGCACGACGTGAAGGCAGTTAGTTTCAATGCAATTTAATCCAATTTACAAATTAAGTGGACCTTAAAAATTTTAGTGTTGAAAATACTGACAGTAGGAGATTTATTTTTGTTTTTCTTTTGTTGAATATCTACAGAGGGCTGGAGCACCTCTCCTGTGAAGACAGGCTCAGAGAGTTCATCATATAGGGGTTGTTCATCCTGGAGAAGAGAAGGCTCCAGGGAGACCTTATAGCAGCCTTCCAGTACATGAAGGGTCCTACAGGAAAGATGGGGAGGAAGTTTTTATCAGAGAGTGCAGTGATAGGATGAGGGGTAATGGTTTTAAATTGAAAGATGGTTGGATTTAGGTTAGATATTAGGAAGCCATTCTTTACTGTGAGGGTGATGAGCCACTGGAACAGGTTGCCCAGGGAAGCTGTGGATGCCCCATCCCTGAAAAGTGTTCAAGGCCAGGCTGGATGGGGCTTTGAGCAACCTGCTCTGGTGGGAGGTGTCCCTGCCCATGGCAGGGGGGTTGGAACTAGGTGATCTTTAATATCCCTGCCAACCCAAACCATTTTATGATTCTATGATCTATTCTCCTTTCCCTTCCCCCGATAACACTGCTGGTGTCCTTGTCACCGTTGCTTCCTGACTCTTCATTAATAAATGTAACAGTAATGTTTATTTGATCTTGTTGCTGTTGTTTCACAGCTGCTTTAACGTTCAAGTGCCTGGGAGACCAGTGGCCTGTGTACTGCAGGGTGATAAGAGAGAAGAACCTCTGTCAAGACATGAGGTGGTATCAGCGGTGCTGTGAGACGTGCAGGGACTTTTATGCGCAAAAAATGCAACAAAAGAGTTGACCTCTGTCAGGCTGGCTGGCTCTCAGCTCTTTGCGATTTTATTATTTATAAACACACACACACACGTACACACACACGCACGCTTCTTCAGACCAAATATTATCAGATTACATATAATTTAATCAAATTAATTTATTTTTGCCTGCCAGACATCCTTAGTTGTTTTGGTTAGACCGCCAACTTGTTTTATCCTCTGACATTTTCATAATTAATTTTTATATGAACAATTTTGGTTACATTTATCAGAATTTTTAAAAAATAGTAACTAGTATTTTAAATGTTTATTTTCAGTAGGGTCGTCACTCTGTTGCCAAAAAATGTCATGTTATCTTGAATTTATTTTAAGTTAGCTGAATAGTTTTGTTGTATATGGAAATAAAGCCCTTTTTAATTTTATTATATTTTTGGCATTCAGAGTCAGAATGATCTTGTGTATCTTGCAACAGATGTTGAGGTGAGTAAGCTAACATTATTGAACAGGTTATTACAGAATGTATTGTGAAATCAGTTCATTTTATTTAGAAACATACTGAAGGGGATAATCTACTGTAATTTATATTGTAAACAAGAAAATTAAAATAGCTAAGTAGGGATTTTGATCATTCTCATGGACACATACTTGAACGCAAGTATTGAATCAATGAAACACTGTAGAGATTTACACTGAATCACTGTTGCACTGTTTGAGGTAGTGTAGAAAAATGCAGTCCTAGAACTTGTACCATCCTATGAGTCCACGTTTGTACTGTTTTAACATGTCACTTGATTTTAAACTTTTTGAAACAAAAAACCTGTGCCCCTCTATACCTTTGTGTGTCCTCTTGCAGATTTACAAATGGAAGAGTCCTTCCTCCTGCCACTTGTATGAATTAATCTGTTAAACATTTTCAGTGCCCTGTTGACAATTTAGAAAATAGCTTTGTAATACTACTTTACTTTTATCTTTGTTTTATGAAAAAGTCTTTATAAAAATAAAATGTTTTACAGTTTTGTGAAACGTTATGAAACAGCTAAAATTTTCCTTATGAGAAAATATTGTACATGATTCACATGATTTTTACATTTTCAATAAAAAGTAAAGCTTCTTTTGTTTGCGTTAATCCTGTTTTGGCCATCTGTGTCTGGTAGCCAAATCCATCGCAGCAGGTACAGCTACAGTAGCGCCTGCAGCAAATACCTCCTGCTCTTGACTTGGGCATCTCTCTGCAGCTGCAGGCAGACGTGCCTCTCTGTGAGTTTTGATATCTGGGAAGTTGGGTATAACAGGGTAATATTCAGTGGAGGAGAAGTTACTTATCTCAGGTGAGTTCTCTAGCCACTGAACTTTGCAGGAGGGGAGGGGTGGGTCCTCTGCCTCCATTTTCCTTTAGGCATGCTCTGAGTATACATAGGAGAGCAAACACTGAAGGCAAGATGGCCAGAGGAATGAGTCTGAAAGGCATCATATTTCCTACTCAAAGTAAAAAGGGAATTGTGCCTTTATTTGAGCGATTGTTCCTTTTAATTCTCTGCAAAGAGTCTAGTGTATAGATGTGATGTGGATACCCACACAATTTAATAAACTGAGGTTCCCAGTCAGGACTGTGATTCTGTTCAGGAAGAATGCTTAGCTGCAGTCTTAACTCCTGTTGAAATAAATGTATGTGCTTTCAAACAGCCATACTGTCAAAATCTTGGGTTTGGCGTCTTACTTCTGGGCATTCAAAAACTGCAACTTTAATGATGTGCTAATGTATGATTTTAAATTAAGTATCGTCTGGTTTTAAAAAGTAAGAAGGAAAGAAAAATAACTCTGACATCATGGAATGTGATACTGTATTTTGTATAATTAGAAAGTTTCAATGCACAGAAAATTCAGTTGCTCTTGGGCATAGCTCCTCAGTGTCACAGACACACATTTGAAAGTCAAATAGAATTATTGTAGTTGGCAGGCAAAAGGAACAGTCGTTATTTTAAATTTTCTTCATACTTACTTAGTACCCAGTCCTGCTAATACTCCTGCAGTCACTTGAATCACAACCTAAAAATGAAAGGGAAAGGAAAGATGTCTCCAGACTAAGGGCCAGAGGGCAATCTTTTGTCAGCGAGTGATAACATCTGCACGATTTTGAATGTTTTTGGTCTTATGTCTCTGAATATTCTACTAGCAAGAATGTGGGATTTATCTAAAAACAGAAAAGTACATTTTAACTCTGCCTGTATCTGTTGAAAACAGATGAGTGACTTGTGCTGAAATCATCCTCCTGTCACCCTTGTACAACCTCATAAAAGAAAAGACTTTTGGATGGCAACCAGGGATAGAAAGTTTCGCAGTAAAATGATGTTCTTTTTAAATGTAATGAGTGAAATCAGGATGTTACAATGCTGATGGCTCTGGCTCTGATTCCTTCAGCATCTGTAGCACAAAACCACTCATTAGATGTGTGTGAACCACTGTGAAGCAGTTTTGTGTCTACATAGCAAAAACGCTTCTTCCTTCTCTGCGTGGATTTGAAAGCAAGTCAATTTTACTGCTTCAATACACTCCATCATCCTTCAGAGAAGCAGCACAGACCAAAACTCCTGTTTTCTCAGAAAATGGTAAGAGCCTTTTGAGCACCTGCCCTGCAGAGCTCTGCCACGGCCCCGGGGGACAGCAGCCAGCGCTTCCCACCGGTGTTCAGGGAAGCAGTAGCTTTCTGCCATCTTAGACATTCTCACACGAGCTTACTCGCTTCTTGGATGTGGTCTTTCTTTTTCAGCAGCAGTCCTTCTGTGTTAATACGTTTTCCTTCCAGCCTGATGAATATGTAAAATTTCAACTGATGAATGTCAAATCAGTCAAGTTCAGCTGACAAGGAAAGGTGAAATTGACTCCAGCTCTCACAGGCTAGAGTAGGCCTCTCTGCTAATTAAATCCCCCTTAGACTCTATTTTGTTGGATTAAGTGGGATTTAAGTGGTGCACGGGCCTTGTTCTGGGCTGGTGTACGTGGGCTTACTTCTCCCCAGGTTCATGCTGGCTAGCTATAGCAGTGACCAAAATTTGCGACAATTACCACTTCTTTTACCTTTCTTAAAGAAAAGGAATACCTGAATGTTAAATGTGTTGTCACTTACTCTGGAGGGGATTTCCTGCTTTATTCTGGAGAACGTGGTTTAGGTTTTGGGTTGTTTGGGTTTTTTTCCATTCAGTTTTAATTGTCATCTTCAGTGACAGAGAAGCAGCTATTTGGTCATTACAAAAATATATTAAAAATTGAGAGCTTGCCTGCATGAGGAGACCAGTGGAGGCCCTAAAGCCTAGCAGGTCAATTGTAAACAGAAAATGAAGAGCACTCAGAAACAGTTTCAACATCTCTGTAAATAAGATGCTCCAACTAATAGTAAAAGGGACTTGAAATACATCAAAAGCAGGAAGCCAGCTAAGGAGTCAGTCAGACCATCTGATAACCCAAGTGTGAAAGGGACACTCAGGGATGATAGAACTATGAAAGGGAAGTTAGTGAATTATTACCAGCTGAAATGTTACAGGGGTTCTCATACCTTGCACATTCCTTATAGCAGAGGTGCCAGAGAGACTGGACCAAGTTGAAGGAACTATAGAAGAATGTAAGACCAAATAGGTATGTTAGATGCTGACGGGTATCTGGGGTGGCAGTCACATAAGATTCCTGCAAGAACGCAATTGGAAAATTCAAGAACAGCTTGCCATGGTGCATAAGCCAGAGGACTGGCAGATTGCACTGTAATTCCTGCCTGTTGAAAAGGGGATCTTTAGGGAATCCTCTGAATTACAGACTGGTAGTCTTGAGTTCCTTTACTGGTGCTGTAATAGCTGATAAAAAAGAATAAGATCCCTGAGCATCCGGATAAGCCTGGGCTGTTAGGAGAGAGTCAGCATGGCTTCACCTGTGTCCTAAGCAAAGAGGATCTGGAGGCCACAGAAGTCTCTGACAAAGTTCCACATCACAACACATTAAAGAAACTACATTCACAAAGGATTACAGGACCAATTTTTATGGCTTGAAAGCTAGTTAAAGGATCGGAAGCAAAATGGCCATCTTTCAGGATGGAGAAGAGTCAGCAATACAGTTCTCCAAGAAATCATGCTGGGTTTAGTTTCTTCAACATTTGCATCAATGGCACAAGGAAGAGAGTGAACAACAGATCTCCAGTTCTGCAGGTGACATTAAGCTCTTCTGGTCAACCAACTGTTGCCTCACTTGGCAAGAAACTGATAAAACTGAGTGATTAGGAAAGACATTAGCCAATAAACTTTAATGTGGCTTATATGTGAGGTAGTTTATATATGGAAAAAAAAAGCCTAAACTGTTCCTACAAGATACTGAACTTGCAACTGGCAGTCATAGAGATGGAGAAAAATCATAGTAGTAGTCTGACGTTATTAGCTCTGTGAGAATAACAGGAAAAAAAAACCCAAAACCTAATGGATATTGTCAGAAATACAGCATCGTTTTTCCCAGTTTTGGAACTGTGGTGTACCCACATCTTGAGCATTGTATTCATTTACACTGATGCTGTGTTCTTATGAACTGTAACAAGTTTAAATAAATGAGCAAGGGGATAGCCCAGGTGGTTTGTGAGATGAGACCGAAATAGTTGATGCTTCAGATTGGCTGAGATGAGCATGGTCAAGGTTCAACAAATCCTGAAGGTGATGCATGTGGAGCTCTTGTTCTTAAAATCCTGTAGTACAACAAAGAGAGCATCCTTGATAAAACTAGTATGGAAATTAGTTTAGAACATTAAAGTAAGCACTTTAGACAGATGGTCATGATGTCCTGAAGCTTTCATCTGGAGGGGGTAGTATCAAGATCTGAAATGCAATTAGACAAATTCATGGATAAGTCCATACAAAGACAATAAAAGGCCTGGGAAGAGACACTAGCACAAAAATTTGTGTGGCTTCTGAGGGGGGTAAAAAGAGAATGAACTGCAGAAAGTACCCAGGTATACAGTCTCCTAAACAGCATCTCCCCTTGCCACACAGTGATAGATCCTGGGTTTCATAGAATCATAGAATGGTTAGAGTTGGAAGGGACCTTAAAGATCATTGAGTTCCAACCCGCCTGCCATGGGCAGGGACATCTCCCACTAGAGGAGGTTGCTCAGAGCCCCATCCAGCCTGGGCTTAAACACTTCCAGGGATGGGGCATCCACAACTTCCCTGGGCAACCTGTTCCAGTGTCTCACCACCTCACAGTAAAGAATTTCTTTCTGGTATCTAATCTAAATCTCTTCTCTTCCAATTTAAAACCGTTGCCCCTTGTCCTGTCACTGGTCTTCCTGGCAAAGAGTCCCTCTCCAGCTCTCCTGTAGGCTCCCTTCAGATATTGGTAGGCTGTTATAAGGTCTCCCCGGAGCCTTCTCTTCTTGAGGCTGAACAACCCCAGCTCTCTCAACCTGTCTTCATAGGAGAGGTGCTACATCCCTCTGGATGCTCTCCTCTGGGTTTGGCGTGGTCTGACCTAGTGGGGTGGGATTTTATGTTCTTATGTCATGGCTAATGAAACAAAGTAGTGTTGTTAAGTAAATTCACATAGTTGCACACCACATCATATGCTACAGCGGCACAGAAGAATCCTGTGTTCGGAGAGATGCTGGAAAGGCTATATATGTTTAAGAAAGAAGGCATGGTTGTATATGGCCAGGTATCTGGGAACAGTAATAGTTACTGCCTTAGTTACGCCCAGGAAAAAAAAAAAGAGGGGACTACATGCAGCAGAAGGTGTCTTTGCCCATGGTAGGGGGGCTGCAACTCTATGATCCTTAAGGAGCTTTCCAACCTAAATCATTCTGTGATTCTTTGACTCTACAATTCTGTGATTCTATGTCATGATAAGTCTCAAAACAGCTGCTTCATGGTAAAGGTGTGTTTGTTTTTCAAGCCTTCATTACTCTATGGAGAAACAGTTCTAAATGTAGCAGCAGGTTCCCCAGAAGCATGCATGTCCACTCAGAAACATGGTCACTACTGTCTCTTTTGTGGCTGCTCACAAATACTCTGAGTATCTGCTTGAAAGGCGACAGATTGATAACTTTTAACATATGTGCTATAAAAAATCACCAATAAATGCATGCAAGGAAAAATTGTGAGTTTTCTAAGTAAATAAGGGTTTTAACTCATATGTATATCAAAGCATTTATTACATTATGATCTCACATTAGTAACACTTTAAAAAAGTAGTTAACTGGTCTTATTTTATTTTTAAATTTCAGCAATCTTCTGTAAGGGAAATAGATTAATCTGATTCTCCCGTTTAAGTATCAGGCTATACTTTCATGATGCCCTAATACTCAGGAATAATTTTACCCAAAATAGGTTTACCTGGATTTCAAACAATGAACTTTCAAAAATCTGTCCTCTGTGGCAATGTCATGAAAAATGAAACACGTCTTTCTAAAAACAGAAAGGACTGGGAAAAAGGGTTAAAATAAAAATGAGGAGACTACTCTTGCTGGTTGTAAGTAATGCCATGATGAAAAGAGGAATTCCATTAGCTGAAAGACAAAGAACTTAAGATGTATAAAATTATGATGAAAATATCAAATCTCAAAATAAAATAATGAAAGTGAAGGGACTGACTACACCATTCAAGTCAGTAGGAGTGTTTTCCATTCACTTGAACAGGAGCAGATTCAATTCCCTGAAAACTTCTGTTATCAATTACTTGAAACAATCTAGTATTTCCCAGGGTCAAGAAGAATTTACTGTGAAAGAAATCCTTGAACCTAAAGAAGTGTATGTCATAGCTATCGTGGTAAACGGTACCGACCCACACAGCACAATGGAGCCTCTTAGAACCACCACAGAAAAGGAGGACTTGCTTTGCACTGGGAGCTGCTTCTAATTTTCTGGGGGAAAAGCTTGCTTTGAAGTATTGTAAGCTTGACATTTTTGGCAGGTCACTTGAGGAAGTGCTGGTATGCATTTAAGTGTCTCATGCATCTACTCACTGGTACTCTGTTAGCTTTAATAAGCACATATGTATCTATCAAAATAGACCTTGAACTTGAAAACCTTAAGCTAGGCACTTACAGAAACATGTCCTGTCTGCTCTGCCGCTTCTAAACAATCTTTTATCATTGGTAGATGATATAAGTGAGCCTGACACCAAACAGGGGTCAGATACAGTTTCAGGAAACTGTCGTATCCTTCTTCACATCATTAATAATAGAAGGAGCGTGCACAGCCAGGAAGCAGAAGCTGGGGCTGTTTTCGTTATTACGCTAGAGGACAGAAACATGGACTTCTCTGTTTTGCCAAACAACAACCATCCCGATAAATTCCTGCAGCTGGAAGTGAAGTCTTTAGTGAAAAACTCTGCCTTTCTACAAGCCAGCCTGGCAAAACTCCCAGAAGCAGCTTTACCTGGAGTGCAGCGGTGGCACAACAGGGTCTATTTACAGGTAAGGTGTAAAAGAAGCTGACATTTTTTTCCAATTTTTCTACCTTGTTTTGGGGATCAGGAGACAAGCGACATGAGGCTCAGACTTCAGCTGTGGATCCAGCTTCCTGCATCTCTGAATCTCCATCATTAGTATCCCTGTAAGTTTTCCCAGTGACTTCAGCAAGCATCAGGCTCCAAGAGGACAGCCCCTCTCTTCAGGGCAGTCCGCTGACTTTGTAAAAGTACATTGGGCTTTCTACTGCTTGTTGTAGCATTTTCATCGCATTTCCCAGTAAGTCTACTGTTGTCAAATACCGATCAATTGTACTAAAGGGGAGAATTAGAGCGCCCTCTCTGAAAAAATAAAAAAAAAAAAAAAAACAGACTTCAATCTGAAAGCCATATCATATCCTTCAAACTCAATGGAAAGGCATACTAGTGAGAGTATTAGATATTCTTGCTAGTGTTTCACAAAATTATATATGTCTACATAGTTCACTGTAGCTTCCTCTTTATTTTTGCTTTGTTTTTCTCATTCTGCTTTGACCTTCCTGTTACCCTGACAGGCAGCCGTTGAAAGTGTGAATACGCACGGGCTATATTAACCCAGGATACTATAGAGAGGTAGCAGCAGTTTCTCGGTAAGAAACGCAAACGCTGCCTAGTAGAGGCCTTGGAGCCCGCGGAGGAGAAGTTCAGGTCGGGATCAGCAGCAGTACAGCTGCATCAGCTCACACCCCTCTGGGCCCCACTTTGCTGCTCCACAGTGCTCCTTTCCTGTTGCCCGGGGAGCCCCCCTCGCCTTTCCCCACCCCTAACATCAGCAAAAGCTCCAAGGTCTGGTTCTTGTCAAGGGATGGAGACGCATACAAGCAGTTGGCTGGGGAGGGGCTGGGAAGCTGGGGGG